>CM042162.1:32379796-32399796 GCA_023376005.1 Doryteuthis pealeii | reverse complement strand
CACTCGCAGACGACCAATCTCAAACTACACGAACGCTTGGCGTTCCACATTCAAAATGTAAACAAAACAAAAGGGGAGCAACTCTATCTTAATTCAAGTTTATTTTGTTAGGTGATCTAACAAAACTATAAGCCTTTCTCTAAGGAATGACGATGGGGATCCACAAACAAATAAAGGGGAAGGAGTGTCAATGGGTTAAAAAAGATTTAGAATCACTGACCTATACTTTGTAAGGAGGTGCGTGGTCTAATGGTTAGAGTCGTAGGAAATGGACTCGTCAACGCGAGTTCAATTCTTGGACGAAGCCGTTGGTATTTCACATGGCGCTAATACCCTTGGGAAAGGTATGAATTCTACTCTCCCTCCAGCTATGGATAAATAGCAGGGCAGACTGGACTCTTTAACCATGGCTAGATAACCAGTCTAGGAGAAGGAACACTCTGAATTCAAACCTGTTAAACTCCGCTTAAGAAATTGACCTTGTGTCGCATCCTGCTCGTGTGGAGGGGTTGGTAAATATATATACTTTGTAATTACTCAGATATTTATACCTCAAATGATATCAAATTTTTTGAAACACCCTGTGTGTATTGGAAACATTGATTTTTCATCTGCGATTGCCATGTTTTTCTTGCTACAACTTTCATATTCGATTTTTTCTTCTTCTGTCTTTCAAGAAGAAAGAAACTCTTTGGAATCTGGCAAAACCATTATACTTATCTGAATTTGATTATTGAACGTTCTTTCTTTGAATGGGTCATCTAAAGATTACCCTGATATATGATTGCCTCCAATCATTCTCTAACCCCTCCCTGAAAAGACACGGGGGGGGGGAGAATCAATACGCTAAAGAATATTGTTCTTTTGTCTCCTTATCTTCTACCTACGCAATGGTCCTTAGTGCCAGAAGCTTCCAATCGATTACCAATCTGCCTCGACCAATTCGCACCCCCTTCCTCCTTTTATTTATTATTATTTTTTTAATCGAAGACTCTTGGGAAAGAAATTCTCACAAGTGGACGAGCGATAAAAACGCCCTCGTCTATCTATCAATTTTTTTTATTTAATTTTGTAGCGTTTTTTTTTATGTGCCTGCATTTCAGCACAATGTCGTAGTTTAACAGCGATTTTTAATTAGAGTAAGGTGGGATTTCCAATTATTAAATCAAAAAGAAGTTGATGCACTGGTAAAAACCCGATTAATTTTTTGTGTGTCTTCATTTCAGCATAGTTTAACAGCGATTTTTAATTAGAATAAGGTGGGATTTCCAGTTATTAAATTAAATAGAATTTGATGCACTGTAAAAACCCGATTAATTTTTTTTGTGTGTCTTCATTTCAGCATAGTTTTAACAGAGATATTTAATTAGAATAAGGTGGGATTTCCAGTTATTAAATTAAATAGAATTTGATGCACTGTAAAAACCCGATGAATTTTTTTGTGTGTCTTCATTTCAGCATAGTTTAACAGCGATTTTTAATTAGAGTAAGGTGGGATTTCCAATTATTAAATTAAAAAGAAGTTGATGCATAGTAAAAACCCGATGAAATTTTTTGTGTGTCTGCATTTCTGCATAGTTTAACAGGGATTTTTGATTAGAGTAAGGTGGGATTTCCAGTTATTAAATTAAATAGAATTTGATACACTGTAAAAACCCGATGAATATTTTTGTGTGTCCGCATTTCAGGATAGTGTCGGAGTTTAACCGCGATTTTTAATTAGATTAAGGTGGTGCTTCCGGTTATTGAATTAAAGAGAATTTGATGCACTGTAACAACCCGATGAATTTTTTTGTGTGTCTGCATTTCATCATAGTGTCGGAGTTTAACAGCGATTTTTAATTAGAGTAAGGTGGTGTTTCCAGTTATTAAATTAAATAGAATTTGATGCACTGTAAAAACCCGATGAATTTTTTTGTGTGTCTGCATTTCATCATAGTGTCGGAGTTTAACAGCGATTTTTAATTAGAGTAAGGTGGGATTTCCAGTTATTAAATTAGATAGAATTTTGGATGCACTGTAAAAACACGATGAATATTTTTGTGTGTCCGCATTTCAGGATATTGTCGGAGTTTAACAGCGAATTTTTAATTAGATTAAAGGTGGGTGCTTCCGGTTTATTGAATTAAAGAGAATTTGATGCACTGTAACAACCCGATAAATTTTTTTGGTGTGTCTGCATTTCATCATAGTGTCGGAGTTTAACAGCGATTTTTAATTAGAGTAAGGTGGGATTTCCAGTTATTAAATTAGATAGAATTTGATGCACTGTAAAAACCCGATGAATTTTTGTGTGTGTCTGCATTTCAGCATAGTTTAACAGCGATTTTTAATTAAAGTTAGGTGGTATTTCCACTTATTAAATTAAATAGAATTTGATGCACTGTAAAAACCCGATGAATATTTTTGTGTGTCCGCATTTCAGGATATTGTCGGATTTAACAGCGATTTTTAATTAGATTAAGGTGGTGTTTCCAATTATTAAATTAAAAAGAAGTTCATGCATGGTAAAAAACCGATGATTTTTTAAAATTAGAATTTATTTGATTTCATTAACCCTTTGAATGCTTCACATTTGGAAAGAAATCTAGTGGCGGGAAATCACTTTTGACAAAATGATTAAAAAAAAAAAAAAAAGAAGAAGCTTAGTGCATCCACTTCGCTAAATTCAACTATACACTTTTAAAATGCGCCTGGTGTAATGGTTACCGTCGAAGGAAATGGACACGGCAAGACGGGTTCAAACCCTGGACGAGGCTGTTTGCATTTGCACTTAGCGCTAATACTCTTGGTAAACGTACGCATCCATCTACTCTCCCTCCAGCTATGGGTAATTAGTAGGGTAGACTGGGTTATGCGTTATTCTCAGGTTAACACCCTTAGCCACCGAATTTTTGCACATATATGTTAAAACAGTTGGGGGCTGCTATGAAAGCAATACGGTTGGGACAATTATATCAGCCAAAATAAGTAAATCGGCACGAGAAGCGGGAATCAAAGGAAACCGTGTTAATGTGTGGGGGTTACAGATTGGCCTTTCCTTTTCTCTGAATGTTTGAGATAAGGCTTGATGATTAGTATTATCTGCATTATTCGGACTATTGTCCTCATCTTTGTTGTTACCTGTACAATAAGTGTTTCGGCCGATATTGTTCATAATATGGGAACCCATAATTAAAAAGGCTAGATCAGATTAAAAAACAACCCCCAACCCCCAATATGAATCTAGGTAAAAAATCATACATAAGCGAATAGGTAGATATACTAGCCAATAACAAGACATTAGTTTTATAAGTTCCCAAAATTAACACTGGATTGTCCAATTGGACACATGGCCTAGTGGATAAGGTAGTTAGGTTGAGACAGTTCTAAGTGACAGTTATCTCTAGATTGCAGGTTCAATCCTGATCAAGGGCAGCAATAACATAGAATAATGATTAACACAGCTTAACGCCTCTACCCCAGTCATGGTTAGCGGAATGAGAACATGATACTCCCGTGGACTGAATAAAGGGTTAGGTTCAAAGTTCCGATTATGAAAAGAAGATTCCCGAGTCCGGAAAGAAGGTTCCCGAGTCCGACAAAAAATACCTGAAGAAGGCGGGAGGGCATATCGGCCGAAAGGTTGGCTTTTCTTGTTCGGTAATGATATTAACACGAGAAGACAAAATTCATCAGAGAGAATGAATGGAAGCGCAAAGGATGAGAAATGGAATAGCGAAATCGTTTTCAAAGCATTTTTACATTTTGCTGAGTTGACAGAGGAGAAAAACACGGGGAGGGAGCGGGGCGGTGTGGCGATGAGATAAAGGTAATATAGATAAAAAAGAAAAAAAAGAAAAAGAAAAAAAGAAGAAATACATAAAAAGAAAAAATAATCAAGAAATAATGAAAAAAAATGAGAGAAAGGAACACATAAATATTGCCCTGTATATAATTTGATTTATTGATTTTTTATACATTGAGTTCTTTTTATGTTTGTTTGTTTATTGATTTTAACGGCATATCAACCCGCTTGGGATTATGTCATGCCTAAAGGTTAGGAAGTAATACATATCGTGTATTCATATTTATACTTTTTAGTTATTGGTTTTAACAATGTGTTAGCATTATTGGGGATTATGTTGTGTGCTATTGATTTGTTTCATGTCTATATTCTATGATATAATTTTATTTCCCTAAAAAAGGAGAGAATATCCTCCATGTTGACATTTTCAAACAGATCTTTCATATTGTTTGCTTTAAAATAACAGTTTCTGATGTGGGCAAAAAACCTGCATTCCATGAATAAGTGTTTAATTGTCAAAGGTGTTTGACATGTTTCACATTGTGGTTGTTGTTCTTGTTTGAGTATATTGGAGTGCATTAGTCTTGTATGACCAAGGCGTAATCGGGACACAATGACTTGTTCCTTTCTAGACTTCCTTAAAGTTGGTCTCCAGCCTCCCAAAGTGGGTTTGATTAGGAAGAGTTTCTTGTGGATATTGTTATTCCAGTGTTGTTGCCATTTTGTATGAAGGAATCTATTAATTTTAGGTTTCAAGTCAGTATATGTTATCTTGAACTTGTCCTTTTAGGGATTTATAAAAATCCTTGTATGAGTAAATATGTTTGCACCTACAAGAGCATACAGTATGGTTGTACAGTGAGATTTCGATCATCCCAAATAGAATCATCCCTTGCTTTAATTACCAGTCATTGGGATTACCTCACACACACACACACACACACACACAACACACACACACAGAGGTATAGGTAAATAGTAGGGCAGACTCTGCTCTTTAACCTTGGTTTAGGCAACCGGTCGTTGCGAAGGAAAACGTTTTACACACACACACACACACACACACACACACACACACACACACACACATATATTATATAAATATATACATGTAATAATATAAATTGATTAATACATAGAAATATATTATTATTATTATATTATTATTATTATATTAATTATTATTATTTACTCCTTTTGAGTTTTCACATCAGTGTTAGCTGAGGGTCTTTCACTGTAAGTCTGAGTGACAGCAAGTCTCCTCAGGTCTCAGGACTCTTCTGAGTATTCTGGCAGATTACAGCAGTGCAGTGTCTGAATGATTTCAATCCTTCCTCTGATATCCCCCAACTTTCCAAGCCTTTTCTAATCCTTTTTGGACTGTTCCAAGTGCACCAACTACAATTGGTATCACTTTGACTTTCATATTCACCAACTTTTCAGTTCTCCTGGCAAGGTAGATATTTGTCTATTTTTTCATTTTCCTTTAACTTCACCTTTGATCTGCTGGCACTGCAAAATCCACCAGTTGACAAGTTCTTTCTTTTTTTTTCTTTTTTTTCTTCTTCTTCTTCTTATTATTATTATTATTATCATCATCATCATTATTATTATTATTATTATTATTATTATTATTATTATTATTATTATTATTACAAAAAATGAACAAACGAGGAACTCAGACAGATTGTTGGTTGACATATCCATATATCCTACCATTTCTGTTTTCTAGTTTTTGTTGGTTTTCTGCTCGTTCACATGTTGCAGTTGCTGTTATTGGCTGCAATAATTAATCTTTCCTTGCTCTTTGTTGTCAATTCTTAGAATCCTTGGATTGTAGCATCTACGCAATCGTCAATGTTGGTGAGACCTCTTCCACCTTCTTTTTATATAGTCTGTCTCTATCATCTCTCGGGTGTTATGTCTTGTGCATCGTCATTAATTTTCTTGCTTTTTGATCTATCTAACAGAGTTCCTCTCTTGCCCATTTTAAGAATGGCCAAGAGTATCTTATAATGGTGACGGCCCAAGTATTTATTCCCTTGATGAGAATTCTGATGCAGAGCTTGGTTTCTAGAAGTTTTCTTGTTCTTCTAAGGTATTCTTTTTTTTTTTTAAACTTTTTCTTTCATCTCCTTGTTTTCTATTGTTTTTTTCTTCTTCCTTTTTCATCACTAACATGGCACATTTTTCGATGCCGAACTCCATTTGAGTTATGTGTCACGTTTTCCTTAGTCTAAAAAAAAATTAAATTCTTCTTGTCAATTAACACCTGGTCTTGTCTCCTACCCGGGAGTAGGTGATCTGTCTGTATCTCAAAATACCAGAGGATTTAATGCGTCTTATTCTCTAAGACAGGTTCCGGTTTGAACATATACAATTTAGTAGCATGGTGAAAATTTGGATGGTCCCGGTTCTTCCTCTGATTTCCAATACACCAAAATTATTTTCCATACTTTTGGGGACCGTTCCAAGGGCACCAATTACAATTAGTACGACCTTAACATTCATGGGCCGCGTTAGCTCAATCGGTAGAGCGTTCGGCTAGAAACCACAAGGTTACTAGTTCGATACCAGCCCTCGCCAACTCACCGTATGAGTTGCTCAGGGATCTGTGCAGTAAAGTAAGTAGCTGATGGTAGGTGTGGCGCTTCATCTCAGACGCTAAAATAATCTCCTTGGTCTAGTGCTGGTGAGAAGAGGATAGACTCCCTCGCTGATTGACTGATACCGACTTTAGGTCACCCCGACGACTTAACCTTCATGTTCCACAGTTTTCTTAGTTCTCTGACAAGATCCATTATTATTATTATTATTATTATTATTTAAAAAAAACGTCCGAGTTTTTTCAACCAGTATTAGCTGATTCTTTTCCCAAATTCTGTTAACTCCTGTGAGTTTTTCACACCAGCATTAGCTGACGGTCTTTCGATGGAGTCTGAGTGACAACAAGTCTCCTCAGGTCTCCAGGACTCTTTTGAGAATTCTAACTGATTTCAGCAATGCTGTTTTTTTGTTTTGGATGGTCTCAATTCCTCCTATGATTTCCAGTTCCTCCAATTATAATAATTGGAGGAACTGGAAATCATAGGAAGACCATCTAAAAAACAACATTGCTGAAATCAGCTAGAATTCTCAAGTCCTGGAGACTTTATTATTATTTCTTTTGAGTTTTCACATCAGTGTTAGCTGATGGTCTTTCACTGGAGTCTGAGTGACAGCAAGTCTCCTCAGGTCTCCAGGACTCTTCTGAGTATTCTGGCAGATTGCAGCAGTGCAGTGTTCTGAATGGTTTCAACCCTTCCTCTGATTTCCAAACTTTTCAAACCCTTTTCCAATCCTTTTGTGACCGTTCCAAGTGCACCAACTACAATTGGTATCACTTTCACTTTCATATTCCATAACTTTTTCAGTTCTCTGGCAAGGTCCAGATATTTGTCCATTATTTCATTTTCCTTTAGCTTTACCCTTTGATCTGCTGGAACTGCAAAATCCACCAGTTGACAAGTTCTTTCTTTTTTGTTTATCAACACTAGGTCTGGTCTTCTTGCTGGGATAAGGTGATCCGTTTTTATTTCAAAGTCGCAGAGAATTTTATGTGTTTCGTTCTCAAGAACAGATTCTGGTTTATGCATATACTATTTTGTTGTGGTCAAAATTTAATTTTTTGCATAATTCCCAGTGGATCACCTTCCCAACCCAGTCGTGTCTAGTTTTGTATTCTCATTGTGCTAGTTTGCTACATTCGCTGAGTATATGGTTTACAGTCTCATTATTATTATTATTATTATTATTATTATTATTATTATTATTATCATTATTATTTGCTCCTTTTGAGTTTTCACATCAGCATTAGCTGATGGTATTTCACTGGAGTCTGAGTGACAGCAAGTCTCCTCAGGTCTCCAGGACTCTTCTGAGTATTCTGGCAGATTGCAGCAGTGCAGTGTTCTGAATGGTTTCAACCCTTCCTCTGATTTCCAAGCTTTACCCTGTGATCTGCTGGAACTGCAAAATCCACCAGTTGACAAGTTCTTTCTTTTTTGTTTATCAACACTAGGTCTGGTCTTCTTGCCGGGATAAGGTGATCCGTTTTTATTTTAAAAAGAGAATATTATTATTATTATTATTATTATTATTATTATTATATTATTATTATTATTATTATTATTATTATTTATTATTTTAAAAAAGTCTGAGTTTTTCCAACCAGCATTAACTTATTCTTTTACAAAATTCTGTTAACTCCTGTGAGTTTTTCACACCAGCATAATAGTGATTTCAAGTCAGTATAGATGGAGTCTGAGTGACAACAAGTCTCCTCGGTCTCCAGGTCTCTTTTGAGAATTCTAGCTGATTTCAGCAATGCTGTTTATTTTTGCTTTGGATGGTCTCAATTCCTCCTATGATTTCCAGTTCCTCCAAATTATTATTATTATTATTATTATTATTATTATTAATTATATTATTATTATTATTATTAGTAGTAGTAGTAGTAGTAGTAGTAGTAGTATTTGAGCTCTCTGTCACGTTTTTCTTAGGCTAGATTATAACTCTGAACAACTGAATGAAAGTGATGAAGGTTTTTAGATGTTTCTTCTTCAAAGTGACGGATGCAATGGCCTGAAGGTCTTTCATTTCTAGCGGATAAATGGCAGCTCTTAGCCGATGCAATCTGCCCCAGGGCTGTTTACATTCGAGATCAGGTAGAATGTAAACAGGCTTGAATCAAATGGTATTCTGAAAAAATATCAGGGCCTAAAAAGAGTGGGAGGCAAACATATTCTGTTACCTTGTGTCCATTCTGTATCTTATTTCAAAACTATCACATAACAGAGATGGAATAGGAACGAATTGAAAGAGACGTATCACCAAGTATTGAATAGGGACATGGATAGATAAATAGAGATAGATAGACAGATAGATAGATAGATAGTGAGACTCAGACAGACACACAGACAGATATACAGGTAATGTTAAATAATAAGATAGATAACTATATAGATAGGGGACATGGATAGATTATGAATAGATAGATAGATAGATAGATAGATAGATAGGAGAGTCAGGCAGACACCAGACAGATATACAGGTAATGTTAAATAATAAGATATATATATATATATTATATATATATATATATATAATATATATAGAGAGAGAGAGAGAGAGAGAGAGAGAGAGGACATGGATAGATTAATGAATAGATAGATAGATAGATAGATAGATAGGAGAGTCAGGCAGACACACAGACAGATATACAGGTAATGTTAAATAATAAGATAGATAGTTATATAGATAGGGGACATGGATAGATTAATAAATAGATAGATAGATAGATAGATAGATAGATAGATAGATAGATAAGAGAGTCAGGCAGACACACAGACAGATATACAGGTAATGTTAATAATAAGATTCACTTAGCGCTAATACCCTTAGGAAAGGTATGAATCCTACTTTTCTTCCAGCTATGGGTAAATAGCAGGGCAGACTGGGTTCTTTAACCATGGCTAGGTAACCAGTCTAGGAGAAGGAAAACTCTGAATTCAAACCTGTTGAACTCCGCTTAAGAAATTGACCTTGTGTCACATCCTGTTCGTGCGGTGGAGTTGGTAAATATATATAAATAATAAGATAGATAGCTATATAGAAAGGGGATAGATTAATAAATAGATAGATAGATAGATAGATAGATAGATAGATAGATAGGAGACTCAGAGAGACACACAGACAGATATACAGTTAATGTTAAATGATAAGATAGATAGCTATATAGATAGGGGACATGGATAGATTAATATATATATATATATATATATATATATATATATATATAGATAGATAGATAGATAGATAGATAGATAGGAGACTCAGGCAGACACACAGACAGATATACAGGTAATGTTAAATAATAAGATAGATTGCTATATAGATAGGGGACATGGACAAATAAATTAATAGATAGATAGATAGATAGATAGATAGATAGGAAAGTCAGACAGACACACAGCCAGATATACAGTTAATGTTAAATAATAAGATATATAGATATATAGATAGGGGACATGGATAGATTAATACATAGATAGATAGATAGATAGATAGATAGGAGAGTCAGACAGACACACAGACAGATATACAGGTAGTGTTAAATAATAAGATAGATAGCTATATATAGCTAAAAATCGACACAACTCCGCCAATTTTTGGAATTGGAAGCTCAAATTTTGAGGATTGTCTAACTTTAACATAATCCACACCTGGAATTTTTTTAAAGAAAATTTTCCTTTTTTTCTGGATGATTTGACATGGAATTACCCTCATGGCAAATGCAGCCCAAGTCTCGATATTTTTTGAAACATGTCTTATAGTCAACGGCCTACTCCTCTGATTGTTAGCCCCCCCCCCAAAAAAAAATAAGCTGCTTCTTTCTGCCATTCTTCGGTTACGACTTGCATTAGTTTTAGTTTCGTTCTTCGTTTATTGTAATCAGTTCTGACAGAACAAATGGATATTTCTTTCTCTAAAAAAATATATATATTGATTCAAAACTTTAGGGTAAAAAAAAAAGCCTAAATCCAGAAACTTATTATGGATTTTGGTTTCAGCTCATTTATAGAATCTTGGTTTATGGGTTCCTTATATTTTAAACTGTTCTTTTAAACTTCAGCCAATGACCCTCATTATTATATAACTTATCTCCGAAATACAAATGAATCTCTCTCTCTCTCTCTCTCTCTCTCTCTCTCTCTCTCTCTCTCTCTCTCTCTCTATCTATCTATCTATCTATCTATCTATCTCTCTTAATGGTCTTTGTCTGAAGATCGCATAAACGAGAATCTGAGAGCTACTAAGCCCCGTCAACTCTATGTCTACGCTATCCTAACTAATATATGTATGTTCTATCACAGGTATTGAGCAATCTTTATTCGTAAACACACACACACGCGCGCGCACACACACACGTACACACACACGTACACACACACACACAAATATATGTGTTTGTGTGTGTGATACAACATATGTTCAACAGCTTGTTTAATTTATTTCTCTGTCTGTCTGTCGCTGTCTCTGTCTGTCTGTCTGTCTGTCTGTCTGTCTGTCTCTCTCTCTCTCTCTATATATATATATATATATAGAGAGAGAGAGATAAAAGGGTATGAAAAACACATTTTGTTGTTAAAATGAATATATTTTATATCCTTTTTCATTGCTGATATTGACAATATTTCGATTTATAAAAAATCATCATCAGAGTATAATGATAATTAGATCCGTTTTTAGATGTAAATGTTTTTTGATCCAGATTCATCAAGAAAGAAACAGAAAATAATTTGAATTCCAATTGGAAGTATTATTTTTTCCAAAGAAAAAATAAATATATATATTGGAAAATACATCTACAAGATGCACTGGGATGCATCGTCAGTAATGTTTCCCTGTGTTCATTACCAGTTTATTTTACCAGTCTTTCAACATTATACCGGTTCCCACAGGAGACCCAGTCCAAAATGTTAAATTTCGGGCTTACATACCAGCAATATTTTGCTACTTCATTGTGTGGTATCACTTTTTAAGTATGACATTTTGTGTCAGTGTTGGTTTATAAGAGATTCTTTGACCATGCCGAGGTTGAGTGGTGGCATCCCATTGGCCAGTGCTACTTGCTTCGAGTAGCGCCGGCCAATGGGCATCCTCCTCTCTGCCTCGGCATGTGCCATAGTTGTTAAGATCTTTTTTCTTGGTTTTCCAGTTCTGATCAGTTAAAGGGACTTCTTTACTGTCCACAACACCGGAACTGTTGTATATATATATATATATATATATATATATATATATATATATATATATATATATAATGTTCGATTGAAACTATCTATTTTGAAGAAAATGAACACTTCACTCATTGTTCATTTTTTAAGTTGGTAAATACAGTTTTGATGCTTATTGACCACGACTTGTATAACACACACACACACACACACACACACACACACATATATATATATATATATATATAGACACGCACATACACACAATCACACAGGCAGTCACACACAAGGACACACACAAGGACACACACACAGACACACACGAACACACAGACACACACACACAAACATGCACACATACACACAAGCACACACAAGCAAAAACACACACACAGACACGCATACACAAGCACACACTCATACACAAGCACACACACATACACACACAAGCTTGCACACATACACACACCCAGAGACGCACACATATACATACGTTAGTACACACAAGCAAAAGTACACACAAACATACACACAAACACGCATACACATACACACAAGCACACACAGAGACACGCACACACATACACACACACAAGGACACACACACAGACAGACACGAACACACAGACACACACACACAAACATGCACACATACACACAAGCACACACAAGCAAAAAAATACACACAGACACGCATACGCATACGTATACACAGACAAATACGCACACATACTCACAGACATACACACACAAGCACACACACACATACTCATACACATACACACACAAGCACACACACACACGAACAGATATACTCACAAGCACACACTGACAGACCCGCACATACATACACACACAAGGACACACACATTCACACACGAACACACAGACACACACGCACACATACACACATACGAACACATATGCACACAAGCACACACACACACACACAGAGACACGCACACACAGACACACTGACATGCACACACACAAGCACACACACAGACACGCACATACATACACACACAAGGACACACACGAACACATGGACACACACACACACACACACACACACACACATATATATATATATATATATATATATATATATATATATATATATTGATTAAAAGTACTTAATTATTATTTCCTTCAGCTTCAGTGCAACAACATTTTTTTCCCTAATTTAAGTTTTCAATATCAACTTATATGATTTTCTTATATTTTGTTTTCTATTCTCGAGACATTAACGTTTCTTCCGTATTGAATATTGTCTTTGACATTAGACGACATTGCTTCCGCAATTCTTTCTATTAAGGAACTAATTTTGTCAGCGGGCTGTTAAATTTGGAACTCTAAAAAAAATTATATATAAAAAAAATAAATAAAAAAAGTAAAAAGGTAAAAAATAATAGAAAAGAAGAAGGAAGCAGTCTTTACACTCGCGTTTATCTCAACCAAACGGCGTCTTCCCCCTTTTTATTTGTATTCCACTTTGTCAAGGCTGTCAATGGGTGTAGCATTTTTAGCTGTTATTTCCCTGACAAGTTCTGTCGTTATATGACTTCCATCATTGATTTTGGCATTCTTGTGATAAGATCCTAATCAAAGATGAGGCGCCTACCGTATGTTACATAACCCATATAAGATATCGGGTATATAAACGGAGAGAGAGAGAGAGAGAGAGAGAGAGAGAGAGAGAGAGAGAGAGAGAGAGAGAGAGAGAGAGACAGACAGAGACAGACAGACAAAGATTAGGTGCCTACCGTATGTTACATAACCCATATAAGACATCGGGTATATAAACGGAGAGAGAGAGAGAGAGAGAGAGAGAGAGAGAGAGAGAGAGAGAGAGAGAGAGAAAGAGAGAGAGAGAGAGGGGCAGACAGACAGACAGACAGAAAGATGAGGTGCCTACCGTATGTTACATAACCCATATAAGACATCGGGTATATAAACGGGGAGAGAGAGAGAGAGAGAGAGAGAGAGAGAGAGAGAGAGAGAGAGAGAGAGAGGGGAGAGAGAGGCAGACGGACAGACAGACAGACAAAGATGAGGCGCCTACCGTATGTTACATACCCAATATAAGACATCGGGTGTATAAGAGAGAGAGAGAGAGAGAGAGAGAGAGAGAGAGAGAGAGAGAGAGACAGACAGACAGACAGACAGACAGACAGAAAGAGATGAGGCGCCTACCGTATGTTACATACCCCTTATAAGACATCGGGTAGATGCGTGGTGTAATGGTTTGAGTCTTAGGAAATGGACTCGTCGATCCGAGTTCAAATCTTGGACGAGGTTGTTTGCATTTCACATAGCACTAATACCCTTGAGAAATGTGTGCATCCAATTACACTCCTTCTATCTATGGGTAACTAGCAGGGTAGACTGGGCTCTTAACCATGGTTAGGTAACCAGTCTAGTAGAAGGAAAACTCTAACGAACTTTATTCAAATATTCTTACTACAGGTACGTACATAAATCATAAGCTACTTATGAATTATGTAACAATAGATTGTATTTTTTCTTATTTTGTGTGAAAAGAAAAAAAATCTGCTTCTCGATAAGAAAATCTTAATTAATTATTTCAAAGAATTATCTGTAATATAATTCAATTTATTGGTTGTAGTGATTGTGTTTATCAGATATTAAAATGCAAAGGTGTTCTGTTTATCTGCATAATATACGAATCATATTAAAATGCGAAGGCCGGCTTAACTCAGTCGCTAGAGCGTCTGATTAGGAACCACAAGGTTACGGATTCGATACCGGCCCTCGCCAACTCAGCGCATGAGGAGCACATGGATCTACACGGTAAAGTGAGGAGCTGATGGTAGGTGTGGCGCTCCATCTTAGACGCCAAAACAATCTCCTTGGTCTAGCAGTAGTGAAAAAGAGGATAGACTCCCTCGCTGTCTGGCTGATACCTACTTTAGGCCACCCTGACGTCTTTACTTTCTTTACTTTTTCTTTATTAAAAAGAGAAAAAAAAATCCACACCTTTTACCCCTATAGTCTACAGCCTAGACAACAGGACGGATGAAAAAGATGAGAATATTAGTATAATCTATTAATTCGATCTGAATTTGTCTGTAACAAAAACTACGTCATTGCTTACGTCACAATGCCGAAAAACGTTGTAAAACAAGATTCAAAATACATAGGTAAAACAAAGTTACATGTAGAAAGATAAATACACATTCATGAATGGTACAAGATATACATAAAAGTACAGACATGAGACTAAGAATAGTCCATGCTGTATAATTCACTTACAGTAATGTAAGGAGGGGGCGAGCCCCAACGAGAAGGGGTAGACCAAAATCTACCCCATGTGTCTCGTGGTTACTGGAACAGGAAAAGAGAGAGAAGCGTTTTGAACCAGCCGCTTAAATATCAAACGGCCCCCTAGCGGGCACCAGCAAACTAAACGGGCAGACAACTCAACGGGAAGATAATCCCTACAACGTCAATACACAGAATAAAGAACAACATTGTAATAAGCTTTGAAGATTATTAAGTAACAAGAGGTTAACTAAAACGTTTACAAATAAATAAATACCAACTATTATTAAAAAAATGGTTATTTCCTATAACTCCAACATAAACAAAGGGAACCACTCTTGATTGATAAATTATTTATTTATTGATTGATCTACTTGGAAAAAAGAAGACGGGGTTAGGGTTTAGGGTTAGTTTAATGGGAAAATAAATAAATAATTTATCAGTCAAGAGTGCTTCCCCTTTGTTTATGTTGGAGTTATAGGAAATAACCGAAAAAGTATGTGTTGGATATTCAAAATAATTATTTAATTAATAATTAATAGATGCACGTGTTACGAGTGGGAGGTCCAGATCCCGAACGAGCCCCCAATTATGCTATGCTCGGAATAGAGATAGCCCCATTCGTATTCGTCACACCAAAATTACTCCTGATGCGTCGGGCAAACACAACATTACCTCGCACGTTGCAAAAAAATAATTGTGTTTCTCCTGGTTCAGGGCCAAACGGGTATATATGCGGCAACAATAGTGACAGAGAGATAGAACACGTCTTGACAATTAAATCGACCTCCTCTTTTTTTTATTTTCACAGCAAATATTTATACAATTTAATTTGCTGGGCTCAAAGCCTATTGTCCGTGGACGGGAACGCAACAGATGCGTTGTTACTTCTGTTGAAGCTAAAAGAGGGAAGAAGAGATTTAACGTGTTTTCTTTATATCCACGTTTACAACATTGACAGACATAGGAGGTAATTACCTTTTGTGGCTCCTATTAGTCAAGATCTTACAATAAAAAGATATAAGATATTAATTTGTTTAATAATTAAAAAGGAGGGTTATTTTCTGTTCTTTTTTACTGTTTATTTTTTCAAAAAACAATGTTAGTTTGATATTTGGACACCAAAGATGTCGAGTTTTCTCGGAAGATTCGGGGAAAAATTGATGAAAAATCAACCGTTAATTTTGAAGTCTCGCTAAAAACGTGATTCTCGTCGAGTAGTATCTGAGTTCTGTAAATAGATGGGATTTGGTATTGACTTTAATGGCCGCCAAGAGCGGTTTTTAAGAGAATTTGAATGAGGAAAGAAACGTATGAAGGAGAAAGACGGGAAAATTGCCAGTATCATAGAAAGAGAGAATGGAAAGAAAGAAAAATGAAGGACAAAAAATGAAAGAAAAGAAAGAAAGAAAGAAAAGAAAAAAATGAATAAAAAATGAATGAAAAAAGAAAGAAAAACTAAAAGAAAGAAAACTAAATGAAAGAAAGAAAAAATGAAAGAACAAAACAAAAAAGAAGATAAAAGAAAAGCAAAAAATAAACGAAAGAAAAGAAAAAAAGAAAGAAAATGCCTTATAGAAAAAATAAGAGGAAACATGAAGAAAAAAGGAAAGAAAATACGGAAAGAAAGAAAAGAAAAGAAAGAATGAAAAATGAAGAAAGAAAGAAAGAAAGAAAAGAAAAAAATGAATAAAAATGAATGAAAAAAGGAATGAAAAAAAGAAAGAAAAACTAAAAGAAAGAAAAAATGAAAGAACAAAACAAAGAAAAAGATAAAAGAAAGGCAAAAAAAAAACGAAAGAAAAGAAAAAAAGAAAGAAAATGCCTTATAGAAAAAATAAGAGGAAAAATGAGGAAAAAAGGAAAGAAAATACGGAAAGAAAGAAAAGAAATAAAAGAAGAATGAAAAAATGAAATCAAAAAGAAAAGAAAGAAAGAAAAAAAATCAAAAGAAAAAAGAAAGAAAATAAATGAAAGAAGCAAAAAGAAAAAGTAATAGAAAGAAAAATAGAAAAAAGAAAGAAAAATTGAAATAAAGAAAAGAAAAATGAAAGAAAGAAAAAACGAAAGAAAGAAAAATTGAAAGAAAGAAAGATTGAAAGAAAGAAAGAAAGAAAGAAAACAAAACAAAACAAAAACGAAATAAAAAGGAAAAAGAAAGAAAAGAAATGAAAGAATCAAAGAGAAAGAGTATAAGAAAGAAAAAAAGGAAAGAAAAGAAAAATGAAAGAAAAAAATGAAAGAATGAAAAGAAAGAAGAAATGAAAGTAAGGAAAAAATAAAGGACAAAAAATGAAAGTAAAGAAAGAAAGGAAAGAAAAAATTAATGAAAGAAAAAAATTAAAGAAAGAAGAAAGAAAACAATGAAAGAAAAAATGAAGAAAGAAAACGAAGAAAAAAGAAAAGAACGAAAAGAAATGAAAGAAGCAGAAAGATAAAGTAAAAGAAGAAAAACAGAAAGAAAGAAAAAAGAATGAAAGAAAGAAAAAAATGAAAAATGAGAGAAAGAAAAAACGAAAGAAAGAAAAAATGAAAGAAAGAAAATACGAATGAAAGAAAAATGGAAAAAATAAGAAAAAATGAAAGAAAAAATGAAAGAAAGAAAAGAAATGAGAGAAGCAAAAAGAAAATGTAAAAGAAAGAAAAACAAAAAGAAAACAAAGAAAAAAAATTAAAAAATAAAAGAATGAAAAAGCAAAAACAAAACAATCACAAAAGAAGAAAGAAAGTAAAAAATGAAAAAAAGAAAAAATGAAAGAAAGAAAAAATGTAAGAAAGAAAAAACGAAAGAAAGAAAAAATGAAAGAAAGAAAATACGAATGAAATAAAAATGGAAAAAAAAAAAATGAAAGAAAAAATGAAAAAAAAAAATGAAAGAAAGATAAGAAATGAGAGAAGAAAAAAGAAAATCTAAAATCTTTCTAAAGAAAGAAAAAAAATGAAAGAAAAAATGATAGAAGGAAAAGAAAAAAGATAACAAATAAAAAAAAATAAAAGAATGAAAATAAAAAACAAAACAATCACAAAAGAAGAAGACTAGAAAGAAAGCAAAAAAAGAAAAAAAAAAGAAAAAGAAAAAGCAAACAAAATGGTTGCTAAGAGCTGTGAGAAAAATGACCACTGAAAATTGCAAGCAATTTAATGTTGAAGACACACACAAAAAAAAAAAAAAAAATGGAGGCAACAATTTAGTGAACAGAAAAATACATTTAATTTTCTTTTTGTCTAAGAACAACTGGCCTTTCCAGAACGTTTTATTTCCATGAATTTGCTTCTCAAGATGCAATGTTCATACGGGTGGAAATACCCAATAGCAGATTCTTGCTTACACATATTCAATTGTACACGTCTATGATATGCACATCCAATTCTTGCAACATATATATTTACTTCCCTCTTTCTTTTCTTACTGGTTTTCTATCAAAAAACAAGTTTGGTAAACTGAGTTTTATCAACTACAGAACTACCCAGTTAAGATTATACTCTCTCTCTCTCTCTCTCTCTCTCTGAGTCTAACACTCATTCTCACCCCTCTCTCTCATGCACACACACACACACACACACACATATATATATATATTAAATAAGTAATCCACAGACACGTGTTTAGAAGTATCACTTCTCATCAGTGTGGTTATACCTTAACAGCTACCCCTGGCCGGGTTTGAGACCCGAATGAACTTTCGTTCGCCAATCCACTTACCCGTAAGCGGAAATGAATTCACTAGAGGCCTCAAACATTTGTAAACAAAGCGAGGTTTAGCTACACGCCAGAACGGTGAATCTGCAATTAAATCCCTATTTAAAGTACTCGACCAAAGTGGGAGTATATATATGATAAATAAGTAATCCAAAGACACGTGTTTCGAAGTATCACTTCTCATCAGTGTGGTTATACTTTAACAGCTATATATATACCAACCCCTCCGCACGCGAGCTGAATGTGACACAAGGTCAATTTGTTAAGCGGAGTTCAACAGGTTTGGATTCAGAGTTTTCCTTCTCTTAGATCGGTTGCCTAACCAAGATTAAAGAGCCCAGTCTCCCCTACTATTTACCCTTAGCTGGGGGAAGGGAGTAGGATTCATAACTTTCCCAAGGGTATTAGCGCTAAGTGAAATGCAATTACCACGTCCAGGATTTGAACTCGGGGTGACGAGTATTTCCCCTGACTTTAACCATTACACCACGCGCTTCCACACACACACACACACACACATACACACACACACACATAATATATATATATATATGTGTGTGTGTGTGTGTGTGTATGTGTTTGGTGTTTGGTTTAGAAGGCTATCACAATACAAGTGTGAAGAAAAATGGGTAATTTTCACCTTTAGTTGGCTAAATTACTAGCATAAGAAATTGATCTTTTGTCACATTCTGCGGCGTGCAGGGGGTGGGGGCGGGGTTAATATATACATATGGAATTCTTCCTTGCTGTACCCGTATTAGTGCGACTGTATGTCTGTCTCTCTCATATCATCACTGTCAGTGTTATTCTACTGTCCATCACTTCATGAAATGGAATCTTTATAAAAGTAATAAAATACAATACTCGCTCGCGGCGTGAAGAAGATAAACCACTACCAATGGTATAAGACTCATCAGTCAGCCTAATACTCTCGTATTATTATTATTATTATTATTATTATTTGGTACTATCTATCTCTCTGTATGTCTCTTCTGTCTCTCTGTCTGTCTGTCTCTGTCTCTGTAACTCTGTCCCTGTCTCTCTCTTTCTCTATATATATGTAAGTAAAAAGTAAAGTTGACAGAGTGGCCTATTATTGATATCAGCCGGACAGCGAAGGAGTCTATCCCCCTTTCGCCAGCGCTAGACCCATATATATATATATATATATATATATATATATATATATATATATATATATATATATAAGTAAAAAATATAACAGAAAACTTAGACTTTTTTGCGTTATAGCCTATTTCAGGAAGCTTAGACAAAGTGTCTAACAGCCCCAAAACATCAGATGCGAATGGTGAATTCTTTATTACTTTTAAGGCATTTGAAAACAGATTTTTATTTTTATTTTTTTTATTATTAAAAAAAAATCTGTTTTCCAATGCCTTAAAAGTAATAAAGAATTCGCATCTGATGATTTGGGAGTGTTAGACACTTT
>CM042162.1:32364796-32374796 GCA_023376005.1 Doryteuthis pealeii | reverse complement strand
ACAGAGTGACAGCAAGTCCCCTCAGTTCTTCAGGACTTTTCTGAGTATTCTAGCCGATCCCAACAGTACTGCAGTTTGAACGGTCTTGATTCTTCTTCTTCTTCTTCTTCTTCTTCTTCTTCTTCTTCTTGATGCTGTCTTTTGTTAAATGCATGATGTTTCTGGAAAATGAGAAATTATTGAACAGAGTGACAGCAAGTCCCCTCAGTTCTCCAGGACTTTTCTGAGTATTCTAACCGATCCCAACAGTACTGTAGTTTGAATGGTCTTGATTCTTCTTCTTCTTCTTCTTCTTCTTCTTCTTCTTCTTCTTCTTCTTCTTCTTCTTTTCTTCTTCTTCTTCTTGATGCTGCCTTTTGTTAAATGCATGATGTTTCTTGAAAATGAGAAATTATTGAACAGAGTCAGGAACTCGGTTAAATTAGAGGACGAATTATCTCGGTTTCGAGATGCTTTTATTGAGGTGTAATTCACAGCTCATTGCCTTTTGGCTAATGGATTTCTCTCTGGTGGGTTAGATGAGTGGATTTTCATTGTCAGTGATCCCTTGTCAGCTTTTACCTGGAAAATAGCTGCGATCTTTGATCCCAAATAAGCAGGCCATTATAATTCTTCATTAGGTTCCATTTGCCGCTTGGAGACGGAAGCGGCAAACGCAACGATTTCCCTAATTAGAATCTCACAAGGCGAACAGCAGCGGAACAGAAAACATTACAGACAACACAAAAAAACATTAACATCCCTCTTGGGTGTCCTGGCTGCGACAATAAACTGCATACAGTCATATAAGTAAAACGTAAGTAGTTGTGTTGGCCTAATGTCGGTATCAGCCAAACAGATCCTGACTCTGTTCAATAATTTCTTATTTTCAAGAAACGTCAAGCAAAGAGCACTACCTATGGCTTTGCGCATTTAACAAAAGGCAGCACCAAGAAGAAGAAGAAGAAGAAGAATCAAGACCATAATACTAGAATACTCAGAAAAGTCCTGGAGAACTGAGGAGACTTGCTGTCACTCAGCCTCCATTGTACCACCGGCTACGTCAGGGGTGAAAACCTCAAAATAATCTTATTATAATGGAGATTGTGTGTTTGTCTGTCTGTAACCGAAACTATATTACTATAAGAGTCTCAAATCCCTTTGTTATTTATCTCACATTCTCCATGATTTTATTTTTATTTAAAGCTCAATTATTAATAAAATTGTTTTACATCATTAAGACTGTTGACCATATCAACATACAAATAACATGCAATTGTATTTATATATACAACAAAATAGCAGTTTACAGTGTGAATGGGAAGGCTAATTTGCATATTGATCTTAGAAATTTGATTCTAATAAATATATGCTTAGTATTATTGATTCCTAATTGTCTGGTTTTATCTTATTAAATATAAGCAAACATCTCGGGGATAAATCTTAAAAGAAATCCATTAACAAGAAGAAATAACTGTCATTTTATTCTTTACTTCCTATTTTAACTAAATAGTTCAATTAGGAAAATTTACCAATGAAAGACGGGAGTAAGGGAAAATGATGGAAGTGTTAGTTTCAAAGTTGTTCTATTTTTCAATCATACCCCCTCTGTTCCAAATCTTTTTATCTGCATTCTTATTTAGTTTCATTAGCCTTTCTGATTTAAAATGTTTTTTTATATTAAAACTTAGATACTTGCACCCGGAGGGTGCATATATTTGCTAGTAATAATAATAATAATAACAACAACAACAACATCACCGTTTCATTAGCGCTAGACCGAGGAGATTGTTTTGGCGTCTGTGGTGGAGCGCCAAACCTACCATCAGTTTATCACTTTACCTCACAGATCCCTGTGCTACTCATACGCTGAGTTGGTGAGGGCCGGTATAGAACCAAGAATCTTGTGATTTCTAGGCCAGTGCTCTACTGATTGAGCTAAACCGGCCCTAGTTTAAAGTATTCTTATCTAATACCAATTCACGCTTTCATGTAACTGCTTTATTCTAACAACAACAACAACAACAATAATAATAACAACAACAACATTGACAATGATGATAATAATAATAATAATGAAATGCTAAAGTTCTTTTCTTTTTTTAAAAAAAATGTGGCTTGTTTAGCATTTATATGATGTGAAGCGTGTTCACGTGATGGAATGTTATGAAGCTAAAGTTGTGTTAAAAAAATGATAATAAAAAAAAATGCTTTGGTCTTAATGCACGCGATGTCCAGATGATTTTTTTTATAAATAAAAGGAGGGCGAGAAATAAGGGATTAATTAAGATCAGGTAGTAAGTGGCACAATAAAAATTTGTACAAATGCCTGCATTTATATATATATATATATATATATATATATATATATAAGTAAAAAGTAAAATCGGGGCGGCCTAAAGTCGGTATCAGCCAGTCAGCGAGGGAATCTATCCCCCTTTCAATAGCGCTAGACCAAGGAGATTGTTTTTTAGCATCTGAGGTGGAGCGCCACACCTACTATCAGCTCCTTACTTTACCGCACAGATCCCTGTGCTACTCATACGCGGAGTTGGCGAGGACCGGTATCGAACTAGGAACCTTGTGGTTTCTAGCCGAACGCTCTACCGACTGAGCTAACCCGGCCCTTGTAAACTCGGCATATATATAAATCAAGTTTTTTTAAAATAGTATGTTTGAAGCATTGTGCGTATGTGTAATATAAAGATTTTTGAAGGCAATTTACAATGCAATATGTGTTGAAAATTATATTTATCAACTTAAATAACGTAACGTTTTTTAACGTAAATATTTAGAATTAAAAAAAAAAGTTAAATAAATATAATTTTCAACACATATTGCATTGTCTATTGCCTTCAAAAATCTTTATATCATATATATATATATAATATATATATATTATAATATATATATATATATATGAGTATGAAAAAGATGGAATGAAAACACCACACAATGCTGTTAAAGAGAAAACAATTTATATTGTATTTATGTTCTCTTTAACAGCATTGTGTTGTGTTTTCATTCCATCTTTTTCATACTCATACTGTCGGATTCATTTCGTTTCTTTTATATATATATATATATATATATATATATATATATATATATATATATATATATACTACAATATTTGAAAAATAGTTAGATATCCGGTGTGAATTATGAGTCAACTAACCAGGGCAGAACCAGGGTTAAATGGTACAAAACTGCGTCTCGAATTACGGTATCATCTCTTAAATCCAGTTTAAAGAAAGTTTATCGTTAATAGCGTATCTATAAGCCCATGAAGAATAATACATTTAAAAGGCAATCTCCACATCGCCATTGCTTCTGAAAGGGTAGTATTGCTACAGAGGCATTTCAAAACCTTTGTACAGTGTATACAGATTCATCGGAGTTTTGTACAGGTCAACTGTGGTTCAAACGGCTTAGAAATGGCGACTGTGACTTATCCGACCAGCCTCGTTCTGAATGAAGAATTTTGAAAAAGGTTATTGAATTGGATCCACGTGAAACCACCAGATATTCGGCGCGAAAACTGTCATGTTCAGCTGTGCACGAATATCTCAAGCGAATGGGGGAAAACATTCAAAGAGAAAATTATTCGACGCGACTCCTACCCAAATTTCTTTAAACAATTGTCTTACTCTGATGGTTTGTATGATAGGAGGCAAGTGGCAATAAAGCTGCTTTCTTGAGAGGTATTGTTTCCACAATTTGTTCAAAACCGCATTTTTGTGCGAATCCCATTTAGTTTATTCTCTTGACGCTTTGTTAGGGTCCAAATGGTGCAGCCATACAGTAGCACTGAATCAGCTTGACGCTTTAACTTATCAGTGAGATCAGATTTCCATGATGGATAATCTGTCTCTAGTTGTCCATGCCTTTCCTATGTGTGTATTAATATCGCTTTTGTGGATAAATGATCCAAAATGGATGATGTAAAACAAAACAGATAACAACAGACTATAACAAAAACAAAACACGAAATTTCAGTGGGGCATATGAGATGCACCCAGTTTCAGTATAGCACCCAACCACTAGGCATGTGATATGCCGTTAAAATTAATGAACCAACCAACCAGTTTCAGTAGAGCACATTACCCCCCCCCCCCCGTTTCGACAGGACACATTAAACGAACCCCCGTTTCAGTAGGACACATTAAACACCCTCCCCTTTCGGCAGGACACATTAAACGAACCCCATGGCACAAAGACATGCTGAAAGCGCTCGTGAAGAAACCTATGGTGGATTGCTACACCAATTTCACCCTGACATTAAAAAGATTTTTAAATATGTGTATTTGGACAGCATTTTTTCATTTATGCATGATGAATTAAACAAAAGAGACATCTGTTTAATAATTTTATTTGTTGTTTTTTTCAGGTTTTCTGGCCAACTTTTTAATATTGGGTGGAATTCGTAGATTAGTCCACCAAGTTCCTGACCCGAGTTAAACAGATGTGTCTTTTGTTTAATTCAACATGCATGTATATATATATATAATATATATATATATATATATATATATTATATTTATTTATTTATTTATTCAATTTAACTAATACAAATGAAAAGTCTGTCTAACCATTGGTTTCTGAATATCACTTTTTCGGTGTTATTCGTCGTCAGAGGCGTTGACCTTTGAAAAAATGGACAGATTTTAAACTTTTGGCTCGTGTTTACGTGATCCGTTATTTGTTCTTGCATTTTGCTTTCGTCATTCACCGGCATCTATATATATATATATATATATATATATATTGGGGGAATTTATTTTTAAACCCTCTTATACTCAGAAAAATTGGAAGTGCGTGGTGTAATGGTTAAAGTCATGGGAAATGGACTCGTCGACCCGAGTTCAAATCCTGGATGTGGTAACTGCATTTCACTTAGCACTAATACCCTTGGGAAAGGTATGAATCCTTCTTTCCCTCCAGCTATGGATAAATAGTAGGGTAGACTATGGCTCTTTAACCTTGGTTAGGCAACCGGTCTAGGAGAAGGAAAACTCTGAATTCAAACCTGTTGAACCCCGCTTAAAAAATTGAACTTGTGTCACATCATGCGGATGGGTTGGTATATATATATATATATATATATTATATATATATATATAACTAAGAAAAATTAACCAATACTTTCCAACTTGCTTTTATCGCAACATTTTATTGTCTCCTCTCTAGTCATTTCTTTCTATGTAATCTTATTTTTTTATTTCTATTTTTCATTATTCTAATTTTGGGCGCTACCCAGACTTAAATGTTCACAGTTCTGTTCATTTAATTCTCAAGTCCTTTAGCAGTCACTTGCCAAATACGACAGTTCTGGGAACCAGCAGGTCTGTGAATTTCGGCTACCCCCATCCCCACCCCTTGTTCTGACAACACCCAATTATGGCAGGTAAAATGTCGACTACGCAAAATCTAATAACCGAAAAAATAAAAATAATAAAAATAAAAAAATGAAAAACCGATGGTTTGCTAAAAGCACATGGTTTTCAAAAAGAGAGTGTATTGTTGAAATTATGCCAATATGAAACTGTTCAACTCACCGTTGGCTGGTTGGTTGGTTGGTTGTTTTTCACAGCATGTCAGCCCTTGATGGGTTATTTTATGCCGAGATGTTTTTTGTTTTATACATTCTTGTTGGGTATTCAATTTTTTAAAACTCATTTTAAGTATATTTATTAACTCATTTTTATCATCTAAACTCTAGATGGGATCCTAACAGGTAGTACCACTCCAGATCAAAGTGAACCTGGGAGTAATGGGGTGGTTAAAAAAGGAAAACATACTGGTAGGGGTGGTTAAATTTGTTTGTTTGGCTGGTTGGTTGGAATTTAAAGGCTGTCAAACCAATCGGGTTATTTTATGCCGAATGCGTTTTGTTTTATTCATTCTTGTTGTCTATTCATATTTTTTTCAAACTCAATTAAAAAAAAACAACATATTTTAAAAACTCATTTTTTCATTTATTTAAACCATAGATAGAACCTTAAGAGGTACTATTACTCCAGGTCAGAGTGGACCTGGAAGTAATGCCAATGATGGGGTACTCCACACTCCCAAAGCTCCGCAATTAGAATTTCACTATGAGATGAAGTGTAATGTCATACCCAGGACTCTAAAGACCCCCAAGTACCGCCTTCTAGCGCATATATGATAAAAAGGGTTGGGGTCTGCGATAAGGGCAATAGGGCCCGGATAATCCTATAGGTTCTAGGGCTTGACGTGAATTCTTAACATCAGGCAATATGTTTCAAAAATATATTTTTACACCGCCCGGATGGTGTTTTTTTATTTTGCTAGAACTATTAAATGATTTCAAGTACCGGTTTCAATTCTATAATAATAATAATAATAATAATAATAATAATAATAATCTGTATTCATATTTTTGCATGGCACCTTGGACAATTTGGACGGAGTCATTTTTAGCCAGAGGGTGTTACAGGATGAGAACGAACGGAAGATTTAGGAACAAGCGTTTACATCAGATGCGAGCCGGCATCCAACGAGAGAGGATGTCCCTCAGGGGTCGTGTCTCCCCCACGGCGGTTGAAAGATGGGCTAGGTTGTTGAAATAAAGTTTTAGAATAAAACAGCAAGTCTTGTTTGTTAAGTTAATTAAAACAAGAAATGGCCAGCCCAACCCAAAGAAATCAACAAAGAAGATCAACCCCCAGCAGTGTTACGATTTTTGTGTCCATTTATAGGCTTCAGGTGAGAGCACTTTACAGTGGAGATCCCTTGTGTTAAGCAGAACGTGATCTTCAGTGAAGAAACCTTTGCTTGTTCCTTGGTCTCCCTTAGTGTTGGGTATGATCCTTTGGTTTTTCCTTGATGTCTCTTAGTGTTGGGTATGATCCTTGCGTTGAGCAAAGTCGTTGGTTGCAGGTCCGTTCGTCAATGTCGAATAACGTACAAATGAACGGCTTTCTATATCCGGCATTAAATAGTTAACTAACTCAGTATTCGAGGCGTTCATTGGCTGGGATTTAATCCACGTGACCACGCCGAGTCTATACGTTTATTTTTTCATGTCAGTTAGCTTTGTAACACGTATCTTTGAGAATCTGTGTTATCCCTCAAAGATACGTGGTTCCAAGTTAACTGACCTGAAAAAATGTGAAAGTTTTTGAATAAAATAACTGGTGCATTATACCTTTTATTCATGTAATAATAAATGAACACACACGGTCGGAATTGAGAAAACTTTATTCTACTTAGAATACAGCTGCAGTTTTATTGGGAGTTTATATACATTCAGAAAGCTAAAGATTTCACACGAAGGGGAGGTAATAATAAAACAGAGGGAATAACTTACTAAATGTGATAATAAATGTACACACACGGTCGGAATTGAGAAAGCTTTATTCTACTTAGAATACAGTTGCAGTTTTCTTGGAGTTTATATACTTTCAGGAAGCTAAAGATTTACACAAAGGGGAGGTAATAATAAAACAGGGGAGTAACTCTCAATTACTTATTACAATTCATTAATATATAAACACTGAAAATTATATTAAATTTGGTTAATTCTTGATTTTTTTTTCTTTCGGTGAGGTGACATAGGATGGTGGAATTTATGTCCGTTAAGTTCGATTTAACCATGAATGTAATACTTAGAAATATTTAAAAAAAATATTTCATACATTGAGTTGAATAACCGATATCACAATGGCGATCGTTGTTAAAACTGCCAGATACATTGTGCAACATATGTGCTGGTGGATTGCTTTAATAAACGTTCTGCAGTTAATTCAAGCTGCTTTCTGATTGGTTTAGAGATGTGGAGACCTCTAAATATAACCCTTTCTTTTTTTTTTTTTCTTTTTTTTTACCAAAGTCGGTAGACATCTTTTCCAAATCAGCTAAAATGAAAGCATGCGCATAATCAGCTGAGATAACACCTTTTAATTTTACACATATGCTTTCTAACACCTACAGTAGTGTGTTATCAAATTTAGTTTTGATTAATTACCTACGCACAGTTTTAAGGGCGCCTCGTCATTGTATAACGGTTACCACGCTAGTCTTTTAAAGCAAGTACTAGCGAGTTCGATCCTCTCTAGGTGCTCCTAGGGTGCGGTATTGTGTCAAATTTAACTCAAACTTTTTTTTTTAAATGGGTGTACTGGTTATCGAGCTAGTCCTTAAAATTAATTACTACTGGGTAGTGAGGTCGAACCTCACTAAGTGCCCTGAAGTTGCGGTATTGTGACTAATCTAACTTATGCTTAGTTTTAAAAGAATTGTGTTATAATTAGCTAAGTAGCCTTTTAAATCAATTACTATTGAGTAGAGTATTTAACTTAATTTTTCAAAACACTTTTTTTATTTACCCCTTAAATGAGACCCTAGGAGAGCTCTAATGTGCTGTAAAAAAAAAAAAGTCGTCGGGGCGGCCTAATGTTCGTATCAGCGAAACAGCGACGGAGTCTATCCCCTTTTCACTAGCGCTAGACCAAGAAGATTATTTTAGCATCTGAAGTGGTGCGCCAGACCTACCACCAGCTCCTCACTTTGTCGCACAGATCCCTGTGTTACTCGTACGCTGAGTTGGCAAGGGCCGGTATCGAACCAAGAACCTTGTGATTCCTAGCCGAACACTTTACCGACTGAGGTGCTGTAATATGTTTCAATGTTCATTTCTTAACTAAATGGTATGTTTCTTGGGTGTTTCTTCATTTCCATGTCCATTCTTGTTCTTGTGAACAAACACAAGAATTGGTATATTATTTGCGGTCTTTATTTCAAAATACGAGGAGAGAAATAGCCCGTAAGACCGACGCCATTTTGCGGTAGTTTGACTTACGAATTTACTTCATTCCGCTCGTAACTCAATTTCATAAATAATACGAAATATCGGCTTACACCTCGTTGTGTAGGTAATTTTCACCTTTAGTTGGTTAAATTCCTAGCATAAAATTGTGCGTGCGCTTTATCTGAAATGAACTTAATTGTTATTAAGAACACATTTTATGATATTTTGTGTTAAAGCATGCAGTTGTATTGTTTTCGAAAAATTTTCTAAGATTTGTTTATTTCGCACGGAGACTCTCAAAATAGCTGCCGGCTTGTTTCAAAGTGAAAGACAGGGGAGGTTACTCTAATTGCCTTATTTGCTAGGAATTTATCCAACTAAAGGTGAAAATTACCGTTGTTTAATGGTTATTTTCTAACACCAACAGTAGTCCTATGTGTTATCAAATTTAGTTTTGATTAATTAATCATACTCAGTTTTAAGGGCGCCTCGTCATTGTGTAACGGTTAGCACGTTAGTCTTTTAAACCAAGTACTAATGAGTTCGATCCTCACTAGGTGTTCCGAACTTGCTGTATTGTGCCTAATTTAAATCATACCTATTTTTTAATTATTTTTAAATAGGTGCTCCGAAGTTGCGGTATTGTGCCCAATATAACTTAGTTTTAAAAATTGGTGTTATGGTTAGCGAGCTAGTCCTTCAAATCAATTACTATTGGGTTGTGAGTTCGATCCTCGTAAGCCGTCTTGTACTTTCACCCATATCAAATCGAAGTTAAGCTGAGAAAATAGCTATAATATGATATATTGGCTTAATCTATGGAACTTAACTAAACACACACATACGCACACACATACACGCACACACACACACACACACACGCACACGCACACACATACATACGCACATACACACACACACACACACACACACACACATATATATATTTGATTCTTAGAAGAAAAAAATCATCTCTGTTCATTTTCAAAATTATACATCAGCGTTCATTGACTACGAGTCTGACACTAACCGCCATAACCTCTAAATACACAGGAATAACCTACTCGAGTTTCTCCACAAGGATCTTCAGGGTTAAATCCACTGAATTAATCAAGATATTGATTAATTCCAGCTGATTGTACAATCAGCTGGAATTAATCAATATCTTGATTAATTCAGTGGATTTAACCCTGAAGATCCTTGTGGGGAAACTCGAGTAGGTTATTCCTCTGTATACCATTATGATAT
>CM042162.1:32349796-32354796 GCA_023376005.1 Doryteuthis pealeii | reverse complement strand
ATATATATATGTAAGGTATCCAAAACTGGTAGTAGGGGATGATTCTACCTGGAATCTTCAAAATCTCACTGTATAATTATATTGCATGTTTTAGTAGGTGCAAATACAAGGATTTTTATAAATCCCTTGAGAGAGCTCAATGCATAATAATCTATAATTTAGTTTAAATACAGAGCAATATTTACCTTCGAAAGAAAGGAAAAACTCAATAACCCGTCATCCTGTAATAAATTCATTTTGACCAAAACTTAAAAGGTTTTTAGAAATTTAAAGAAATTTCTAAAACACCTGAGGAGTTCAGTCTCATCAGAAAGTCACAGATAAAACCTTTTATCTTTTATCTTTATATATATATATATTATATATTATATATATATATATATATATATATATATATATATGGGAGTAAATATGGAAAATAAATCTGACAATATAAAGAAAATTTGAAAAAACAAGTGTTCCGAAAATGGGATGAATTTAATTATCGATGTTTAAACATTTCGGTTTCATTAAACCTTCATCAGGATGTATCTTGGGGTGAAGAAAATAGTGTTGCGTCACGCGTCATGACATCTTCGCGTGCGTGGATCGCGACTTGCCTTTCAAAAATATAACGCTATTCAAATACAGTTACACAACTAAAAAGATTTTCATCTCCTGTCATCTTTAAAAACATCCATCATTTTCTTCACCCCAAGATACATCCTGATGAAGGTTTAATGAAACCGAAATATTCAAACATCGATAATTAAATTCATCCTATTTTCGGAACACTTGTTTTTTTCAAATTTTCTTTATATATATATATACATATATATATATATATATATATATATATTATATATATTGATTTTGATGATTCCAAATAGAATCATCCCTTATTTATCAGTCAATTGGATTATTTTACCTATTATATATAATATATATTATATATATATATATTATATATATATATATATATATAGGTAAAGTAATCCAATTGACTGGTAAGTAAGGGATTATTCTATTTGGGATCATCAAAATCTCACTGTACATCCATACTGTATGCTCCCGTAGGTGCAAACTTATAGATTCCTGCCAGAGAGCTCAATGTATAATAACTAATAAACTAATTATATACAGAGCAGTATTTAACTTTCAAAGTAAGAAAGACTTAACAAACCGCCATTTGACCATAATAAATTTATTTCGACCAGGGACTCAATAGGAGTCTAGGCTCATCAGAGTCTCTGGTCGAAATAAATGTATTATAATTATATAACAGTTTGTTAAGTTATTCTTTCTTTGAAAGTTATATATATATATATATATATATATATATATATATATATATTATATATATATATATATATATATGTGTGTGTGTGTGTGTGTGTGTGTGTGTGTGTGTTATGTTTTTTAATATACAGATGAAATTATATGGAGGATAGGAATGATAATCCGAGACCAGGTTTTGTTATAAAATTAACAAAGGATTTACTAAAACACAGAGTAGAAAATTACTTCTAGCAAGCTTAATCAGGATCTCTAAACTCTCGGCGTTCAAAAACATTCAAATGTAAACAAACGCTGTGTCAAATCAAAGGGAAGTAACTCTATATTTGTTTTATCTCTATTTTGTTAGGTGTTCCTAACAATATATAACAATAGTATTTGGTTATCACTAGCTTAATTGTTGAGTTAGTGGTGGAGATTAAATTACCTAAATTTAATTATATTACACACATCTAAATGTTCAAATTTATTACACATACTAGAAAAATAAAAAACGCCCTCTGGGCGACGTAAAATAAATATTGCCTGAGGGGATGGGAGTTGAAAATTTAATATCAGAGAGTTTGTATCACAAGTAAAATAAAATCATCAAATTTATTAAAGGAGTAAAAAAATAAAATAAATTTATTAAAGGAGTAAAAAAAAAAAATTGAAATGGAAACTTAGTTTTGATAACTTTAAATATATATTAAAATAAAAAAAAACAACTATATATAGATAGATAATACCAGGTATGTATTTATTAAAACTTGTTTAAAAAAAACAATGAGGACTGTCTAACATTGCATGCTCAAATTTTGAGTGTATTCTATTTATGACGATTTTAGGCAGTGTGACGTAAGCAGTGACGTGGTTTTTGTTACAGACAAAAACCGGAAGCGAATCTCCATTATTAATAGAATTAAGTAAATATTTCATTAACAATGCCAACTGCCAACATTTCCTTTTAGAATTTTTGTAAACACAAAAACTAATTTTCAAATTTCAAATAACATTCTTTCAAACAGAAATGCTAAAAATCAACAACATTTTTATGACATAATCTCAATTCGGATGTACATTTTCTCCTCGTATTTTTATAAAAGTCCGATCCAACACCCTGCTACCTTTCAAGGAAAAGCTAAGGGAGTAAACCCCGAAAATAAATCAGGAGTCGGAGTCCCTAAGGTGGTGTGATGCTGGAATCCAGTGCTACCCGTCAACTCCTGCGACACTACCGCTGCCAAACTGCATTGGTCCCTTACCTTTCCTTTGGATCACAGCGGCAGTGTGGAGAGGGGGGATTTGCTACATGGACAACAGCTTATCCTCCAAACAAACCCGCCCAGGCTATGTAGTTCAAAGAATAGAAAAAAAAATTGACACTACTCATCGCCTCTCGGAGACGGAAGGCTCCCAACCAACCAACCCAACCAACCAACCAACCATAAATCATTTGAACTGAAAGAAAAATCAAATCATGATAGTTGTTACCCTGAAGAAGATTAGAGACGCATACTAAATACATATTTATTTTAAATATGTTCTAATACTATGGATCCATTAAGCGAAACACACAGTAGATTTTTTTCTGTTTTGTAAAAAAGATCTTTTATCAGGGCTAAATAACCCACTCTGCCCAACTATTTATTTATAGTTGGTTGGGGAAGAGAACAGATGTATTCACGCCCTTCAAAAGGGCTAAGAGGGTTGTTTTTTGCTGTTAGAGTAATCAGATTTTTCAAGCCAGATTAGCATACCATTGTTGGTGAGTTCGATTCTCATTTAGGCGCCCCGTACTTTCTGGTCTTGTGCCTGACTTTAACCTAAGCTTAGTAAATAACTATTGTTCTTGGTGGAAACCTCATACGGTGTAATGCTTAGCAAGCTAGATTAGCTGATCATTGTTGGTGAGTTCGATTCTGGACCTATGAAAATGTCTCTCATATTACCCAGAGGCACCCGTTGTGTAATGTTTATCATCGTCCGAAATGGATACAGGGACACGAGTTCAGACGCAGGACGAAGCATGTTGCATTTCACATAACGCTAATATCCCTGGGATAGACACGAAACTATTCTCCCTACAGCTATGGGCAAATAGTGGGGAAAATCTTAACTCTTTCATAGCATGGCAACTGGTCTAGGAGAAAGAAAATTCTGAATTCAAACCGATTAAACTTCTATTTCTCTGAATGTTTGAGATGAGACTGGATGATTAGTATTATCGGCGTTATCCGGACTATTTTCCTCATCTTCATTGTTATCTGTACAAAATTTAAGCCAATGTGCCATCCGGCCTTCTTCAGGTATTTCTTGTCGGACTCGGGAACATTCTCGGACTCGGGAACCTAGTCCGACAAGAAATACCTGAAGAAGGCCGGAGGGTACATCGGCCGAAACGTTGTACAGATAACAATGAAAATGAGGACAATAATCCGAATAACGCAGATAACTCGGTTAAACTTCGTTTAGAAATTTACCTTGTGTCACATCCTTCTCGTAGTGGAAGGGTTGGTAAATACACACGTAACCCAGAAAAAGGGAAACTTTTAACATACCGTGGTAGTTCTGCACTAGTGTCGTTTTTGTTTTATTACGGTAATGTACTGAAATTGGATCAAGAGTATTATTATGCAGAATAGACAGAATATACATATTTCTATTTATGTTTTTTTCATTATTTTTCGCTTTTGTTTTTATGTCTGCAATTCATATCTAATTCATGTCTTTGTTTTTATCGTTCATCAAATATTTGTTTTTATGTTTTGTTTTGTTTCTTGTTCTCTTTCCGAATTTATATTTATTTCATAGAAATGAAAAAGAAATTCAATTTATTTTTCTTTCCTCTTTTCAGCTCTTGTGAATTAAATGAATTAAAAACGAAACAAAACAAAAAACAAAAAAACAGAAGAAAAAAAAACAAAAACAAAAAAAAACAACAAAACAAACGAAAACGTTATCATCGACAATTTTACCTTTTCATTCGCGACCAAAAATTTGGCGGAGGTTAAAAACTGGTTAAAATTTATCGAGAAAAAAGAAAAAAAAGAAAAAAGTGAAGAAAAATACGTACGTAAAAGAATTCAATATTGTCTATCGGTCTGATAAGAAAGAAATAATAAAAGAAAAGAAAAGCCAGAAAATGAAAATAAATAAACGTATCATTGTCAATTTTTCCTTTTCCTTTACTTCTCAACCCAAAATTTAGCAGAGGTTAAACACTTAGTTATAAAAAAAAAAAAAAAAAACTGGAAAAAAGGAAAAAAAAAAAAAATCAAAAGAAAAAAAATAGATAAGAGAAAAGAATTCAATCTTGTCTATCAGAAAACACACACACACACACACACACACACACACACACACACACCACACCACACACTTCGCGCGCGCAAACGAAATAATGAATAAAAACAAGAATGGGAAATTGACAAAAAAAAATGAATAAATAAAAAGAAGCATTATTTATTGTCTGAAATTCTAAGTCTAATTCTAGAAATACTTTTGAGAAAGCAATTTTTATCGTCTTTCAATCGTAAATGGTGCCGGAAGGTTCCGCTAGAATTATGAGCCATTCGCATTTTCAAGATGATGATAATTACGGGGAAGATAATAATAGAGACCAAAATGATATAAGATTAAGAAAACAAAAATGGCGGCTACAAAGACGGAAGGCAAAATAAGCATTATCAACCCTGACGGATGATAATAATTGCGCGGGAAAAAATATATAAAAAAAGCAAGAA
>CM042162.1:32342296-32344796 GCA_023376005.1 Doryteuthis pealeii | reverse complement strand
TTTAGGGTTAGTTTAATGGGAAAATAAATAATTTGGGTTCTGTTTTTTCTGGGTTACCCTGTACAGAACCCAAATTATTTATTTATTTTCTCATTAAACTAACCCTAAGTTTATTTTCCCATTAAACTAACCCTAAACCCTAAATCCTAACTGTAACTCTAACCCTAACCCTAACCCTAAACCCTAATTTATTTGTTTAATTGGAAAATTAACAGTTTTATTACAAAAGTTGTGGGTTCTGTTTTTTCTGGGACACCATAATTTACTAAACAAAAGTTCATGATTACCCAAATTTTAACCGATATTCCACGTTTCGTTCCAGCTCCATTATAAACTTTGATTTTGTTACCAAACGAGGGAGAGAAAAAAGTTGATTGACGAGGCCTGGAATGGAATTGACTAGTGACATTAATTAATGTTCGCATCTTTTCTTACAGCTTTCTATTTAGCTATCCCAGCATCCAACCCTTCACGTTCTATCCCGATCGTCAGTCCCTCCATCCCTCCGTCCGTCCATCCGTCGGCCCTGCCAGTAGTCCATTCTCTAGGCTGAGCAGTGGGATTCACATACGGTTACCAGACTCCGGCGAAAATCAACGGACGGACGAGCAATGCTAGCAATTCTCGGACTTAGGTAGTCGTCTGCTTTTCAAGTCTGGGTTTCTCATTTCTGGTGTGCTGTGTTAATTTGATATTAATACGCAACGTTCTCTCACGTTTTCCCGCTGTTTTTTTCTCGCTTTTTCCCGCGTTTTTTCCCCCGCACAAAAGTTTTCGAACCTGTCGCGTATGCCTGTCAATACAACTTCGTTTTTTTCATACTTGTGTACCAGTAGCATTTGAGACTGTATCCTTGTGTTTTCTCAGATGAGTCATCTAAGAAAGCACAAGGATTCAGTGTCAAATGCTACAGGCACTCAAATATGAAAAAAAAAGAAGAAAGAACAGGAATTGGTCTTACCCCTACACGAGTCGACAGTCAACAAAACTATGTCTATAGTTCATCGTATTCTCTTGAACTTTCTAAACCGTTTTGTTCGTTAGTATTATCTGCGTTATTCGGACTATTCGGCCTATTGTCCCATCTTCATTGTTATCTGTACAGGTATTTTTTCGGTCTCTGGAACCTTCTCGACTCGAGAACCTTCTTTTCGGATTCGGCAACCTTCAGGTGGAATACCTGAAGAAGGCCGGAGGGCATATCGACCGAAACGTTGTAGAAAACAATGAAGATGAGGACAATAGTCCGAATAACGCAGATAATAGTAATCATCAAGCCTCATCTCATTGTGTTCAGTAAATTGTTATACCTTAAAAACATAAGACCATTAAGCGAGAGGAGGGTTGGTGTCTTAGTTTGAGATGGGCAGGGATAGTTTATTTGAATGAGGGGGTGAGGCTTATACTTTGGATGGGGGGTGGTGGCTTAGATGTGGAAATGATTTCTTGGGAAATAGTTGTTAGGGTTACATACAAAATGAGCAAAAGTAAAAGACTAGAAATAAGGAATAAAGAATAAAGTAACCAAAATAATAATAAGTAAAAAATAGCAAAAAATTATTAAAAAAATATAAAACATGGAATAATAAAAACCCAGTAAGAATATATCTATGGATGGGTGTGTGTGTGCGTGTGCGTGTGTGTGTGTGTGTGTGTGTGTGTGTGTGTGTGTGTAAGTTGAAAATGGAAGCGAATCCGACGGTATGTTGAAATGAAAAAATAAAGGAAAGAAAATGTTGAATGGATAAAATAGGATTTATTTTATTCTATCTTATTTTACTGACACGTGTTTCGGCCAGGAGTTTATCCATGCATACATGTATTCTATCTATTATTATTTTAAATACAAAATAAAATAACAATAACCATGATAGAAAAACTTAATGCTTTATTGTGAATCAACTATATCATTAAGAATTTGATTGGAAGGGTTTCTTTTTTTTGTTGTTCTCTCGTCACAGAATTCATAAACATATGAATCTAGTATATCTGCTTGAATGCCACGCTGCTTTTTATATTGTCTTGTCTTGCATCATATCCTTCAGAAAACCCATTGGTGTTTGGTCGCTATACTCCTATTATACATTCACCTAACGAAAAGGTTTTCATCGGATTGACGTAAAATCAGTCGAGTTTCTCACCCGGCTAGAGGTAGTCTGCTAAGTCCAGCCATACTAAGGAGACGTGATACGTCGAAACACGGTGTCTGTGGATGACTCTCTCTCTCTCTCTATATATATATATATATATATATTACGGATTTTTGTCAATCCACAAAGCAAATAAATTTACTTCTGGGTTAATAAAATCGAGTTAAAAAGTGCTCAATAAAAAGAGCTAAATATACGTTTTTTTTTAAAAAGAATGTTATAAAATTCCAACTGCAGTTTCTTGCCGGAGCAATTCTTCAAGGATTATTCCCTGAAGAATTGCTCCAGCAAGAAACTGCAGTTGGAATTTTATAACATTCGCTTTTTAAAAACGTTTTTATATATATATA
>CM042162.1:32332296-32337296 GCA_023376005.1 Doryteuthis pealeii | reverse complement strand
ATTTAAGTTATATTCTCAACGATTATGAAAAAGTCATTATTTAATCTTAATTAGGATCTTATTTATTACCAATGTTTATTCACTTAGCGGTAATACCATTGGGAAAGGTATGAATCCTACTCTCCCACCAGCTATGGATAAATAGTAGGGCGGACTTGGCTCTTTAACCTTGGTTAGTCAACCGGTCTAGGAGAAGGAAAAACTCTGAATTCAAACCTGTTGAACTCCACTTAAGAAATTGACCTTGTGTCACATCCTGCTCGTGCTGAGGGGTTAGTATATATATAATATATATATATATATATATATATTATATATATTATATATATCAGTAGGTGACCCGGGAAAAATAGATGTAATAGATGATTACTTTTCCTCTGTGTATAGTTACGTGCCGTCAAGAACGAGCGCGTTCCTGGTTTCTTTCATTTTTTTTTTTTTTTGTTTTTGTTTCGTTTTGTATTTTTTTTTTCTTTTTTGCAACGTGGGCACGAGAACTGAAGAAAAAAACAAAACAACCCCCCCCAAAAAAAAAACACGTTTGATGCTAGAGTTAATGTGCAACTATCTCTTTTTGGTCTCTGCCTCGCCTGCCCCCCGCAACCGGGCACAAGAACTCTAGAAATGATTTCTGCTTACCGACAAGATTTAAGCGGAAGATACTTCGCGTTCTTTGATCAATGGTAATTGAATTACCATTTCTTTTTATTCCAATCTCAAAGAGAAGTTTTCTTTCTACTCAAGCGACCAATTCCAGGTTTTGCCCCCCGACAGTTCTGTGACTCAGTGCATCGTAACGCGCATGTAAATAATAATATCTGAACAGAAATAATAATAATAATAATAATAATAATAATGATAATAATAATAATAATAACCTAGTGCTGAATTAACAAAAAAAAAAAAAAAAGAAAAAGAAAGAAAGAAAGGAAAAGAAGACATGTTAACTGGTGGTCTTTGCGGTTCCAGCAGTTCACAACCCCCCCCCCCCAAATTACTATACATTTAATGTTAAAAAATATTTTTTTTATACCAAGTTTAATTGAAATTATACATTACAATACTAACACAAACAACTGACACTAATGTGTCTACCGGTGGATTTAATAATTAATTTCAATGGTTAATTAAATGTATAGAAATTTTTTTTATAGCAATACGTAATTAAAAACAACCTTAATCTCCAAACCCCTAAACCGTAACTCAATTCGCAAAAAAGTTCATTCATACACTGTAGTTAAATTGTCATGGGGGACCACCAAATAAGTTTCCGTTTCAAGTTTAACCATAAGATACTCTGAACCATTTTTAGAGTGGACAAGGAAGGAGCTCCGACAAATGGGCTAAAAGACGAGGAAACTTATGACAATGCACAAGGCATTACACCAGAGAGAAGATATAAACATACTCTATGTATCAAGAAAAGACGGAGGAAGTGTTCTCGTCAGTATTGAAGTCTGGGAGACAAGTTACTTTTAAGCAACCCAGGGTCGACCTGGATTCAGAGGGACATGTTTCGCTTTGCACCGTCAACATCCGGTTGTTTGTTACCAGACGATTTTTGAGGCATTTTTAAAAAATTATAAAACTAACTGCTAACCCTAATCCTAACCCCTAACCCTAACGCCTAACGCTAACCCTAACCCTAACAAACAACCGGATATTGACGGTGCAAGGCGAAACATGTCCTTTCTGAATCCAGGTCGTCCTTGGGGTGCTTACAGGGAACTTGGTCCAAAGTCTGTGTAGCTGCAACAATCCGAGCACCCGAACAATACACTAAAAAGAGCAAAGGAAGGCCAATAGAAACAGCCAGGAAAAACAATTGCAACATATGGGCAAGTACAAATATAACAAAAACAAGAAAACAGAAATGGCAAGAAAAACAACTATACGGACACTTCAAGCGGCAAACTGGGAAAAACATGGACATGGCTAAGAAGAGGAAACCTAAAGAGAGAAACTGAATCGCAGTACAAGTCAAAATCATCAGAACAAATTATATAAAAGCAAAAGTAGACAAAACACAAGAGAATAGTAAGTGTAGAATGTGTGGAGATAAAGACGAAACAGTCAATCATATAATAAGCGAATGCAGCAAAAGCGAGTACAAGGTTAGGCATGACTGGATGGGAAAGGGAATTCACTGGGAATTGTGCAAGAAATTCAATTTTTACCATACAGCTAAATGGTAAATGCACAAAACTGAAACTGCTGGGGAATGAGTCGCATAAAATTCTCTGGGACTTTGAGATACAGACGGACCATCTAATCTCAGTCAGGAGACCAGAACACCTATATTAGATGCTGAGCTATTCCATCTTGGAATGGACTTGGCTGCTGTTAACTATGGAATGCTCATAAGAATCCTTCACTCTTTTCTAAACAGAAGCATCAATATAATCATGGACTACTGTTAATTCTATCTCGAATCCTTCAATGCCTCCTTAATAGAAACATAAGTTTCATCATGGACTGCTTTTACAACAGGAGGAGCACTTAGCATAACGGTTAAAAAAAATGGACTCGGCTAGTTAAGTCCACTTACTGAACGAGGCTGTTTGTGTTTCATGGATCCATCTGTTCTCGCAGCTATAATTAAATTGTAGGGCATCTTTCATTAGAGAACCAGTCTAGGAGAAGGAAGACTCTGAATCAAGACCATGACGTCACTATCGGTCATTGCTCCTGGGAGGTCCTCTGTACGGCATGCAGAATCCGCACAGCTGATTGATATAGGTCTTTGCGGGTCAGCCTACACTGGTACAAAACAAAACAAACATGCTGAGCTAGTCGGTTTATTAATCCCTGATACGTTCTGCCTACGTAATCTACGCCCCACAGACACCTAAATTGGTAGATAACATAACTAGAATTATTAGGTGTCTGAATAACCTTTACAACAGATATAGACCGCGCTTTTTGTGGGTCTTTCTGGATTAGGGTAGTTATCCCTTTGTCATCCATTCGGGTACTTCTGTTTCTTGTAGACATCTTTTCAGTTGCTGGGCCATTCTTTTGTGGATAGAAGTAAACTTTTTGAACCAGAATCCATGTATGCCGTCATGGCCTGGTGTTTTCCAATTTGCTACTTTCTTGAGTACTGATTTAAGCGTAATTATATGAACACTTGCTACAGGTCCTTCCTCTATTTCCATCAGTTCATTCTTAATATCACTAATCGATTTCGATTTCTTATTGTGTTCTTTCCTCTTCCATATCTCACTCAAAAACTTTTCTGCTTCTGTTGCATTTGGGTGTTCACCCGTGTTTGTTTTTGATCCATTAATTTGTTCATAAAATTTCTTTTAATTGTTTTGGAAGGTCCTATCTTGTTTGTAATGTTTAGTTCTTTCTCGATATCTTTTGAGTCTTCCTTCTATAGCCGATATCTTTTGATTTACTTTTTCCAACTTAATTTGCTGTTGTCTTTTGAACTTTTTTAGCTACGTGTGCATTTATGTTTTTGTTTAAAGTATTTGTTTGTTGTCGTAGTTTTTTTATTTGTTCTTCCAATTTGAATTCCCTTCCAGCTTTTGTGTTTCTGTTTGTTTCTCCGTTTGTGTAAGTGTTTCGAAGGGATACATCAATTCTATCGCAGACTAGTTTTGCTTCTGCATAGATGAGGTTGTTGAGTTCAGTGATATTGTTATATGCAAGATTTGAGAACAGAACAACAGAGCCACCTCAACAAAATTGGTCGCCTGTGTCGATAACAGTGTAAATCTCATACCAAGATTGTAAAATCAATCGAAGATATCTTGAGTCAGACATTACAGTACACAGGAGTCCTTTGTTTATCGGCTCGGGTTCCCAGTTTAGAAATAAAATAGAAAAGATCAGTCGTTTGAACTTGATCGATATACAAGGTTGTATCGACTTTCCAAGGAATTTGGTGTTTTCATCTTGTCATATAATCAAAATCGATATCGTTTTATCGACGGTTCGTAATTGAGACTTTATAAACTAACATTGCACATGAATTTTCCGTAAAATCTATTCCTCGTTCAGTGTATTGACATATCATTTAGTCTGTTCATTCCAATCTTGCATCAGTGAATTGACGCTTCGTTGATGGAAAATTGTGAACACAATGATTCTTCGGCTCCAAAACAATTGGACCATATGACCATTAGGCACCCCTTTTTGCGATCTCGAATCATAAGGACATCTTGGTTCTTGATCTCAGTGACAAAAATAAAATTAAAATAAACAACAACAAAACAAAACAACAAAACCAAAACAAAAAATTTATCTCATTCTCTTGTTTGTACATTTTGTAGTAAGTGAGTGGTGTAATGGTTAAAGTCATAGGAAATGGACTCGTCGCCTCGAGTTCAAATCCTGGACATGGTAATTGCATTTCACTTAGCGCTAATACCCTTTGGAAAGGTATGAATCTTACTGTCCCTCCAGCTAGGGGTAAAACGTAGGGCAGATTTGGCTCTTTAACATTGACTAGGCAACCGGTCTAGGAGAAGGAAAACTCTGAATTCAAACCTGTTGAACTCCGCTTAAGAAATTGACGTTGTGTCGCATCCTGCTCGTGCGGAGGGGTTGGTAAATATATATAAAATTTTGTAGTTAGGTCAACGTTTAGTTTCTTGTACAATTCCCAAGGAATTACCTTCCCCACTCATATGTACCTAGTCTTGTAGTTCCATTGTGCTAGTTTACTGCATTCACTTATTATGTAATTAACAATTGCGTCGTTTTCGTTTTGATGTAATTGGTTGGCCCCCAGAGTCCGCCTTTAAGCTAAAAAGGGTTGGGTGTTTGAAATAAGATGAATTTCCAGAATACAGTCAGAACTATCATATATTAGCCAGGTATTGATAATATATTTAATATTTCCCGCCCAAACTTTTAATACCCCACCCTGGTCTGTAATACTTGTTCATTTTTTAAATCAGATTTGAAAAGGCCAAGAGGCTGAAATAAATTAATATCTGATGGGATTAAGGTTTTTATATATATATATATATATATATATATATATA
>CM042162.1:32294796-32329796 GCA_023376005.1 Doryteuthis pealeii | reverse complement strand
CCGTCTCTTCCCTTCCCCCTTCCCCGCACACCGATCGAAAAAAAAAAAAAAAAAAAAACAAACAAACAGACAAAGCAAACACGGAAGTCAGAAGACACATTAACGATAAAAATTGCAACAATTAGAGAATCTAAGCTGACAGGAGCAGCAAAGCTTGAATTATTAGGAGAAAAAATATATATAAAAAAAACGCCCCTCGGGTAGTATAAAATTAATTTTTGAAAGATTTTGCCTGAGGGAGCAGGAGTTAAAAATTCAGGATCCTTCCTAAATAGGAGTATCATCCAGGATCTTTAAGATAACTATTACTATAGATATCGGGTTAGCTCAGTCGGTAGGGCGTTCGGCTAGAAACCACAAGGTTCCTAGTTCGATACCGGTCCCCGCCAACTCAGCGTATGAGTAGCACAGAGATATGTGCGGTAAAGTAAGGAGCTGATGGTAGGTGTGGCTCTCCACCTCAGATGCTAAAACAATCTCCTTGGTCTAGCGCTATTGAAAATGGGATAGACTCTCTCGCTGACTGGCTGATACCGACTTTAGGCCGCCCCGTCGATTTTACTTTACTTACTTTAGAGGTACCACTATGTTCCAGGTTCGATACGGGACCTTACCAACTCGGCGCATGAGTTAGACAAGTTTGATCTATGTGGCAAAGTAAGGAGCTGATGGTAGGTATAGCGATCTATCTCAGATGCCCCCCCCCCAAAAAAAAAATCTTCCTGGTATACTGCTAGCAAAAAGGAGACACTCCTTTGCTGTCCGGCTAATACCGACAATAGGTCACTGAACAAACTTTTCTTCTTCTTCCTCCTCCACTCCCTCTTCCTCTTCCTCTCATTATTATTATTATTATTATTATTATTATTATTATTATTTATGAAGAAAGGAAAAAGGGACGTCTGTGTTGTATCAGTAGTAGTAATTATAATAGAATTATTACTGCCCCTTTCCTGAATAGAAGCATCAATAGAATCATGGACCACTGTTAACTATGAAATGCGAATCAGTATCCTTAACTTCTTCTTAAATAGAAGTACCAATATTATCATGGATCGCTGTTAACGAAGAAATGCTTAGAAAACTTCATAAATAGAAGCATCAATATAATCATGCTATCGCTATTAACGTTTAAATGCAATCTAGAATCATTCACTCCTACCTAAATAGAAGCACCAATATAATCATGGATCGCTATTAACTTTTAAATGCAATCTAGAATCATTCACCCCTACCTAAATAGAAGCATCAATATAATCATGGATCGCTATTAACTTTTAAATGCAATCTAGAATCATTCACTCCTTCCTAAATAGAAGCATCAATATAATCATGGATCGCTATTAACTTTTAAATGCAATCTAGAATCATTCACTCCTTCCTAAATAGAAGCATCAATATAATCATGGATCGCTATTAACTTTTAAATGCAATCTAGAATCATTCACTCCTTCCTAAATAGAAGCATCAATATAATCATGGATCGCTATTAACTTTTAAATGCAATCTAGAATCATTCACTCCTTCCTAAATAGAAGCATCAATATAATCATGGATCGCTATTAACTTTTAAATGCAATCTAGAATCATTCACTCCTTCCTAAATAGAAGCATCAATATAATCATGGATCGCTATTAACTTTTAAATGCAATCTAGAATCACCCACTCCTTCCTAAATAGAAGCACCAGTATCATCATGGTAGTCTGTTAAATTTCGAATGCCAATAAGAATCCTTAACTCCTTACATAGAAACCTCAATACAATCATGGCCAGCTGTAAGTATGAAATCCTAAATAAAATCCCCCATTTCTTCATGAATAGAAGCATCAATATAATCATGGACTATTGTTAATTCTTAAATGCAATCTACATTAATTCCATTCTGAATAGAAAGATCAATATAAACATGGACTGCTGTTAACTATAGAATGCTCATGATGCTTCACCCTTTCCTAAACAGAAGCAATAATATAATCATGGACCGCTGTTAATTACTAAATTCTAAGAAAAAAGTGTTATTGTCCGTGTACACCACTTAAATAGACCGTGCTATGCATTTGACTGGTTGTTAGCACCAGCCAATCAGAGGCTCGGTAGAGAGTGTTACATTCCTCCGAAAACAATGAAAGACAAGCGTCTCATTACTTGGTAGGTTGATAAGAGTTTGATCATCTCTTAAACGGTCAGCCTGGCGAGGGAAGAAAGATGTTGAAAGACTCGAAACTTCCAAGTGACCCATGCATACTACAACACCTTATTTGTATAAGTGAACTTCTGACAACACCTACTAGCGCTCCAAATGTAGGAACGTATATTTAAAATATCTAACTGCTTTTACAACAGGAGGAGCACTTTGCACAACGGTTAAAAAATGGACTCGGCTAGTTAAGTCCACTTACTGAACGAAGCTGTTTGTATTTCATGCATCCATCTGTTCTCGAAGCTATGATTAAATTGTAGGGCATCTTTCATTATAGAACCAGTCTAGGAGAAGGACAACTCTGAATTAAAACCAGCTGTCATCATCACTAGGTTATTATGTCACTATCGGTCATTGCTTCTTGGAGGTCCTCTGTACGGCATGCAGGATTCACACAGAGCCGATTGATATAGGTCTTTGCGGGTCGGTCTACACTGGTGTGTACATGTGTATGTGTCGACAGGGAGAATGTCACTTATGTGTTCGTCTTTGATTCTCTAGCAGTGATAGATATTGAGATATATGCCATAAAAGAAAATAATCAACTCTCTCTCTCTTTCTTTCTTTCTCTCTCTCTCTCTCTCTCTCTCTCTATCTATCTATCTCTCTCTCTCTCTCACACACACACACACACACACACACATAGCCAAGTCATACTGAAAGCAGTGGTTCCTGCTAGGTTACAGAAGTTAAGCAGTGATATATATATATATATATATTCATCATAATCCCAAAAATTCACCACTGCTACTAAATAAAAGGAACTAAAAAAACAACAACAGGGTTTTCTGATATTTATTCCCAGATGAATATATTATGATAACTACATTATTATAATATAGCACATTAATGCTTCACACTAATGCCCAAACCTGATATATGTACTTCCGAAAAACGGATACAGATACAAAAATATATCTCAAATATATATATATATATATATTATATATATATATATATATATATATATTCATATTCAAATTACTTGCTTGGTAGTATTTTGTTCGCACTAGATCAAAGTCTACACACTCTAGGAGTATATGTTTCACTGAAAATCTCTCGATATGCAAAAGGGGGGTATAACAAGTGAATTCTGCTTAAAACTTCACTTTGTGTCACATCCTGTTCGTTACGGAGGGGTTGGGTATACTTCATAGAAAAGGAACCTGAGTAATTTTTTTTATCAAAATGACTTGATTCGGCATCAAATGCCTCGAAAATGGTTGATATGCCGCAAAACAAAATAATCAACTCTCTGTCTCTCTCCCTCTCTCTCTCTCTCTCTCTCTTTCACACACACACACACACACACACATATATATATATATATATATATATACATATATGTATATATATATATATATATATATATATATATATATATATATATATATATATATATATATAGAGAGAGAGAGAGAGAGAGAAAGAGAGATAGAGAGAGAGAGATTGATGGATAGATTAATCGATTCAAATCTACAATGATTGGCTATCTGTCATATATCAGACGCAATGTGACGATACGAAATGAATAGACGAAAAAGACAAAAGAGAAGAAAGAAACCACTAATACACACACACACACACACACACACACACACACACACACACAGCCCCCCCCCCAAAAAAAAAAAAAAATAAACAAAAAAAAACAAAAAAAAAAAAACAAGCAACAAACCAAGTCGTAAATAATGACAGTTGAATCTCATCGAGAATAGAAACTTTCTGGGTCAGTTAACAATAAAACGTGTTGAGCCGATCGATAAATAACAGCGAACATTGAAAGGAAAATGTTTTACAAAAAGAAAAGAAAATCTCTTGCTAAGCCGATCTCATATAGCCAAGAATCGACGGCACAATTCTTCAAACGTGCTCACCTTGGGACCCCTCGTACTTGTCCTAACTTACATACCTCTTTTCAAAGTACTCTATTGGGACCGTCATCAGGTTCGCCCATGTCAATCCCCATAATCTCGTCAACGGTCTGAAACCTCCTGTCTTTTGACTTTAATTTTAGCATCTAGACGCCAGGAAGGGGGAAAGGGTTGGAAAGATTAGGCTCAAGTCACACCGAAAGCAGCGAAGTTAAGCAGTGATGACCCTGTTCAATACTTAATTGGGTGACCACTTAAGTAATAGCAAGTACTTTAAGGAACCTGAGTCATTTTTCCTTTTATCAAAATGACTTGATTCGGCATTAAATGACCCGAAAACGGTTGATATGTCGTAAAACAAAATAATAAAATCTCTCTCTCTCTCTCTGTCTCTCTCTGTCTCTCTCTCTCTCTCTCTCTCTAAATTACACGATGGCTTGAAGTAATCTATTGAAAATCACCAAGAAGGAATATTTCGTGGCGTTCAACCAAACCTGCTTACACACACACACACACACACACACACACACACACACACACACACACAGACAAGTCATACTGAAAGCCTTGGTTCCTGCTAGGTCACTGAAGTTAAGCAGCGATGAGCCTGTTCAATACTTAATTGGGTGACCACTTAAGTAATAGCAAGCACTGAAATGAACCTAAGCCCTTTTTTTATTGTGATTTGGCATTAAATTGAACTTAACTGTTTCACTCTCAATTAATGTGACCCATTGGTGTAGCATTTTTGGTTCTACTTATATCTTCATCAGTAAAACCAAAACCACAAACCAAGCTTGGAAAGAAAGATTGGTTTGGTTTCTAATGCATTTTCATAGTAAAAATCATTTCTAATGCATTTTCATAGTAAAAATCATTTCTAATGCATTTTCATAGTAAACATCATTTCTAATGCATTTTTATAGTAAAAATTTTAAATGCATTTTATAAGCATTTTTATAGTAAAAAAAATCATTTCTAATGCATTTTTATAGTAAAAATCATTTCTAATGCATTTTTATAGTAAAAATCATTTCTAATGCATTTTCATAGTAAAAAATCATTTCCAATGCATTTTCATAGTATCATTTCCAATGCATTTTTATAGTAAAAATCATTTCTAATGCATTTTTATAGTAAAAATAATTTCCAATGCATTTTTTATAGTAAAAATAGCACTACTATTTTCTTTCAATCTGGAGGTTTTTGTTTGGTTTATTTTGTTTTACGGCATATCAACCTCAGTGGGTCATTTAATGCCGATAAAGTTTTGAAATAAAATCAATTCTTAATGGATACTCAATTTCTTTTATAAACACATTTTTCTATTAAACCCATAGATGGGGCCCTAACAGGTACTACCACTCTGGGTCAGAGTGGACCAGGGAGCAATGGAGATGAAGAGGTGTCAATCCAGAGGTACTGGCAATTTTAAATGTACTTGTGGCTAAGGCGGACTTTTATAACTTAAAGCCAAATTCTAAATCTTGTCCCCCCCACAACCAACAAAAACAACATTTATATCAGCTATGCCCCTGATATAGATATGACTATTATTTATTTGAATTTTTATTTTTTTAGGTTAAAAGTTGAAGCGAGTAAAAAAAAAATATTTACCCTACGGACAGGATTTGAGACAAGGTCACAATTATGGTGCATCCAGCGAGGATCGTACCCGCTTTTCAGTAGTAACCGATCAGCGAGACTAGCTTGCTGACCATTCCACCACGACGGGACGTGAGTCAAACTGCTGTAAAGTGGGGTGTCGATTTGCGATGTACAAATAATGATAGATCGAACCTTGACTTTGTAACAAATAAATAAATAAATAAATAAATCATCAGTCATATGGAAATCCAAACTCACAGACAAGTTAAAGAGACAATACTCCCAGGCCGTTGTCGCGTCAGTACTGCTGTACGGCTGCACCACCTGGACCATAACGAAGCGACTAGAGAATAAACTAGATGGGAGCTGCACAAGAATGCTGCGTGTGATCCTGAACAAGACGTGGAAACAACACCCCACGAAAAAAACAGCTGTACAGCCACCTACCACATATTACCCAATCCATCCGAGTAAGACGGACAAGACACGCAGGACACAGCTGGAGAAGCAAGGACGAACTCATAAGTGACGTCCTCCTGTGAAAGCCAGCACATGGGCACGCCAGTGTGGGCCGACCAGCAAAGACGTACATTGACCAGCTCTATGCGGATACAAGATGCTGCATAGAGGACCTCCCGAGAATGATGAGTGATAGGGACGGATGGAGAAAGATTGTCATGGATATCCGTGCTAACAGCGCGACATGGTGATGATATGATAACGAGTGTAATAAAACAAATAGATAAATCGATAAAATTAATAGATTCCTTCATAGAAAATGGCAACAACACTGGAATAACAACATCCACAATTAAACTCTCCCTAATCAAACCCATCGTGGGAGGCTGGAGACAAACTTTAAGGAAGTCTAGAAAGGAACAAGTCATTGTGTCCCGAATATGCATTGGTCATACAAGACTAACGCACTCCTATATACTCAAGCAAGAACAACAACCACAATATGAAACATGTCAAACACCTTTGAGAGTTAAACACTTATTCATGGAATGCAGTTTTTTTGCTCACATCAGAAACCGTTATTTCAAAGCAAACAATATCAAGGATCTATTTGAAAATTTCAATATGGAGGATATTCTCTCCTTTTTGAGGGAAATAAAATTATACCATAGAATATAGACATGAAACAAATCAATACCATACAACATAATCCCCAATAATGCTAACACATTTTTCAAACCAATTACTAAAAATTATAAATATAAATACACTATATGTATTACATCATAACCGGTAGACATGACTTAACCCCGGACGGGTTGATATGCCGTTAAAATCAATAAACAAACAAATAGATAAATCGACAAATGCCCTAATCTTGGAGATCTTTTGGTCAGTTCTTGACCAAGAATAGTCCATTTGTTGATTTATCTGACTATCTTTCTGTCAGGCTATTTCGCGGCCTGTGGTTTTCGCGTAATGGAATAAAATCAGCTAAGATGGGCGAATGGAAATTTAATCTGCTCTTCTTGGGCCATTTTGATACACTTGTAGCCTCTGAGAAAACTGACTTACAACCCAATAGAACGCTGTCAACACCACCTGCTCCAACCCTTGGGACATTGAGGGGGAACTGCGTAATTTCAAACAATATCTCTGATGCCAAAAATTGGCTCTTTTACAGCGAGGATGAGGAATTTAATCTCCTTTTTTTGTAGCGATGCTACTCACCTACTTTATCGTATTGTCGACGGGACCAAGGATTTTGCCGACTGTAACCCTTTCCCGAAAATGTAAGATTTCCTAAACAGGTGTTGACGTGCCCATTTACTGCGATAATAACTATTACAGCACGGACACCTACATTAAAAAAGATACTTTTTATACCTTAATTGTTTTTAATTTATATATATATATATATATATATATATATATATATATATATATATATATATATGGAGGCGCATTCGTATCAGTATCAGACAAAGTTCCCCGAACCTTATCCACAGCCGTAAAGGTTAGGGTTACGCACACGGATATGGTTCGGGTTAAATTTCGCTTTAGTATTAGTATCAGACAAAGTTCCCCGAACCCTATCCATAGCTTTAAAGGCTAGGGTTAGGCACAAGGATATGGTTCGGGGTAAATTTCGCTTTAGTATTAGTATCAGACAAAGTTCCCCGAACCCTATACATAGCTTTAAAGGCTAGGGTTAGGCACAATGATATGCTTCGGGGTAAATTTCGCTTTAGTATTAGTATCAGACAAAGTTCCCCGAACCCTATCCATAGCTTTAAAGGCTAGGGTTAGGCACAAGGATATGGTAAATTTCGCTTTAGTATTAGTATCAGACAAAGTTCCCCGAACCCTATTCATAGCTTTAAAGGCTAGGGTTAGGCACAAGGATATGGTTCGGGGTAAATTTCGCTTTAGAATTAGTATCAGACAAAGTTCCCCGAACCCTATCCATAGCTTTAAAGGCTAGGGTTAGGCACAATGATATGGTTCGGGGTAAATTTCGCTTTAGTATTAGTATCAGACAAAGTTCCCCGAACCCTATCCATAGCTTTAAAGGCTAGGGTTAGGCACAAGGATATGGTTCGGGTAAATTTCGCTTTAGAATTAGTATCAGACAAAGTTCCCCGAACCCTATCCATAGCTTTAAAGGCTAGGGTTAGGCACAAGGATATGTTCGGGGTAAATTTCGCTTTAGTATTAGTATCAGACAAAGTTCCCCGAACCCTATCCATAGCTTTAAAGGCTAGGGTTAGGCACAAGGATATGGTTCGGGTAAATTTCGCTTTAGAATTAGTATCAGACAAAGTTCCCCGAACCCTATCCATAGCTTTAAAGGCTAGGGTTAGGCACAAGGATATGGTTCGGGGTAAATTTCGCTTTAGTATTAGTATCAGACAAAGTTCCCGAACCCTATCCATAGCTTTAAAGGTTAGGGTTAGGCACAAGGATATGGTTCGGGTAAATTTCGCTTTAGTATTAGTATCAGACTAAGTTCCCGAACCCTATCCATAGCTTTAAAGGCTAGGGTTAGGCAATGATATGCTTCGGGGTAAATTTCGCTTTAGTATTAGTATCAGACAAAGTACCCGAATCTATCCATAGCTTTAAAGGCTAGGGTTAGGCACAAGGATATGGTTCGGGTTAAATTTCGCTTTAGAATTAGTATCAGACAAAGTTCCCCGAACCCTATCCATAGCTTTAAAGGCTAGGGTTAGGCACAAGGATATGGTTCGGGTTAAATTTCGCTTTAGAATTAGTATCAGACAAAGTTCCCCGAACCCTATCCATAGCTTTAAAGGCTAGGGTTAGGCACAATGATATGGTTCGGGGTAAATTTCGCTTTAGTATTAGTATCAGACAAAGTTCCCCGAACCTATCCATAGCTTTAAAGGCTAGGGTTAGGCACAAGGATATGGTTCGGGTTAAATTTCGCTTTAGAATTAGTATCAGACAAAGTTCCCCGAACCCTATCCATAGCTTTAAAGGCTAGGGTTAGGCACAATGATATGCTTCGGGGTAAATTTCGCTTTAGTATTAGTATCAGACAAAGTTCCCCGAACCCTATCCATAGCTTTAAAGGCTAGGGTTAGGCACAAGGATATGGTTCGGGTTAAATTTCGCTTTAGAATTAGTATCAGACAAAGTTCCCCGAACCCTATCCATAGCTTTAAAGGCTAGGGTTAGGCACAAGGATATGGTTCGGGGTAAATTTCGCTTTAGTATTAGTATCAGACAAAGTTCCCCGAACCCTATCCATAGCTTTAAAGGCTAGGGTTAGGCACAAGGATATGGTTCGGGGTAAATTTCGCTTTAGTATTAGTATCAGACAAAGTTCCCGAACCTATCCATAGCTTTAAAGGCTAGGGTTAGGCACAAGGATATGGTTCGGGGTAAATTTCGCTTTAGAATTAGTATCAGACAAAGTTCCCCGAACCCTATCCATAGCTTTAAAGGCTAGGGTTAGGCACAAGGATATGGTTCGGGTAAATTTCGCTTTAGAATTAGTATCAGACAAAGTTCCCCGAACCCTATCCATAGCTTTAAAGGCTAGGTTAGGCACAAGGATATGGTTCGGGTAAATTTCGCTTTAGTATTAGTATCAGACAAAGTTCCCCGAACCTATCCATAGCTTTAAAGGCTAGGGTTAGGCACAAGGATATGGTTCGGGTAAATTTCGCTTTAGAATTAGTATCAGACAAAGTTCCCCGAACCCTATCCATAGCTTTAAAGGCTAGGGTTAGGCACAATGATATGGTTCGGGGTAAATTTCGCTTTAGTATTAGTATCAGACAAAGTTCCCCGAACCCTATCCATAGCTTTAAAGGCTAGGGTTAGGCACAATGATATGGTTCGGGGTAAATTTCGCTTTAGTATTAGTATCAGACAAAGTTCCCGAACCTATCCATAGCTTTAAAGGCTAGGGTTAGGCACAAGGATATGGTTCGGGTAAATTTCGCTTTAGAATTAGTATCAGACAAAGTTCCCCGAACCCTATCCATAGCTTTAAAGGCTAGGGTTAGGCACAATGATATGGTTCGGGGTAAATTTCGCTTTAATTAGTATCAGACAAAGTTCCCCGAACCCTATCCATAGCTTTAAAGGCTAGGGTTAGGCACAATGATATGGTTCGGGGTAAATTTCGCTTTAGTATTAGTATCAGACAAAGTTCCCCGAACCTATCCATAGCTTTAAAGGCTAGGGTTAGGCACAAGGATATGGTTCGGGTTAAATTTCGCTTTAGAATTAGTATCAGACAAAGTTCCCCGAACCCTATCCATAGCTTTAAAGGCTAGGGTTAGGCACAATGATATGTTCGGGGTAAATTTCGCTTTAGTATTAGTATCAGACAAAGTTCCCCGAACCCTATCCATAGCTTTAAAGGCTAGGGTTAGGCACAAGGATATGGTTCGGGTAAATTTCGCTTTAGTATTAGTATCAGACAAAGTTCCCCGAACCCTATCCATAGCTTTAAAGGCTAGGGTTAGGCACAATGATATGGTTCGGGTAAATTTCGCTTTAGTATTAGTATCAGACAAAGTTCCCGAACCCTATCCATAGCTTTAAAGGCTAGGGTTAGGCACAATGATATGGTTCGGGGTAAATTTCGCTTTAGTATTAGTATCAGACAAAGTTCCCCGAACCCTATCCATAGCTTTAAAGGCTAGGGTTAGGCACAAGGATATGGTTCGGGGTAAATTTCGCTTTAGTATTAGTATCAGACAAAGTTCCCGAACCCTATCCATAGCTTTAAAGGCTAGGGTTAGGCACAAGGATATGGTTCGGGGTAAATTTCGCTTTAGTATTAGTATCAGACAAAGTTCCCCGAACCCTATCCATAGCTTTAAAGGCTAGGGTTAGGCACAAGGATATGGTTCGGGGTAAATTTCGCTTTAGTATTAGTATCAGACAAAGTTCCCGAACCCTATCCATAGCTTTAAAGGCTAGGGTTAGGCACAAGGATATGGTTCGGGGTAAATTTCGCTTTAGTATTAGTATCAGACAAAGTTCCCGAACCCTATCCATAGCTTTAAAGGCTAGGGTTAGGCACAAGGATATGGTTCGGGTAAATTTCGCTTTAGTATTAGTATCAGACAAAGTTCCCGAACCCTATCCATAGCTTTAAAGGCTAGGGTTAGGCACAAGGATATGGTTCGGGGTAAATTTCGCTTTAGTATTAGTATCAGACAAAGTTCCCCGAACCCTATCCATAGCTTTAAAGGCTAGGGTTAGGCACAAGGATATGGTTCGGGGTAAATTTCGCTTTAGTATTAGTATCAGACAAAGTTCCCGAACCCTATCCATAGCTTTAAAGGCTAGGGTTAGGCACAAGGATATGGTTCGGGTAAATTTCGCTTTAGTATTAGTATCAGACAAAGTTCCCCGAACCCTATCCATAGCTTTAAAGGCTAGGGTTAGGCACAAGGATATGGTTCGGGGTAAATTTCGCTTTAGTATTAGTATCAGACAAAGTTCCCGAACCCTATCCATAGCTTTAAAGGCTAGGGTTAGGCACAAGGATATGGTTCGGGGTAAATTTCGCTTTAGTATTAGTATCAGACAAAGTTCCCCGAACCCTATCCATAGCTTTAAAGGCTAGGGTTAGGCACAAGGATATGGTTCGGGTAAATTTCGCTTTAGTATTAGTATCAGACAAAGTTCCCCGAACCCTATCCATAGCTTTAAAGGCTAGGGTTAGGCACAAGGATATGGTTCGGGTAAATTTCGCTTTAGTATTAGTATCAGACAAAGTTCCCCGAACCCTATCCATAGCTTTAAAGGCTAGGGTTAGGCACAAGGATATGGTTCGGGGTAAATTTCGCTTTAGTATTAGTATCAGACAAAGTTCCCCGAACCCTATCCATAGCTTTAAAGGCTAGGGTTAGGCACAAGGATATGGTTCGGGGTAAATTTCGCTTTTAGTATTAGTATCAGACAAAGTTCCCCGAACCTATCCATAGCTTTAAAGGCTAGGGTTAGGCACAAGGATATGGTTCGGGTAAATTTCGCTTTAGTATTAGTATCAGACAAAGTTCCCCGAACCCTATCCATAGCTTTAAAGGCTAGGGTTAGGCACAAGATATGGTTCGGGTAAATTTCGCTTTAGTATTAGTATCAGACAAAGTTCCCGAACCCTATCCATAGCTTTAAAGGCTAGGGTTAGGCACAAGGATATGGTTCGGGGTAAATTTCGCTTTAGTATTAGTATCAGACAAAGTTCCCCGAACCCTATCCATAGCTTTAAAGGCTAGGGTTAGGCACAAGGATATGGTTCGGGGTAAATTTCGCTTTAGTATTAGTATCAGACAAAGTTCCCCGAACCCTATCCATAGCTTTAAAGGCTAGGGTTAGGCACAAGGATATGGTTCGGGGTAAATTTCGCTTTAGTATTAGTATCAGACAAAGTTCCCCGAACCCTATCCATAGCTTTAAAGGCTAGGGTTAGGCACAAGGATATGGTTCGGGGTAAATTTCGCTTTAGTATTAGTATCAGACAAAGTTCCCCGAACCCTATCCATAGCTTTAAAGGCTAGGGTTAGGCACAAGGATATGGTTCGGGGTAAATTTCGCTTTAGTATTAGTATCAGACAAAGTTCCCGAACCCTATCCATAGCTTTAAAGGCTAGGGTTAGGCACAAGGATATGGTTCGGGGTAAATTTCGCTTTAGTATTAGTATCAGACAAAGTTCCCCGAACCCTATCCATAGCTTTAAAGGCTAGGGTTAGGCACAAGGATATGGTTCGGGGTAAATTTCGCTTTAGTATTAGTATCAGACAAAGTTCCCCGAACCCTATCCATAGCTTTAAAGGCTAGGGTTAGGCACAAGGATATGGTTCGGGTAAATTTCGCTTTAGTATTAGTATCAGACAAAGTTCCCCGAACCCTATCCATAGCTTTAAAGGCTAGGGTTAGGCACAAGGATATGGTTCGGGGTAAATTTCGCTTTAGTATTAGTATCAGACAAAGTTCCCCGAACCCTATCCATAGCTTAAAGGCTAGGGTTAGGCACAAGGATATGGTTCGGGGTAAATTTCGCTTTAGTATTAGTATCAGACAAAGTTCCCCGAACCCTATCCATAGCTTTAAAGGCTAGGGTTAGGCACAAAGATATGGTTCGGGGTAAATTTCGCTTTAGTATTAGTATCAGACAAAGTTCCCCGAACCCTATCCATAGCTGTAAAGGCTAGGGTTAGGCAAAAGGATATGGTTCGGGGTAAATTTCGCTTTAGTATTAGTATCTGACCATGTTCCCCGAACCCTATCCATAGCCGTAAAGGTTAGGGTTAGGCAAAGGATATGGTTCGGGGTAAATTTCTCTTAAGTATTAGTATCTGACCATGTTCCCCGAACCCTATCCATAGCCGTAAAGGTTAGGGTTAGGCACAAGGATATGGTTCGGGGTAAATTTCTCTTTAGTATTAGTATCTGACCATGTTCCCCGAACCCTATCCATAGCCGTAAAGGCTAGGCTTAGGCACAAGGATATGGGTCGGGGTAAATTTCTCTTTAGTATTAGTATCAGACCATGTTCCCCGAACCCTATCCATAGCCGTAAAGGCTAGGGTTAGGCACAAGGATATGGTTCGGGGTAAATTTCGCTTTAGTATTAGTATCAGACAAAGTTACCCGAACCCTATCCATAGCCGTAAAGGTTAGGGTTAGGCACAAGGATATGGTTATGGGTAAATTTAGCTTTATTATTAGTATCAGACAAAGTTCCCCGAACCCTATCCATAGCTTTAAAGGCTGGGGTTAGGCACAAGGATATGGTTCGGGGTAAATTTTGCTTTATTATTAGTATCAGACAAAGTTCCCCGAACCCTATCCATAGCTTTAAAGGCTAGGGTTAGGCACAAGGATATGGTTCGGGGTAAATTTCGCTTTAGTATTAATATCAGAAAATTTCCCCGAACCCTATCCATAGCTTTAAAGGCTAGGGTTAGGCACAAGGATATGGTTCGGGTTAAATTTCGCTTTAGTATTAGTATCAGACAAAGTTCCCCGAACTCTATCCATAGCTTTAAAGGCTAGGGTTAGGCACAAGGATATGGTTTGGGGTAAATTTCGCTTTAGTATTAGTATCAGACCATGTTCCCTTAACCCTATCCATAGCCGTAATCGTTAGGGTTAGGCACAAGGATATGGTTCGGGGTAAATTTCGCTTTAGTATTAGTATCAGACAAAGTTACCCGAACCCTATCCATAGCTGTAAAGGTTAGGGTTAGGCACAAGGATATGGTTCGGGGTAAATTTCGCTTTAGTATTAGTATCAGACAAAGTTCCCCAAACCCTATCCATAGCCGTCAAGGTTGGGGTTAGGCACAAGGATATGGTTCGGGGTAAATTTCGCTTCATTATTAGTATCAAACAAAGTTCCCCGAACCCTATCCATAGCTTTGAAGGCAAGTTTTAGGCACAAGATATGGTTCGGGGTAAATTTCGCTTTAGTATTAGTATCAGACAAAGTTCCCCGAACCCTATCCATAGCCGTAAAGGTTAGTGTTAGGCACAAGGATATGGTTCGGGGTAAATTTCGCTTTAGTATTAGTATCAGACAAAGTTCCCCGAACCCTATCCATAGCCGTAAAGGTTAGGGTTAGGCACAAGGATATGGTTATAGGTAAATTTTGCTTTATTATTAGTATCAGACAAAGTTCCCCGAACCCTATCCATAGCTTTAAAGGCTGGGGTTAGGCACAAGGATATGGTTCGGGGTAAATTTTGCTTTATTATTAGTATCAGACAAAGTTCCCGAACCCTATCCATAGATTTAAAGGCTAGGGTTAGGCACAAGGATATGGTTCGGGGTAAATTTCGCTTTAGTATTAGTATCAGACAAAATTCCCCGAACCCTATCCATAGTTTTAAAGGCTAGGGTTAGCACAAGGATATGGTTCGGGGTAAATTTCGCTTTAGTATTAGTATCAGACAAAGTTCCCCGAACCCTATCCATAGCTTTAAAGGCTAGGGTTAGGCACAAGGATATGGTTCGGGGTAAATTTCGCTTTAGTATTAGTATCAGACAAAGTTCCCCGAACCCTATCCATAGCTTTAAAGGCTAGGGTTAGGCACAAGGATATGGTTCGGGGTAAATTTCGCTTTATTATTAGTATCAGACAAAGTTCCCCGAACCCTATCCATAGCTTTAAAGGCTAGGGTTAGGCACAAGGATATGGTTCGGGGTAAATTTTCGCTTTAGTATTAGTATCAGACAAAGTTCCCCGAACCCTATCCATAGCGTAAAGGCTAGGGTTAGGCAAGGATATGGTTCGGGTAAATTTCGCTTTATTATTAGTATCAGACAAAGTTCCCGAACCCTATCCATAGCTTTAAAGGCTAGGTTAGGCACAAGGATATGGTTCGGGGTAAATTTCGCTTTAGTATTAGTATCAGACAAAGTTCCCGAACCCTATCCATAGCTTTAAAGGCTAGGGTTAGGCACAAGGATATGGTTCGGGGTAAATTTCGCTTTAGTATTAGTATCAGACAAAGTTCCCCGAACCCTATCCATAGCTTTAAAGGCTAGGGTTAGGCACAAGGATATGGTTCGGGTAAATTTCGCTTTAGTATTAGTATCAGACAAAGTTCCCCGAACCCTATCCATAGCTTTAAAGGCTAGGGTTAGGCACAAGGATATGGTTCGGGGTAAATTTCGCTTTAGTATTAGTATCAGACAAAGTTCCCCGAACCCTATCCATAGCTTTAAAGGCTAGGGTTAGGCACAAAGATATGGTTCGGGGTAAATTTCGCTTTAGTATTAGTATCAGACAAAGTTCCCGAACCCTATCCATAGCTTTCAAGGCTAGGGTTAGCACAAAGATATGGTTCGGGGTAAATTTCGCTTTAGTATTAGTATCAGACAAAGTTCCCGAACCCTATCCATAGCTTTAAAGGCTAGGGTTAGGCACAAAGATATGGTTCGGGGTAAATTTCGCTTTAGTATTAGTATCAGACAAAGTTCCCCGAACCCTATCCATAGCTTTAAAGGCTAGGGTTAGGCACAAGGATATGGTTCGGGGTAAATTTCGCTTTAGTATTAGTCTCAGACAAAGTTCCCCGAACCCTATCCATAGCTTTAAAGGCTAGGTTAGGCACAAGGATATGGTTCGGGGTAAATTTCGCTTTAGTATTAGTATCAGACAAAGTTCCCCGAACCCTATCCATAGCTGTAAAGGCTAGGGTTAGGCACAAGGATATGGTTCGGGTAAATTTCGCTTTAGTATTAGTATCAGACAAAGTTCCCCGAACCCTATCCATAGCTTTAAAGGCTAGGGTTAGGCACAAAGATATGGTTCGGGGTAAATTTCGCTTTAGTATTAGTATCAGACAAAGTTCCCCGAACCCTATCCATAGCTGTAAAGGCTAGGGTTAGGCAAAGGATATGGTTCGGGGTAAATTTCGCTTTAGTATTAGTATCTGACCATGTTCCCGAACCCTATCCATAGCGTAAAGGTTAGGGTTAGGCAAAAGGATATGGTTCGGGGTAAATTTCTCTTAAGTATTAGTATCTGACCATGTTCCCCGAACCCTATCCATAGCCGTAAAGGTTAGGGTTAGGCACAAGGATATGGTTCGGGTAAATTTCTCTTTAGTATTAGTATCTGACCATGTTCCCCGAACCCTATCCATAGCCGTAAAGGCTAGGCTTAGGATATGGTCGGGGTAAATTTCTTTAGTATTAGTATCAGACCATGTTCCCCGAACCCTATCCATAGCCGTAAAGGCTAGGGTTAGCACAAGGATATGGTTCGGGGTAAATTTCGCTTTAGTATTAGTATCAGACAAAGTTCCCGAACCCTATCCATAGCGTAAAGGTTAGGGTTAGGCACAAGGATATGGTTTATGGGTAAATTTAGCTTTATTATTAGTATCAGACAAAGTTCCCCGAACCCTATCCATAGCTTTAAAGGCTGGGGTTAGGCACAAGGATATGGTTCGGGTAAATTTTGCTTTATTATTAGTATCAGACAAAGTTCCCCGAACCCTATCCATAGCTTTAAAGGCTAGGGTTAGGCACAAGGATATGGTTCGGGGTAAATTTCGCTTTAGTATTAATATCAGAAAAATTTCCCCGAACCCTATCCATAGCTTTAAAGGCTAGGGTTAGGCACAAGGATATGGTTCGGGTTAAATTTCGCTTTAGTATTAGTATCAGACAAAGTTCCCGAACCTATCCATAGCTTTAAAGGCTAGGGTTAGGCACAAGGATATGGTTTGGGGTAAATTTCGCTTTAGTATTAGTATCAGACCATGTTCCCTTAACCCTATCCATAGCCGTAAGGTTAGGGTTAGGCACAAGGATATGGTTCGGGGTAAATTTCGCTTTAGTATTAGTATCAGACAAAGTTACCCGAACCCTATCCATAGCCGTAAAGGTTAGGGTTAGGCACAAGGATATGGTTCGGGGTAAATTTCGCTTTAGTATTAGTATCAGACAAAGTTCCCCAAACCCTATCCATAGCCGTCAAGGTTGGGGTTAGGCACAAGGATATGGTTCGGGGTAAATTTCGCTTCATTATTAGTATCAAACAAAGTTCCCGAACCCTATCCATAGCTTTGAAGGCAAGTTTTAGGCACAAGTATATGGTTCGGGTAAATTTCGCTTTAGTATTAGTATCAGACAAAGTTCCCCGAACCCTATCCATAGCCGTAAAGGTTAGTGTTAGGCACAAGGATATGGTTCGGGGTAAATTTCGCTTTAGTATTAGTATCAGACAAAGTTCCCCGAACCCTATCCATAGCCGTAAAGGTTAGGGTTAGGCACAAGGATATGGTATAGGTAAATTTTGCTTTATTATTAGTATCAGACAAAGTTCCCGAACCCTATCCATAGCTTTAAAGGCTGGGGTTAGGCACAAGGATATGGTTCGGGTAAATTTTGCTTTATTATTAGTATCAGACAAAGTTCCCGAACCCTATCCATAGATTTAAAGGCTAGGGTTAGGCACAAGGATATGGTTCGGGGTAAATTTCGCTTTAGTATTAGTATCAGACAAAGTTCCCCGAACCCTATCCATAGCTTTAAAGGCTAGGTTAGGCACAAGGATATGGTTCGGGTAAATTTCGCTTTAGTATTAGTATCAGACAAAGTTCCCCGAACCCTATCCATAGCTTTAAAGGCTAGGGTTAGGCACAAGATATGGTTCGGGTAAATTTCGCTTTAGTATTAGTTATCACAAGTTTCCCGAACCCTATCCATAGTTTAAAGGCTAGGGTTAGGCACAAGGATATGGTTCGGGGTAAATTTCGCTTTGTATTAGTAATCAGACAAAAGTTCCCCGAACCCTATCCATAGCTTTAAAGGCTAGGGTTAGGCACAAGGATATGGTTCGGGGTAAATTTCGCTTTATTATTAGTATCAGACAAAGTTCCACCGAACCCTATCCATAGCTTTAAAAAGCTAGTGTTAGGTACAATGATAATAAAAAGAAGAGAGAGAGAAATAAGATATAAAATATTAGTATCAGGACAAAGAATTCCCGGTACACCTATCCATAGCTTTTAAAGGCTAGTTAAGCCACAGGATATGGTTCGGGTAATTTCGCTATTAGTAATTGTATCAACAAAGTTTCCCCGAACATCTCTCTCCGAAATTACCCCAAACCATATTACTTGTGCCCAAACCCCTAGCCCTTAAAGCTATGGATAGGGTTCGCGGGAACTTTGTCGATACTAATACTAAAGCGAAAATTAACCCGAACCATATCCTTAGTGCCTAATCCTAGCCTTTAAAGCTAGGATAGGGTCGGGAACTTTGTCTGATAACTAATAAATAAAGCAAAATTTACCCGAACCATATCCTTTGAAGGCCTAACCCTAAACCTTACGGCTATGGATTAGGGTTCGGGGAACTTTGTCTGATATAATAATAAACAAAAATTACCTCGGAACATATCCATTTGTGCCTAACCCTAGCCTTTAAAGCTATGGATAGGTGCGTTGGGGACACTTTGTCTGATACTAAAATATAAGCGAAATTACCCCGAACCAATCCTTTTGTGCCTAATCCCTAGCCTTTAAAGCTATGGATAGGGTTTCGGGGAACTTTTGGTCTTGATACTAATACTAAACGAATTTACCCCCGAACCCATATCCTTGTGCCTAACCCTAGCCTTTAAACTTATGGATAGGTTCGGGGAACTTGTCTGATACTTATCCTAAAGCGAAATTTACAAACCCGCAACCATATCCTTGTGTTCTAACCCTAGCCTTTAAAACTATGGATAGGGTTCGCGGGAATTGCTGATTACTAATACTAAAGCGAAACTTTACCCGAACATATCTTGTGCCTAAACCCTAGCCTTTAAATCTATGGATAGGGTCGGGGGAACTTTGTCTGATACTAATAATAAAGCAAATTTACCCCGGAACATATCCTGTTGCCTAACCCCAGCTTTAAAAAGCTACATGGATAGGGTTCGGGGAACTTGTCTGATACTAATAATCAAAGCAAAATTTACCTAATAACATATCCTTGTGCCTTAACCCTAACCTACGGCTATGGATAGCTGTTCGGGGACTTGTCCTGATACTAATCAAAGCAAATTTACCCCGACCATATCCTTGTGCCTAACACTAACCTTTACGGCTTATGATAGGGTTCCGCGGGAACTTTGTCTGATAACTGAATACTAAAGCGAAATTTACCCCGAACCATAATACTTGTGCCTAAAACTTGCCTCAAACTTATGGTAATAGGGTCGGGGAACTTGGTTTGATACAAATGAAGCGAAATTTACCCCGGAACCCACCTTTCCACGCCACTCCGCTTTATGCTGTCTCCAACGCCCGGCCAACATGGGCGTCTTCGTCCTCAGATTAGGTTTGAGGGGAACTTTGTCTGATACTAATACTTAAAGCGAAAATTTAACCCCGAACCATATACTTGTGCCTAAAACTTGCCCTTCAAAGCTATTGGATAGGCGTCGGGGGAACTTATTTGATACTGAATAACTGAAGCGAAATTTACCCGAACATACCTTGCTGCCTAACCCCAACCTGACCGGCTATGGATAGGCGTTCGGGAACTTTGTCTGATACTAATAATTTAAAGCAAATTTTACCCCGAACCATATCTTGTGCCTAACCCTAAGCCTTTAAAGCTATGGATAGGGTTCTGGGAACTTTTCTGATACATATAAAGCGAATTACCCCGATACCCCATATCCTTGTGCCTAACCTAGCCTTTTAAGCTATGATGTCGGGAACTTTGTCTGCATACTATACTAAAGCGAAATTTACCCCGAACCATATCTTGTCTAACCTAAGCCTTTTAAAACTATGGGTATCCGGCACGCTGTTCGGGACATTATATTGTCTCTCATGTCTCTTAATACCACAATGTCTGATCTTCCTGTGGAGCCTCCTTATTTCGAACGTCGATATAGATACCTCGCGTTTACCCTGATACATTCCTATCTACATGCGCGTATGCTGGAGTCGCGTTTCGGGGTGCGTGCTCCACTTCTGTGTCATGAGATCCGTAATAACTCTAGAAGGCAAAGCGCTCGATGATTGCTATAGCCTCGCCTGTGATAACCAATATCTCTATGTCTCTCGTCGGGATGTAGTCCATCCTGCACTAACCCCAGCCTTCTTTGGCATGCGAGGTTCAACGAGGATAGGGTTCGGGGAACTTTGTCTGATACTAATAAATAAAGCAAATTTAACCTATAACCATATCCTTGTGCCTAACCTAACCTTTACGGCTATTGGATAGGGTGTCGCGGAACTTTGTCTAGATACTAATATAAAGCGAAATTTACCCCAACCACTATCCTTGTGCCTAACACTAACCCTTTACGGCTAATGGGATAGGGTTCGGGGAACTTTGTCTGATTATAATACTAAAGCGAATTACCCCGAACCATATTACTTGTTCCTAAAACTTGGCCTTCAAGCTATGGATAGGTTCGGGGAACTTATGTTGATACTAATAATGAGCGAAATTTACCCCGAACCATTCCTGTTGCCTAACCCCAACCTTGACGGCTATGGGATTGGGTTTGGGGAACTTGTCTGATACTAATACTAAGCGAAATTTACCCCGAACCATATGCCTTGGCCTAACCAACCTTACGGCTATGGATAGGGTTCGGGTAACTTTGTCGATACTAATACTAAAGCGAAATTTACCCGAACATATCCTCTGTGCCTAACCCTAACCTTGACGGCTATGGAATAGGGTTCGGGGAACATGGTCTGATACTAATTACTAAAGCGAAATTACCCCAAACCATTATCTTGGCCCAACCCTAGCCCTTAAAAGCTATGGATAGGGTTCGCGGGAACTTTGTCTGATAACTCAACTATAAAGCGAAATTTACCCCGAAACCATATTCCTTTGTGCCTAACACTAACCTTTCGGCCTTATGGAATAGAGAGATTCGGGGACTCTTGTCTGATACTAAATATAAAGCGAAATTTACCCGACATTATGACTTGTGCTAAAACTTGCCCTTCAAGCTATGCGATAGGGTTCGGGGAACTTTTTTGATACCTAATAATGAGCGAAATTTACCCGAACCATATCCTTGTGCCTAACCCCAACCGCGGTATGATTAGGCGTTTGGGGAACTTTTGTCTGATACTAATAATAAAGCAAAATTTACCCCGAACCATATCTTGTGCCTAACCCTACTTACGGCATGGATAGGGTTTCGGGAACTTTGTCTGATACTAATACTAAAGCGAATTACCCGAACCCAATCCTTTGTGCCTAACCCTAACCTTGACGGGCTATGGATAGGGTTTCGGGCGAACATGGTCTGATACTAATACTAACAGCGAAATTTACCCCAAACCATATACTTGTGCCAACCCTAGCCCTTAAAGCTATGGATAGGGTTCGAACCTTTGTCTGATACTAATACTAAAGCGAAATTTACCCGAACCATATCCTTGTGCCTAACCCTAGCCTTTAAAGCTATGGATAGAGTTCCGGTGAACTTTGTCTGATACTATATACTAAAGCGAAATTAACCGAACCATATCCTTGCTGCACTTACATCCTAGCCTTTAAAGCTATGGATAGGGTCGCGGGAACTTTTGTCTGATACTAATATAAAGCAAAAATTACCCGAACCATATCCTTGAGCCTAACCTCTAACCTTTAACGGCTATTGGATAGGGTTCGGGGAACTTTGTCTGATTACTAATAATAAAGAAAATTACCTCGAACCATATCCTTGTTGCCTAACCCTAGCCTTTAAAGCTATGGATAGGGTTCGGGAACTTTCTTAATACTAATATAAAGCGAAAATTTACCCCGAACCATATCCTTGTGCCTAACCCTAGCCTTTAAACCTATGGATAGTTCGGGAACTTTGTCTGATACTAATACTAAAGCGAAATTTACCGAACCATATTCCTTGTGCCTAACCTATCCTTTAAAGCTATGGATAGTGTTCGGGAACTTTGTCTGATACTAATACTAAAAGCGAAATCTCTCCCGAACCATACCTTGTGTCTAACCCTAGCCTTTAAACTTATGGATAGGGTTTCGGGAATTTTGTCTGATACTAATACTAAAGCGAATTTTACCCCGAACCATATCCTTGTGCCTAACTAGCCTTTAAATCGTATGGATAGGGTTCGGGAACTTTTGTCTATCTAATAATTAAAGCAAAATTTACCCCGAACCATATCCCTTTGCCTAACCCCAGCCTTTAAAGCTATGGATAGTGTTCGGGGGACTTTGTTCTCGATACTAATAATAAAGCAAAAATTTACCTATAACCATATCGTGCCTAACCCTAACCTTTAGCGGCTATGGAAGGGTTCGGGGAACTTTGTCTGATACTAATACTAAAGCGAAATTTTACCCGAACCATATCCTTGTGCCTAACACTAACCTGTTACGGCATGGATAGGGTTCGGGAACTTTGTCCTGATATAATCACTAAAGCGAAATTTACCCCGAACCATTATACTTGTGCCTAAAACTTGCCTTCAAAGCTATGATAGGGTTCGAGGAACTTGTTGATTACTAATATGAAGCGAAAATTTACCCCTAACATATTCCTTGTGCCTAACCCCAACCTTGGACGGCTTGGATAGGGTTGGGAACTTTGTCTTGATACTAATACTTTAATCGAAAATTTTACCCCGAACCATATCCTTGTGCCTAAACCCTAACCTTTACGGCTTGGATAGGGTCGCGGTAACTTTGTCTGATACTAATACTAAAGCGAAAATTACCCCGAACCATATCCTTGTGCTAACCCTAAACGATTACGGCTATGAGTTAGGGTTAAGGGAACATGGTTTTGATTCTAATACTAAGCGAAATTTACCCCAAACCATATCCTTTGGCCTAACCCTACCTTAAACTATGGTAGATTCGGGGACAACTTTGCTTGAATCTAATACTAAAGCGAAATTTAACCCCGGAACCATATCCTTGTGCACTAACCCTAGCCTTTAAAGCTTATGGATAGGGTTCGGGGAAATTTCTGATCTCTAATACAAAAGCGAAATTTACCCCGAACCATATCCTTGCTGCCTAACCCTGCCTTAAAGCTATGGCATTAGGGTTCGGGGAACTTGTCTGGTACTCTCTATACGAGTCGCATCAGCCTCTAATACCTCGCGCAGTACCAACAGATATCGTGCGTTAGCTCGCTACCGCTCTCTCCGTTAGGGTCGGGGGAACTTTGTCTCTATATGAATAAAGCTAAATTTACCATACCATATCCTTGTGTCTCTAACCCTACCTTGTGGGCTATGGATGAGGGTTCGGGAACTTTGCTGATACTAATACTTAAAGCGAATTTACGCCGAAACCGATATCCTTGTGCCTAACCCTTTTTTTTTCTAGACTTCTTTTTTTTTTCTTATAATCGTTTCTCTGGTGTGTGTGCACACTGGGCTTAATCGCCAACGGGAACCTATGTTCTCGCACTTACTGGGAGTGGCATAAATATTAGAGATGAAGTTTAACGCGTGCATATACTCTCGCTCTCCGGTGTAATCCGACCATGTGGCAGTGGTGGATAACTAGGTCGACGCAGGAAGCATGGTCAGATACTAATACTAAACGGAGTCCGTAATCCCCGCTCGTCGATCTGTACTCGACCGTTAGGGACTCCATTCTATCGTCTAGCGCTTTGAATTGCTAGTATTTTGGACGCTGTCCACACTGAATGCGTGCGACGTCACGTAACCGTTACTCACATATATCTTCTACCTTTTGCCGTCCTGCCCCCTGATCTGGTAACCAATCGAGCTACTGAGAAGAGAGAGATCAGGGCTATCGTATCTGCTCAGCAGTGCAGATGGATCTTCTACGCACTTACACACTAACAATATACATATGTCGTCCATGTGACAACACATAGTTGTACCGCTCGCTCCGCCTCGTATGTATGAGTTCGCGGTATTTTTGCAGTGGATACACATGTGTGTGTGTCTCAGAAATATACCACCGACCATCCAACGGCCTTTCTGTTTCCTCTCTATGGATTAGGCTTCCGGTCAGAATCTCATAGGTTCAAGATACTAACGTACAAAGCGGAATTCTAGCACCCCCGTGAACGCCCATCATCCGAGTTTAGTAGGTCTTAATCTCCCTAGCGAAGTCAGCTATGGCGATGCTCTCGGGTTTCGGGGAGTACCGTTTGTCTGATACTAATACTTAAAGCGGAAATTTACCCGAACCATATCTTTGTGCCTGAACCTAGCCTTTTAACAGCTATGGGATGGGTTCCGGTAACGTTTGTCTTACTACTAATACTATTTTTTTCTTTTTTTTTTTTTTTTTTTTTTTTTTTTTATTTTTTTTTTTTTTTTTTATTTCTTTTCTTTTTTAAGTCGAAAATTTACCCCGAACCATATCCTTGCTGTGCCTAACCCTAGCCTTTACAGCTATGATAGGGTTCGTGGAACTTTGTCTGATACTAATATTAAACGAAATTTACCCGAATCCATATCCTTGTGCCTAACCCTAGCTATTAAGCTATGGATTAGGGTTCGGACTGTCTGCAGACTAATACTAAAGCGAAATTACCCCGAACCATAACCTGCTGCTAACCCTAGGCCTTTAATGCATGGACTAGGGTTCGGGACTTTATCTGATACTAATACTTAAAGCGAAATTTTACCCGAACCTAATCTTTGTTGCCTAACCCTAGCCTTTAAAGCTTATGGATAGGGTTCGGCAGAACTTTGTCTGATACTAATACAAAGCGAAATTTACCCGAACCATATCTTTGACTAACCCTAGGCTTGAAAGCTATTGGGATAGGGTTCGGAGAACTTTGTCTGATACTAATACTAAAGCGAATAGCCGACCGAACCATATCTTTGTGCCAACCCTAGCCTTTAAAGGCTTATGGATAGGTTCCGGGGAACTTTGTCTGATACTAATACTACAGCGAAAATTTACCCGATACCATTATGCCTTGTGCCTAACCTTTAGCCTTTTTAAAGCTATGGATAGGGTTCGGGGAACTTTGTCTGATTACTAATACTAAAGCGAAATTTAACCCGAACCATATCCTTGTGCCAAACCCTAGCCTTTACAAGCTATGGATAGGGTTCGGGAACTTTGCTGATTACTAATACTATAGCGAAATTTACCCCGAACCATATTCCTGTGCCTAACCCTAAGCTTAAAGCTATTGGATAGGGTTCGGGGAACTTTGTCTGATACTAATACTAAGCAAATTTACCCCTAACCATATCATGATACCTAAACACTATGCCTTTCTAAAGTATGGATTAGGGTTCGGTTGAACTTTGTCTGATACTAATAATTAAGCGAAATTTACCCGAACCATATCCTTTATGCCTAACCCTAGGCCTTTAAAGCTATGGATAGGTTCGGGGAACTTTTGCCCTCTGATTACTAATACTAAAGCGAAATTTACCCCGAACCATTATCCTTGTTGCCTTAACCTTAGCCTAAATCTATGGATAGGGTTCGGGGAACTTTGTCTGTACTAATAATTAAAGCGAAATTTTACCCGAACCATATCCTTTCTGCCTAACCCTAGCTTTAAAGCTATGGATAGTTTCGGGGAACTTTGTCTTGATACTATACTAAAGCGAAATTTTACCCCGAACCATACCTTGTGCCTAACCTCTAGCTTTAAAGCTTATGGATAGTGTTTCGGGGAACTTTTGTCTGATACTATACTAAAGCGAAATTTACCCCGAAACCCATATCTTGCTAACCTAGCCTTTAAATCTAGGATAGGGTTCGGGAGAACTTGTCTGATACTAATAATAAAGCAACAATTTACCCCCGAACATATCCTTGTGCCTACCCCAGCCCTTTAAAGCTATGGATAGGGTTCGGGGAACTTTTCTGGGATACTAATAATAAAAGCAAAATTTACCTATATACCAATCCTTGCCGCCTAAACCTAACCTTTACGGCTATGGATGGGTGGGGTAACTTTTGTCTGATTACTAATACTAAAGCGAAAATTTACCCCCGAACCATATCCTTGTGCCTAACACCTAACCTTTACGGCTATGGATAGGTTCGGGAACTTTGCTGATACTAATACTAAAGCGCAATTTACCACGACACATATACTTGTGCCTAAAACTGCCTTCAAAGCTATGGATAGGGTTCGGGGAACTTTGTTTGATACTAATAATGAAGCGAAATTTAACCCCGAACCATATCCTTGTCCTAACCCCAACCTTGACGGGCTTATGGGATAGGTTTTGGGGAAACTTTGTCTTGCATACTAAATACTAAAGCGAAATTTACCCCGAACCATATCCTTGTGCCTAACCCTAACCTTTTAAAGCTATGGATAGGTCGGGGTAACTTTGTTGATACTATAACTAAGCGAAAATTTACCCCGAACCAATATCCTTGTGCCTTAACCCTAACGATACGGCTATGGTTAGGGTTAAGGAACAATGGTCTGAACTAATACTAAAGCGAAAATTTACCCCAAACCATATCCTTGTGCCTAACCCTAGCCTTTAAAGCTATGGTAGAGTTCGGGGAACTTTGTCTGATACTAATACTAAAGCGAAATTATACCGAAACCATATCCTGTGCCTAACCCTAGCCTTTAAAAGCTATGGATAGGACGTTGCGGAAATTTTTCTGATATTAATACTAAGCGAAAATTTACCCAAACCATACCTGCTGCCTAACCTAGCCTTTAAAGCTATGGAGGGTTCGGGGAACTTTGTCTGATACTAAGAATTAAAGCAAAATTTACCCGAACCATATCCTTGTGCCTAACCCCAGCCTTTAAAGCTATGGATAGGGTTCGGCGGAACTTTGTCTTGATACTAATAATAAAGCTAAAATTTACCCATAACCATTATTCCTTGTGCCTAACCCCTAACTTACGGCTTATGGATAGGGTCGGGAACTTTGTCTGATACTAATACTAAAAGCGAATTTTACCCGAACCATATCCTTGTGCTAACCCTAGCTTTACGGCTATGGATAGGTCGGGGAACATGGTGTACTAATACTAAAGAAAATTTACCCCGACCATAGTCCTTGTGCCTAAGCCTAGCCTTTACGGCTATGGATAGGGTCGGGGAACATGGTCAGTACTAATACTAAAGAGAAATTTACCCGAACCATATCCTTTGCCTAACCCTAACCTTTACGGCTATGGATAGGTTTCGGGAACATGAGTCAGATACTAATACTTAAGAGAAATTTACCCGAACATATCCTTTTGCCTAACCCTAACCTTCTTTTTTTTTTTTTTTTTTTTTTCTTTTCGGCTATGGATAGGGTTCGGGAACATGGTCAGATTACTAATACTAAAGCGAAATTTACCCCGAAACCATATCCTTTTGCCTAACCCTAGCCTTTACAAGCTATGGATAGGGGCGTTCGGGAACTTTGTTGATACTAATACTAAAGCGAAATTTACCCCGAACCATATCTTGTGTCTAACCCTAGCCTTTTAAGCTATGGATAGGTTCGGGGAACTTTGTCTGATACTATACTTAAAGCGAAATTTACCCCGAACCATACCTTGTGGCCTAACCCTAGCCTTTACACTATGGGATAGGGTTCGGGTAACTTTGTTGATACTAATACTTAAAGCCGAAATTTACCCCGAACCATATCCTTGTGCCTAACCTAGCCTTTAAACTATGGATAGGTTCGGGGAACTTTGTCTGAGACTAATACTTAAAGCGAAATTTACCCCGAACCATAACCTTGGCCTAACCCAGCCTTTTAAAGCTATGGATGGGTTCGGGGAACCTTGTCTGATACTAATTACTAAGCGAAAATTTACCCGAACCCATATCTTTGCTGGCCTAACCCTAGCCTTTAAAGCTATGGATAGGGTTCGGAGAACTTTGTCTGATACTAATACTAAAGCGAATACCCCGAACATATCTTTTGTGGACTAACCCTGCCTTTGAAAGCTATGGATAGGGTTCGGAGACTTTTGTCTGATACTAATACTAAGCGCAAATTTTACCCCGAACCATATCTTTGTGCCTAACCTAGCCTTAAAGCTATGGATAGGGTTCGGGGAACTTTGTCTGATACTAATACTACAGCGAAATTTACCCGAACCATATTCCTTGGCCTACCTTTAGCCTTTTAAAGCTATGGATAGGGTTCGGGAACTTTGTCTGATACTTAATACTAAATCGCGAATTTAACCCGAACCATATTCCTGGCCAAACCCTAGCCTTTAAAGCTATGGATAGGGTTGGAACTTGTCTGATACTAATACTATAGCGAAATTACCCCGAACCATTATCCTTGTGCCTACCTAGCCTTTAAAGCTATGGATAGGTTCGGGGAACTTTGTCTGATACTAATACTAAGCGAAATTTTACCCCGAACCATATCATTGTACCTAACACTAGCTTTAAAGCTATGGATAGGCGTTCGGTGAACTTTGTCTGATACTAATTAATAAGCGAAATTTACCCGAACCATAATTCCTTTATGCCTAACCCTAGCCTTTAAAGCTATGGATAGGGTTCGGGGACTTTTGTCTGATACTAATACTAAGCGAATTACCCCGAACCATATCCTTGTGCCTAACCTAGCCTTAAATCTATGGATAGGGTTCGGGGAACTTTGTCTTGAATACTAATAATAAAGCGAAATTCCCCGAAACCATATCTTCGCCTAAACCCTAGCTTTAAAGCTATGTGATAGGGTTCGGGGAACTTTGTCTGATACTATACTAAAGCGAAATTTACCCCGAACCATATCCTTTGCCTAACTCTAGCCTTTAAAGCTATGGATAGTGTTCGGGGAACTTTGTCTGATACTAATACTAAAGCGAAATTTAACCCCGAACCATATCCTTGTGTCTAACCCTAGCTTTAAAAACTAGGATAGGTTCGGGGAATTTTGTCTGATACTATACTAAAGCGAAATTTTACCCCGAACCATATCCTCTGTGCCTAAACCCTAGCCTTTAAATCTATGGATAGGGTTCGGGAACTTTGTCTGATACTAATACATAAGCAAAATTTACCCCGAAACCATATCCCTTTGTGCCTAACCCAGCCTAAAGCTAGGATTAGGGTTCGGGGAACTTTGTCTGATACTAATAATAAAGCAAAATTTACCTATAACATATCCTTTCTTGTGGCCAACCCTAACCCTTTTACGGCTATGGATAGGGTTCGGGGAACTTTGTCTGCATACTAATACTAAAGCCGAAATTTACCCCGAACCATATCCTTGTGCTAACCACTAACCTTTACGGCTTATGGATAGGGTTCGGGGAACTTTGTCTGATACTAATACTTAAAGCGAAATTTACCGAACCATAATCATTGTGCTAAAACTTGCCTTCAAAGCCTATGGGATTAGGGTCGTGGAACTTTGTTTGATACTATAATGAAGCGAAATTTACCCCGAACATATCCTTGTGGCCTACCCAACCTTGACGGCTATGGATAGGTTTGGGAACTTTTGTCTGATACTAATACTTAAAGCGAAATTTACCGCAACCATATCCTTGCTGCCTAACCCTAACCTTTACAGCTAGGATAGGTTCGGGTACTTGTCTGATACTAATACTTAAGCGAAATTTTACCCCGAACCATATCTTGTTGCCTAACCCTAACGATTCGCTATGGATAGGGTAAGGGAACATGGTCTGATACTAATACTAAAGCGAAATTTACCCAAACCATTCCTTGTGCCTAACCCTTAGCCTTTAAAGCTATGATAGAGTTGGGGGAACTTTGTCTGATACTAATACTAAAGCCGAAATTTAACCCGGAACCTATCCTTGTGCCTAACCCTAGCTTTAACAGCTTATGGATTAGGGTCGGGGAAATTTTTCTGATCTTAATACTTAAAGCGAAATTTACCCCGAACCAATCCTTGTGCCTAACCCTAGCCTTTAAAGCTATGGATAGGGTTCGGGGAACTTGTCTTATACTAATATAAAGCAAATTTACCCCGAACCATATCCTTGCCTAACCCCAGCCTTTTAAAGCTATGGATAGGTTCGCGGGAACTTTGCTCTGATACTAATTATAAAGCTAATTTACCCATAACCATATCCTTGCTGCCTAACCCTAACCTTACGGCTATGGGATAGGGTTCGGGTAACTTTTGGTCTGATACTAATACAAAGCGAAATTTACCCGAACCATATCTTGTGCCTAACCTAGCCATTTACGGCTATGGATAGGGTTCGGGAACATGGTCTGATACAATACTAAAGAGAATTTTACCCCGACCCATATTCCTTGTGCCTAAGCCTAGCCTTTACGCTATGGATAGGGTTCGGGGAACATTGGTCAGATACTAATACTTAAAGGAGAAATTTACCCCGACCATATCCTGTTGCCTACCCTAACCTTTACGGCTATGGATAGGGTGGGAAACATGGTCAGATACTAATACTTAAGAGAAATTTACCCCGAACCATATCCTTTTGGCCTAACCCTAACCTTTTACGGGCTATGGATAGGGTTCGGGGAACATGGTTCAGATTACTAATACTAAGCGAAATTTACCCCGAACCATATCCTTTTGCCTAACCGCCTAGCCTTTACAGCTATGGATAGGGTTCGGGAACTTTGTCTGATACTAATACTTAAGCGGAAATTTTACCCCGAACCATATCTTGTGCTAACCCTAGCCTTTTTAAAGCTTTATGGATGGGTTCGGGAACTTTGTCTGATACTAATACTTAAAAGCGAAATTTACCCCGAACCATTAATCCTTGTGCCTAACCCTAGCCTTTACAGCTATGGATAGGGTTCGGGTACTTGTCTGATACAATATAAGCGAAATTTACCCCGAACCATATCCTTGTGCTAACCCTAGCCTTTAAAGCTATGGATAGGGTTCGGGGACTTTGTCTGAGACTAATACTAAAGCGAAATTTACCCCGAACCATTAACCTTGCTGGCATAACCCTAGGCTTTAAGCTATGGATAGGTCGGGGAACTTTGGTCTGATACTAAATACTTAAAGCGAATTTACCCGAACCATATCTTTGTGCCTAACCCTAGCCTTTTAAACTATGGATAGGTCGGAACTTTGTCGGATTACTATACTAAAGCGAAATTTACCCGAACCATATTCATTGTGCCTAACCCTAGCCTTTAAAGCTATGGTAGGGTTCGGGAACTTTGTCTGGATATAATTCTAAAGCGAAATAACCCGAACCATATCCTTGTGCCTAACCCTAGCCTTAAAGCTATGGATTAGGTCGGGAACTTTTGTCTGATACTAATACTAAAGCGATATTTACCGAACATATCATTTGCCTAAACCAGCCTTTAAAGCTTATGGATAGGGTTCGGGGCGGTTACATTTTGTCTGATACTAATACTAAAGCGAAATTTACCCCGAACCATATCCTTGTGCCTAACCCTAGCCTTTAAATCTATGGATAGGGTTCGGGAACTTTGTCTGATACTTAATACTAAGCGAAATTTACCCCGAACCATATCCTTGTTGCCTACCCTAGCCTTTAAAGCTATGGAATTATGGNAAATAGCTAGGTGGACTTGGCTTCTTTACCTTGTAGTCAACGGTCTAGGAGAAGGAAAAAACTCAGAAAGTTCAAACCCTTGTTGAATATCCACTTAAGAATATACGCCTACGCCACTGTCACATCCTGCTCTTGCTGCAGGGCCGTTTAACGTCCAGTCAATACATTACCTATATTATTATATATATATTATTTAATTAAAAATTAAATATAATATTATATATACTCAGTAGGTTGTACCGGAAAAATAGATGTAATAGATATACTTTTCCTTCTGTGTATAGTTACGTGCGTCAAACGAGCGCGTCCTGTTTCTTTCATTTTTTGTTTGTTTGTTTCGTTTGTATTTTTTCTTTTTTGCAACGTGGGACACGAGAACGGAAGAAAAAAACAAAACAACACCCCCCCCAAAAAAAAAAAAAAAAAACACGTTTGATTGCTAGAGTTTAATGTGCACACTATCTCTTTTTGAGTCTCTGCCCTGCCTGCCCCCGCAACCGGCACCCAAGAACTCTAGAAATGATTCTGCTTACCGACAAGATTTAAGCGAAAGATACTTTCGCGTTCTTTGATCAATGGTAATTGAAATTACCATTTCTTTTTATCAATCTCAAGAGAAGTTTTCTTTCTGACTCAAGCGACCAATTCCAGTTTTGCCCCCGACAGTCGCTGACTCAGCTGCATCGTAACGCGATGTAACATATAATATCTGAACGAAATAATCATAATAATAATAATAATAATGAATAATGATAATTAATAATAATAATAATACCTAGTGCTGAAATACAAAAAAAAAATTATTATGAAAGAAAGAAAGAAAGAAAGGAAAGAAGACATAGTTAACTGGTGGTCGTTGCGTAGTTCCAGAAGTGCACAACCCCCCCCCCAAATTACATATTATTGTTAAAAAATTATTATTATACCAAGTTTAATTGAAATTATACACTTTAACAATACTAAGACACAAACAACTGACACTAATTTGTCTACCGGTGATTAATAATTTAATTTTCAATGGTAATTAAATGTATAGACATTTTTTATAGCAAATACGTAATTAAAAACAACCTTATATCTCCAACACCCCTAAACCGTAACTCAATTCGCAAAAAGTTCATTCATACACTGTAGTTAAATTGTCATGGGACCACCAAATAAGTTTCCGTTTCAGTTAACCGTAAGATACTCTGAACCATTTTTAGAGTGGACAATGAAGGAGCTCCGACAAATTGGGCTAAAAGACGAGGAAACTTTATGACAATGCACAAGCATTACACCAGAGAGAAGATATAAACATACTCTATGTATCAAGAAAAGACGGAGAAAGTGTTCTCGTCATATTGAAGTCTGGGAGACAAGTTACTTTTAAGCAACCCAGGGTCGACCGGATTCAGAGACATTTTCGCTTTGCACGTCAACATCCGGTTGTTTGTTACCAGACGATTTTTGAAGCATTTTAAAAATTATAAACTAACTGCTAACCCTAATCCTAACCCTACTAATAATACCCTAACCCTACAAACAATATGACGGTGCAAGGCGAAGCATGTCCTTCTGGGTGCTTACAGGAACTTGGCCAAAGTCTGTGTAGCTGCAACAATCCGAGCACCCGAACAATACACTAAAAAGAGCAAAGGAAGGCATAGAAACAGCCAGGAAAAACAATTGCAACATATGGGGCAAAGTACAATATAACAAAAACAAGAAAACAGAAATGGCAAGAAAAACACTATTACGGACACTTCAACGGGCAAACTGGGAAAAACATGAAGGCTAAGAAGAGAAACCTAAAGAGAGAAAAACTGAATCGCAGTACAAGTCAAAATCATCAGAACAAATTATATAAAAGCAAAAGTAGACAAAACACAAAGAGAATAGTAAGTGTAGAATGTGTGAGATAAAAGACGAAACAGTCAATCATATAATAAGCGAATGCAGCAAAAGCGAGTACAAGGTTAGGCATGACTGGATGGGAAAGGAATTCCACTGGGAAATTGTGCAAGAAATTCAATTTTTTAACCATACAGCTAAATCGGTAAATGCACAAAACTGAAACTGCTGGGAATGAGTCGCATAAAATTCTCTGGGACTTTGAGATACAGACGACCATCTAATCTCAGTCAGGAGACCAGAAACCTATATTAGATGCTGAGCTATTCCATCTTGGAATGGACTTGGCTGCTGTTAACTATGGAATGCTCATAAGAATCCTTCACTCTTTTCTAAACAGAAGCATCAATATAATCATGGACTACTGTTAATTCTATTCTCGAATCCTTCAATGCCTCCTTAATAGAAACATAAGTTTCATCATGGACTGCTTTTACAACAGGAGGAGCACTTAGCATAACGGAAAAAAAAAATGGATCGGCTAGTTTAAGTCCACTTACTGAACGAGGCTGTTTGTGTTTCATGGATCCATCTGTTCTCGCAGCTATAATTAATTGTAGGGCATCTTTCATTAGAGAACCAGTCTAGGAGAAGTGCGACAACTCTGAATCAAGACCAGACGTCACTATCGGTCATTGCTCCTGGGAGCCTCTGTACGGCATGCAGAATTCACACAGCAGCTGATTGATATAGGTCTTTGCGGGTCAGCCTACACTGGTACAAACAAAACAAACATGCTGAGCTAGTCGGTTTATTAATCCCTGATACGTTCTGCCTACGTAATCTACGCCCACAGACACCTAAATTGTAGATAACATAACTAGAATTATTAGGTGTCTGAAATAACCTTTACAACAGATATAGACCGCGCTTTTGTGGGTTTTTCTGGATTAGGGTAGTTATCCCGTTTGTCATCCATTCGGGTACTTCTGTTTCTTGTAGACATCTTTTCAGTTGCTGGCCATTCTTTTGTGGATAGAAGTAAACTTTTTGAACCAGAATCCCATGTATGCCGTC
>CM042162.1:32254796-32289796 GCA_023376005.1 Doryteuthis pealeii | reverse complement strand
TTAACTTTTAAATGCAATCTAGAATCATTCACTCCTACCTAAATAAAAGCATCAATATAATCATGGATCGCTATTTACTTTTAAATGCAATCTAGAATCATTCACTCCTACCTAAATAGAAGCATCAATATAATCATGGATCGCTATTAACTTTTAAATGCAATCTAGAATCATTCACTCCTACCTAAATAGAAGCATCAATATAATCATGGATCGCTATTTACTTTTAAATGCAATCTAGAATCATTCACTCCTACCTAAATAGAAGCATCAATATAATCATGGATCGCTATTAACTTTGAGATGCAATCTAGAATCATTCACTCCTTCCTAAATAGAAGCATCAATATAATCATGGATCGCTATTAACTTTTAAATGCAATCTAGAATCATTCACTCCTACCTAAATAGAAGCATCAATATAATCATGGATCGCTATTAACTTTTAAATGCAATCTAGAATCATTCACTCCTTCCTAAATAGAAGCATCAATATAATCATGGATCGCTATTAACTTTTAAATGCAATCTAGAATCATTCACTTCTTCCTAAATAGAAGCATCAATATAATCATGGATCGCTATTTACTTTTAAATGCAATCTAGAATCATTCACTCCTTCCTAAATAGAAGCATCAATATAATCATGGATCGCTATTAACTTTGTGATGCAATCTAGAATCATTCACTCCTTCCTAAATAGAAGCATCAATATAATCATGGATCGCTATTTACTTTTAAATGCAATCTAGAATCATTCACTCCTACCTAAATAGAAGCATCAATATAATCATGGATCGCTATTTACTTTTAAATGCAATCTAGAATCATTCACTCCTTCCTAAATAGAAGCATCAATATAATCATGGATCGCTATTAACTTTTAAATGCAATCTAGAATCATTCACTCCTTCCTAAATAGAAGCATCAATATAATCATGGATCGCTATTAACTTTTAAATGCAATCTAGAATCATTCACTCCTACCTAAATAGAAGCATCAATATAATCATGGATCGCTATTAACTTTTAAATGCAATCTAGAATCATTCACTCCTTCCTAAATAGAAGCATCAATATAATCATGGATCGCTATTTTCTTTTAAATGCAATCTAGAATCATTCACTTCTTCCTAAATAGAAGCATCAATATAATCATGGATCGCTATTTACTTTTAAATGCAATCTAGAATCATTCACTCCTTCCTAAATAGAAGCATCAATATAATCATGGATCGCTATTTACTTTTAAATGCAATCTAGAATCATTCACTCCTTCCTAAATAGAAGCATCAATATAATCATGGATCGCTATTTACTTTTAAATGCAATCTAGAATCATTCACTCCTACCTAAATAGAAGCATCAATATAATCATGGATCGCTATTAACTTTTAAATGCAATCTAGAATCATTCACTCCTTCCTAAATAGAAGCATCAATATAATCATGGATCGCTATTTACTTTTAAATGCAATCTAGAATCATTCACCTACCTAAATAGAAGCATCAATATAATCATGGATCGCTATTTACTTTTAAATGCAATCTAGAATCATTCACTCCTACCTAAATAGAAGCATCAATATAATCATGGATCGCTATTAACTTTTAAATGCAATCTAGAATCATTCACTCCTCCTAAATAAAGCATCAATATAATCATGGATCGCTATTAACTTTTAAATGCAATCTAGAATCATTCACCCTCCTAAATAGAAGCATCAATATAATCATGGATCGCTATTAACTTTTATGCAATCTAGAATCATTCACTCCTTCCTAAATAGAAGCATCAATATAATCATGGATCGCTATTAACTTTTAAATGCAATCTAGAATCATTCACTCCTTCCTAAATAGAAGCATCAATATAATCATGGATCGCTATTAACTTTAAATGCAATCTAGAATCATTCACTCCTTCCTAAATAGAAGCATCAATATAATCATGGATCACTATTAACTTTAAATGCAATCTAGAATCATTCACTCCTTCCTGAATAGAAGCATCAATATAATCATGGATCGCTATTAACTTTTAAATGCAATCTAGAATCACCCACTCCTTCCTAAATAGAAGCACCAGTATCATCATGGTAGTCTGTTAAATTTCGAATGCCAATAAGAATCCTTAACTCCTTACATAGAAACCTCAATACAATCATGGCCAGCTGTAAGTATGAAATCCTAAATAAAATCCCCCATTTCTTCATGAATAGAAGCATCAATATAATCATGGACTATTGTTAATTCTTAAATGCAATCTACATTCATTCCATTCTGAATAGAAAGATCAATATAATCACGGACTGCTGTTAACTATAAAATGCTCATGATGCTTCACCCTTTCCTAAACAGAAGCAATAATATAATCATGGACCGCTGTTAATTACTAAATTCTAAGAAAAAAAGTGTTATTGTCCGTGTACACCACTTAAATAGACTGTGCCATGCATTTGACTGGTTGTGAGGACCAGCCAATCAGAGGCTCGGTAGAGAGTGTTACATTCCTCCAAAAACAATGAAAGACAAGCGTCTCATTACTTGGTAGGTTGATAAGAGTTTGATCATCTCTTAAACGGTCAGCCTGGCGAGGGAAGTATGATGTTGAAAGACTCGAAACTTCCAAGTGACCCATGCATACAACATCTCTGACAACACCTACCAGCGCCCCAAATGTAGGAGCGTATATTTAAAATATCTAAAGTATCTAGAATCCTTAAATACTTCCTGAATAGAAACATAAGTTTCCTCATGGACTGCTTTTACAACAGGAGGAGCACTTAGCACAACGGTTAAAAAATGGACTCGGCTAGCTAAGTGCACTTACTGGACGAAGCTGTTTGTGATTCATGGATCCATCAGTTCTCGCAGCTATAATTAAATTGTAGGGCATCTTTCATTAGAGAACCAGTCTAGGAGAAGGACAACTTTGAATTAAAACCAGCTGTCATCATCACCAGGTTATGATGTCACTATCGGTCATTGCTCCTGGGAGGTCCTCTGTACAGCATGCAGGATTCACACAGAGCCGATTGATATAGGTCTTTGCGGGTCGGTCTACACTGGTGTGTACATGTGTATGTGTCGACAGGGAGAATGTCACTTATGAGTTCGTCTTTGATTCTCTAGCAGTGATAGATATTGATATATATGCCGTAAAAGAAAATAATCAACTCTCTATCTCTCTCTCTCTCTCTCTCTATCTATCTATCTATCTATCTATCAATCTCTCTCTCTCTCTCTCTCTCTCTCTCTCTCTCTCTCTCACACACACACACACACACACACACACACACACACACACAGCCAAGTCATACTGAAAGCAGTGGTTCCTGCTAGGTTACTGAAGTTAAGCAGTGATATATATATATATATATATATATATATATATATTAAAAGTAATTGGTAATTTGCTTGAAGCATTGTTAAGTATGTTATAAAATAATAAAATTCGAAGGCAATACAATGCGTAAAAAATAAAGACAAAAAGATGTTTATATGTCTAATCGATTTCAAAGCGAAGCTTTATCGTCAGAGACGGATTTCAGAAATGACGTGCTTATGTTTTTGTTTTTTTTATATTTGTGTGGTTATAATTTCTCTTCTTATTTCCTTTTCCTCTCCTTTTTTCCTCTCTTTCTTCTTCTCCTCCTTTATGAATGGGCGAATAACTGTAATTTCTTATTTCTCTCTTTCTTTTTTTTTCTTTCTTAAAAGTTTGTTGAGAACAAGGCTGACATTCGGTAAGATGTTGCAATGTAGCAATGTGTAGCAACGGTGTGAGCGTGTCATAATTTCAAAAACAAAAGTGAACAAATGAATAAAAACCGTTAATAGAAAATTTTTTTTTTTTTTTTTTTTTTTAAATTTTTTAACATACTTAGCTTTTGTTTCGCTTTCACCTTTCATTTTTATTCTTTCTCCCTCTCTTTTCTTTTTTTTGTGTTATTTCTCTTCTTTTTCTTTTTTTTTTTTTTTCTTTTTTTTTTTCCCCTTTATCCCCTTTGTTCTCTAATTTAAATTATTTTTTTATAGTAAATAAGTAAATAAAAGATTATCTTAAATTATGTATTAGTATTGATAGAAAAAATAAATGATTCTTTTTATTATTATTATTTTTTTTTTTTTTTTAAGAAAATATCTTTTATGAGTACTTTTTCTCTTTTTCTTTTAAACTTAAATAGATTAAATATTATATTAATTATATATTAAAATATCATATAATAATTACATATTAGGATTGATGTAAAATTCAAAACAATAAAAATAAGACAAACCATTCCCCCCTTAAATTTCAGATAGATTAAATATCATAAATCAAATATTTGAATTATAAAAGGCATAATGTACTGCTTCAATTATATATTTTATTTAACTATTATTTTTTTTTCTTTCTTTTGTTGTTATTATTTATTTCTATTTTTTTTTTTTCCCCACTTTTCCTTAAATATTTATTAATAGTTCTAGACTGACCGTACTCCTAAGAGGGTATTATGGTTTAAAGAAATAGTGTCATGGTTTAAAGAAATAATGTCATGTAAAGGAGTTAATAAGTATGTCAATATTGTTAAATTAATCGTAATTAATTTTTTTCATATTTCTCTATTATCTTCTTTTCATTCTCAATCATCCCATCACTATATATATATATATATATATATATATATATATATATATATATTTAATTTTAATTAAAAAAAAAAAAAAAAAAAAAAAAAAAGGCTATATATGAAACGTGTAAATTTAGCTAATCGTGTATTCTGAGTTTAATTCTAATCTATTGATAGTTGGTAGGTTTAAAATTTATGGTAGGGAAAATTATATATATATGAGAGAACATGTGTACTAAATAAACTAAAACCTATATATGGAACGTGTAAATTAGTTAATTATGTATTCTGTGTTTAATTCTAATCTATTGTTTATATTAGGACCTAATTTAGCTATTAATAAACTTTCTCTAATTTAGCTATTAATAAACTTTCTCTAATTCTGAGATTACCAATGTTGCGTATTATAGCCTATAGTGAAGAAACAGACAGAATCACTCACACTGCACACTTTATGAACACCCTCAAAAACAATGGCTACCCAACTTCATATATACGCCATTTAAATAACAGAAAAACACGGACACTACACACACACTCTAACACCTGTTTCCTGAAACTACCACATTTCAGTGAAACAATCACTAAACAAATACGCAAGGCTATTCATAGAGAGGGACTAGATATCCAACTAGCCCACTCTGGACCCTCACTACGCCAACATCTAACAATAAAACATAAAAATGTTATTACACCATGCTCACTAACCAACTGCCCAATAAAAGACCCTAACTTATGCCACAAGACCTATACAATTTACCGTCTAACTTGCTCCAAATGCCTTAATTTCTACATAGGTAGTACAATTAGACCCCTCCACATTAGAATCAAGGAACACATCCACACACGTGCATCCTCATTCCATAAACACCTAATCAAATGCAAAAATAAGGACAACAATTTTTCAGTCAAGATAGAGGCTATAATACGCAACATTGGTAATCTCAGAATTAGAGAAAGTTTATTAATAGCTAAATTAGGTCCTAATATAAACAATAGATTAGAATTAAACACAGAATACATAATTAACTAATTTACACGTTCCATATATAGGTTTTAGTTTATTTAGTACACATGTTCTCTCATATATATATAATTTTCCCTACCATAAATTTTAAACCTACCAACTATCAATAGATTAGAATTAAACTCAGAATACACGATTAGCTAAATTTACACGTTTCATATATAGCCTTTTTTTTTTTTTTTTTTTTTTTTTTTTTAATTAAAATTAAATATATATATATATATATATATATATATATATAGTGATGGGATGATTGAGAATGAAAAAGAAGATAATAGAGAAATATGAAAAAAATTAATTACGATTAATTTAACAATATTGACATACTTATTAACTCCTTTACATGACATTATTTCTTTAAAACCATGACACTATTCTTTAAACCATAATACCCTCTTAGGAGTACGGTCAGTCTAGAACTATTAATAAATATTTAAGGAAAAGTGGGGAAAAAAAAAAAATAAGAATAAATAATAACAACAAAAGAAAGAAAAAAAAAATAGTAGTTAAATAAAATATATAATTGAAGCAGTACATTATGCCTTTTATAATTCAAATATTTGATTTATGATATTTAATCTATCTGAAATTTAAGGGGGGAATGGTTTGTCTTATTTTTATTGTTTTGAATTTTACATCAATCCTAATATGTAATTATTATATGATATTTTAATATATAATTAATATAATATTTAATCTATTTAAGTTTAAAAGAAAAAGAGAAAAAAGTACTCATAAAAGATATTTTCTTAAAAAAAAAAAAAATAATAATAATAAAAAAGAATCATTTATTTTTTCTATCAATACTAATACATAATTTAAGATAATCTTTTATTTACTTATTTACTATAAAAAAATAATTTAAATTAGAGAACAAAGGGGATAAAGGGGAAAAAAAAGAAAAAAAAAAAAAAAAAGAAGAGAAATAACACAAAAAAAAGAAAGAGAGGGAGAAAGAATAAAAAATGAAAGGTGAAAGCGAAACAAAAGCTAAGTATGTTAAAAAATTAAAAAAAAAAAAAAAAAAAAAAAAATTTTCTATTAACGGTTTTTATTCATTTGTTCACTTTTGTTTTTGAAATTATGACACGCTCACACGTTGCTACACATTGCTACATTGCAACATCTTACGAAGTGTCCTGTTCGCCTTGTTCTCCAACACAACTCTTTTAAAAGAAGAAAAACAAAAAAGAAAGAGAAGAAATAAGAAATTACAGTTATTCGCCCATTCATAAGGAGGAGAAGAAGAAAGAGAGGAAAAAAGGAGAGGAAAGGAAATAAGAAAGAAGATTATAATCACACAACACAAATATAGTAAAAAAACAAACATAAGCACGTCATTTCTAAATTCCGTCTCTGACGATAAAGCTTCGCTTTGAAATCATAGACATATAACATCTTTTTGTCTTTATTTTTTACGCATTGTATTGCCTTTCGAATTTATTATTTTATATATAATAATATATATATATATTAAATATATATATATATGATTAATATATATATATATAATCGTATCCCGAAAATTCACCACTGCACTAAATAAAAGAACTAAAAAAAACAAAAAAAAAAACAACCAGTTTTCTGATATTCATTCCAAGATGAATATATTATGTAAACTATATTATTTATAATATAGCACATTAATGCTCACACTAACTGCCAATCAAAGTACCCTGATATATGTACTTCGAAAAACGGATACAGATACAAAAATATATCTCAGAATATATATATTATATATATATATATATATATATATTATTCATTTCAAATTACTTGCTTGGTAGTATTTGTTCGCACTAGAGTCAAAGTCTACANCACGAACCTATCCATAGCTTTAAAGGCTAGGGTTAGGCACAATGATATGGTTCGGGGTAAATTTCGCTTTAGTATTAGTATCAGACAAAGTTCCCGAACCCTATCCATAGCTTTAAAGGCTAGGGTTAGGCACAAGGATATGGTTCGGGGTAAATTTCGCTTTAGTATTAGTATCAGACAAAGTTCCCGAACCCTATCCATAGCTTTCAAGGGCTAGGGTTAGGCACAAGATATGGTTCGGGGTAAATTTCGCTTTAGTATTAGTATCAGACAAAGTTCCCCGAAACCTATCCATAGCTTAAAGGCTAGGGTTAGGCACAAGGATATGGTTCGGGGTAAATTTCGCTTTAGTATTAGTATCAGACCATGTTCCCCGAACCCTATCCATAGCCGTAAAGGTTAGGGTTAGGCACAAGGATATGGTTCGGGATAAATTTCGCTTTTAGTATTAGTATCAGACATGTTCCCGAACCCTATCCATAGCCGTAAAGGTTAGGGTTAGGCATAAAGGATATGGTTCGGGGTAAACTTTGCTTTAGTATTAGTATCAGACAAAGTTCCCCGAACCCTATCCATAGCTAAAGGTTAGGGTTAGGCACAAGGATATGGTTCGGGGAAATTTCGCTTTAGTATTAGTATCAGACAAAGTTCCCGAACCCTATCCATAGCCGTAAAGGTAGGGTTAAGGCACAAGGATATGGTTCGGTAAATTTCGCTTTAGTATTAGTATCAGACAAATTCCCGAACCTTATCCATAGCCGTAAAGGTTAGGGTTAGGCACAAGGATATGGTTCGGGGGTAAATTTCGCTTTAGTATTAGTATCAGACAAAGTTCTCCGAACCCTATCCATAGCCGTAAAGTTAGGGTTAGGCACAAGGATATGGTTCGGGGTAAATTTCGCTTTACTATTAGTATCTGACCATGTTCCCCGAACCCTATCCATAGCGTAAAGGTTAGGGTTAGGCACAAGGATATGGTTCGGGGTAAATTTCGCTTTAGTATTAGTATCAGACAAAGTTCCCCGAACCCTATCCATAGCTTTAAAGGCTAGGGTTAGGCACAAGGATATGGTTCGGGGTAAATTTCGCTTTAGTATTTGTATCAGACAAAGTTCCCCGAACCCTATCCATAGCCGTAAAGACTAGGGTTAGGCACAAGGATATGGTTCTGGGTAAATTTCGCTTTAGTATTAGTATCAGACAAAGTTCCCGAACCCTATCCATAGCCGTAAAGGTTAGGGTTAGGCACAAGGATATGGTTCGGGGTAAATTTCGCTTTACTATTAGTATCAGACAAGTTCCCGAACCCTATCCATAGCCGTAAAGGTTAGGGTTAGGCACAAGGATATGGTTCGGGGTAAATTTCGCTTTAGTATTAGTATCAGACAAAGTTCCCCGAACCCTATCCATAGCTTTAAAGGCTAGGGTTAGGCACAAGGATATGGTTCGGGGTAAATTTCGCTTTAGTATTAGTATCAGACAAAGTTCCCCGAACCCTATCCATAGCTTTAAAGGCTAGGGTTAGGCACAAGGATATGGTTCGGGGTAAATTTCGCTTTAGTATTAGTATCAGACAAAGTTCCCCGAACCCTATCCATAGCCGTAAAGGCTAGGGTTAGGCACAAGGATATGGTTCGGGTAAATTTCGCTTTAGTATTAGTATCAGACAAAGTTCCCCGAACCCTATCCATAGCTTTAAAGGATATGGTTAGGCACAATGATATGGTTCGGGGTAAATTTCGCTTTAGTATTAGTATCAGACAAAGTTCCCCGAACCCTATCCATAGCTTTAAAGGCTAGGGTTAGGCACAAGATATGGTTCGGGGTAAATTTCGCTTTAGCATTAGTATCAGACAAAGTTCCCCGAACCCTATCCATAGCTTTAAGGCTAGGGTTAGCACAAGGATATGGTTCGGGGTAAATTTCGCTTTAGTATTAGTATCAGACAAAGTTCCCCGAACCCTATCCATAGCTTTCAAGGCTAGGGTTAGGCACAAGGATATGGTTCGGGGTAAATTTCGCTTTAGTATTAGTATCAGACAAAGTTCCCCGAACCTATCCATAGCCGTAAAGGTTAGCGTTAGGCACAAGGATATGGTTCGGGGTAAATTTCGCTTTAGTATTAGTATCAGACCATGTTCCCCGAACCCTATCCATAGCCGTAAAGGTTAGGGTTAGGCACAGGGATATGGTTCGGGGTAAATTTCGCTTTAGTATTAGTATCAGACCATGTTCCCCGAACCCTATCCATAGCCGTAAAGGTTAGGGTTAGGCACAAGGATATGGTTCGGGTAAATTTGCTTTAGTATTAGTATCAGACAAAGTTCCCCGAACCCTATCCATAGCTTAAAGGTTAGGGTTAGGCACAAGGATATGGTTCAGGGTAAATTTCGCTTTAGTATTAGTATCAGACAATGTTCCCCGAACCCTATCCATAGCCGTAAAGGTTTAGGGTTAGGCACAAGGATATGGTTCGGGGTAAATTTCGCTTTAGTATTAGTATCAGACAAAGTTCCCCGAACCCTATCCATAGCCGTAAAGGTTAGGGTTAGGCACAAGGATATGGTTCGGGGTAAATTTCGCTTTAGTATTAGTATCAGACAAAGTTCCCGAACCCTATCCATAGTAAAGGTTAGGGTTAGGCACAAGGATATGGTTCGGGGTAAATTTCGCTTTACTATTAGTATCAGACCAAGTTCCCCGAACCCTATCCATAGCCGTAAAGGTTAGGGTTAGGCACAAGGATATGGTTCGGGGTAAATTTCGCTTTAGTATTAGTATCAGACCATGTTCCCCGAACCCTATCCATAGCTTTAAAGGCTAGGGTTAGGCACAAGGATATGGTTCGGGGTAAATTTCGCTTTAGTATTAGTATCAGACAAAGTTCCCCGAACCCTATCCATAGCCGTAAAGGTTAGGGTTAGGCACAAGGATATGGTTCGGGGTGAATTTCGCTTTAGTATTAGTATCAGACCATGTTCCCCGAACCCAATCCATAGCTTTAAAGGTTAGGGTTAGGCACAAGGATATGGTTCGGGGTAAATTTCGCTTTGGTATTAGTATCAGACAAAGTTCCCCGAACCCTATCCATAGCCGTAAAGGCTAGGGTTAGGCACAAGGATATGGTTCGGGGTAAATTTCGCTTTAGTATTAGTATCAGACCATGTTCCCCGAACCCTATCCATAGCCGTAAAGGTTAGGGTTAGGCAGAAGGATATGGTTCGGGGTAAATTTAGCTTTAGTATCAGTATCAGACCAAGCTCCCCGAACCCTAACTTTAGCAGTAAAGGCTAGGGTTAGACTGAAAGATATAGTTCGGATTTAATTTCGCATTAGTATTAGTATCAGACTAAGTTCCGCGAACCTTATCCATAGCTTTAAAGGCTAGGGTTAGTCACGAGGGTATGGTTCTATATATATAACATGTATATATATATATGAGAGTACGCAAACATTTTGTTTGATATGGCGATAGCCGATAATTTTTGGGGAGTATATAATATAATATATATATATATATATATATATAATATATATATATATATATATATATATATAATGTGTGTCAAAAAAGCATCGAGTTTTTTATTGTACTTTTGACCCACCGTGTACTCTGAAAAAAAATAATGTTACATTCATTCTTCATTTCTATCTGGGTAAATACAGCTTTAAAACTGTTACTTTTGACACACTTTGTATTCTAAAAAAAATTAACGTTCCATTCATTGTTCATTGCTATCTTGGTAGATATAGCTTCAATCTCGATATTTTTCTGACAAACCTATATATATATATATATATATATATATATATATATATATATATATATACAAGGTGTGTCAGAAAAATATCGAGATTGAAGCTATATTTACCAAGATAGAAATACATTTGAACAGAATGAATTAGGAGAATATATATGTTCAAATTTATCTGAAATGTATCAAATGTATTAGGCGAATATATCTTACACAAAGCGGCTTACAGTCTAAAACTCTGCTGGTGAGGCATAATATGCTGAAATGTACATACAGAGATCGACATTTTCTCGATTTGTTTACGCCTTACATTTAAACAGATATATTCGCCTAATTCATTAATTATCAACTAATTAATTTTTCAAATTAGGTATGACTTCAATTAAGGACATATTCTCCAAATACATATATATATATATATATATAATATATATATTATATATATATATAATGGAAAGGAGTAACCTACTCGAGTTTCATCGATGATTCTTCAGGGTTACATCAGTTGAAATTAATCGAGTTTTCGATTAATCTCAGTTGGTATCAATATACCAACTGAGATTAATCGAAAACTCGATTAATTCAACTGATGTAACCCTGAAGAATCAATCGATGAAACTCGAGTAGGTTACTCCTTTCCATTGTAAAAATAAATTTTTGCTCTACATTGTATTGAGCACTTTGTATTTGTTTTTTCTCAGTCTTAACCCCTGGATACTGTGCGCTTCCAACGATCGTACTCATACCCACCGGTAAGTTACTACTTATACATTTACAAATATATATATATATATATATATATATATATATATATGGATTATAAATGCTTCTGATTTTTAAAAATAAAATTTATTTTATTTTCAACATAGTATATGCATTTTTAAATTTAAATAAATTCCGGCTCCGAACATGAACGTTCACACAAACGTTCGTTTTTACCTTCGTATCTTTTAAACGGTTTATTTATTTCCGTCTTTCCATCATATATATTTCGCTCTTGAAGAAGACCGCTAAAGGTTGAAACAGATTCTGTCAGCGAACTATCAACATCATTTGTTTTTTAAAAAAAATGTTTAATTCATACTGTCGGATTCATTTCCATTCTCTTACATATTTGTCTTTTGAAAAAACAAAATATTTGGATTTTTACATCCGGAGGCTAAATTTGATCTACAACACCACGGATTTTATAAACACCATTAATCCTCTGAAAACTTTCCATCTTTTTTCAATTGTGTTGTGGACTTTTAAACTTACTACCTTACAGCTGAAATCATGAACTTTTTTTATATATTTATATACATTTTTTTATATATTTTTACAATAAACTCTTTTTGAGTTTTCCTGTGGATTATAAATGCTTCTGATTTTTTAAAAAATAAAATTTATTTTATTTTTAACATAGTATATGCATTTTTAAATTTAAATAAATTCCGGCTCCGAACATGAACGTTCACACAAACTTTCGTTTATACCCTCATATCTTTCAACGGCTTATTTATTCATTCCGTCTTTCCATCATATATATTTTGCTCTTGAAGAAGACCCCTAAAGGTTGAAACAGATTCTGTCAGCGATTTATGAACATCATTTGTTTTTTCAAAAAATGTTTAATTCATAAATATATATATATATATATATATAATATATATATATATATAATATATATATATGCGTGTGTGTTGTGTTTGTATGTGTTTGTTGTGTGTGTGTGTGGCCTAACTCTCTCTCTCTCCTCTCTCTTCTCTTCTTTTCTTTCTTTCTTTTTCTTTCTTCTCTTTCTTTCTCTTTTTCCCCTCTCTTCTTTTTTCTCTTATCCCTCTCTCTCTCTCTTTTCTCTCTCTCATTCTTCTTTCTCCTTTTTCTCGCTCTCTTTCTTTCTTTGTTTCTTTTCTCTCTCTTTCTCTTTCCCTCTCGCTTTCTTTCTCATCCCCCCTCTCTCTCTCGTTCTTTCTTTCTCTTGTTCTTTCTTTCTCTTTTTTTTCTCTCTCTCTTACTTTTTTCTTTATTTTCTTTCTCTCTTTCTTTCTCTCCCCCCTCTCTTTTTTTATTTCTCTTATTCCCTCTCTTTCTTTCTCTCTCTCATTCTTTCTTTCTCTTTTTTCTCGCTCTCTCTCTTTTCTTTGTTTTTCTGTCTCTTTTCTCTCTCTCTTTCTTTCTTTCTTTTTTCACTCTCTCTTTCTTTCTCATTCCCCCCTCTCTCTCTCTTCTCTTAATTTCTTTGTTTCTTTTCTCTCTTCTCTCTCTCTCTCTCTCTCTCTCTCTCTCTCTCTCTCTCTCTCTCTCTCTCAGACACATACAAACAACAAACACACTGACAGATATGTTATACTGCAAAAATCAATATCCTTGATATGTGTCAAAACACGGTGACGACTCTTCAGCCAGAACCCCCCTCCAAAAAAAAACAACAAAAAACAAAAAAAAAAAACAAGAAAATAATAAAATAAACTCCAGAAAAAAAAAACCTGTCCAAGAGTCCAAGAAGAAGAAGAAGATCTGTTTCTTCTCTGGTTTCCTGTAGTCAACCGACTTAAGCACTCAATCTTTGATCTCTTTACTATGCGCCAATGTCAGAGCCAAGATAAAAATCCCTTAAAAAAAAAGAAAGAAAAATAAATCTTGCGTTTGAAGAGGGTGGACTGATCGTGAAGTATCTGATTTTGAAGAATTCCTTTGACCCCCAACCAGAGAATGATAAGACATCTGATCACATGACTCTTCCGCGGGGAGATGTTGTCATAAGAAGCGTCAATAGAGAAACGGTTATTTCTGATTTTTCTCCAAGACACTTACAAGGTTTCTCGAAAGAGAAACGAGACCGTGTAAAACAAACTTTATCTCCTTAAAAATAGTTCCACGGGAAAACTACACGTCGATGCAAACGTTGTTACCTGTGTTGGAAGTCTTCAAATGACACTGCCTCCAGTTCTCGATAATGATGATAATAATGATAATATTAATGGCTGGAATTTTTGTATATAAGGTGTGCTCCAATTCCCCACCTGAATTTATAGACTAAGCGAGGTCAAGTGGTCTATTCCTTCGCCAATCAGCAGTCAGAATGTTCGGCTGATTAACTACTTAAACACTGATTCTTTCACAGTATACTTGCAACCATTGACGAAGGAACTTACAGAATACTCAGGATTCTTTACCAGAGGATTACCAAGGATTCTTTACCAGAGGATTACCAAGGATTTCCACTGGACAATCGCTCTTGCTTGAAGGCCAAAGGATGGCCCATAAAAACTTAACAATAAATTATTATTCTTAAGTTTTTTAGTGAACTACTAAACCAAAGAACAGAAATTTTAAACGCATGTAAATATAAAAAGATTCCTTAGGCAACAAAGACAAAATTGAAATAAAATAAAAATAAAACCCAAAAATAATTATAACACAACATTCTTACGACTTTTTAATTTTTTAAACATTTATGCTAATTTTTTACCCAATCAGATACAGTAAAAAAACGTTTGTGACAACCTCCTTCAGTCAGAATTATCCTGAAGAACCATTCGTGTGAAATCTAGGTAGATAGTGTCTGACTTATGTAGGTCCTTAGAATCATGCTCTACTTAATGTACTGAGCAGTTTTTACATAGAAAACACCCCTGTGTTTTTTTTTTGACCACTACATACGATACTGATGATTATTTTCAGAAAGTGCAGGCGTGCCGGTCTTTTTATTTAAAAAATTTTTTTTTTTCCCCAGATGTCAGTTTGAATTTTTTATTTTATTATGAAAAACTTAATTACCTGTGTTTTTTCCACACCGGTAGAGTTTAGAAGTAAAAAATAAATTATATATATATATATATATATATATATATATATATATATATATATATATATATATATATATATACCACCCCCTCTGCCTCTGCACGAGCAGGGTATGACACAAGACTTTTGCAAAAAACGAAAAAGAACTGTAAATCCTTATACAAGGGGTAAAATTAATAATGAACGGAATACAATTACCAAACTCAGGACAATATATATATATATATATATATATATATATACCAACCCATCCGCACGATCAGGATGTGACACAAGGTCAATTTCTTAATCAGAGTTCAACAGGTTTGATTTCAGAGTTTTCCTTTCCTAGACCGGTTGCCTAACCAAGATTAAAGAGCCCAGTCTGCACTACTATTTACCCATAGCTGGAGGGATAATAAGATCCATACCTTTCCCAAGAGTATTAGCGCTAAGTAAAATGCAATTAGCACGTCCAGGATTTGAAGTCGGGGCGACGAGTCCGTTTCTCATGACTTTAACCATTCCTCAGGACTCAGGACAATATAAGAACATTTGGAAAGAAGGAGAATTAAAAGTACTTAGGAATATAAAACCTCCGACCTTCTTCATGTATTTCATGTCGGACCCAGGGAGATTTCTCGAAATCGGGAACCTTCTTTTCGAAATCGGGAGCCATCACGGGACATTGACCCCAACCCAACCCTTTATTCAATCCACGGGGTTATCCTGTTCTCATTTCGCTAACCATTGCTAGGTGCAAGCGTTAAGCTGTGTTAATTATTCTCTCACTGCTGCCCTTGACCAGGATTGAACCTGCAGCCTAGAGATAACTGTCACTTAGAACTGTATTAACTCGACGCCTATCCACTACGCTATGTGTTCAATTGGACAATTCAATGTGTCTCCACTGGACAGTGCTCTTGCTTGAAGCCTAAAGGATGGCCGCAACAATCGTCACAATGTGCAAATGCAAACAGCCTCGTCCAGGATTTGAACTCGGGTCACTGTATCTATTTCTTACAGTGATAACCATTACACGACAAGCGTCTTGTAAATTAATTTGCATAAGTGATCATTTACTGTAGTAAAAAGTAAAGTATGTGTATCATACGTGTGCTCACGTATGGGTGCCTGTCCTTGTCTACCCGACTATTCGTATTTTGTCTCCCTCCTTGTTGGAGAGTATCCGGTTTGAATCATTAGGGGGAGATAACTCTCCCTAACAATATTGAGGGAATTAAAACTCATAGTCAAATTGTTATCTTCCGAAATATTAGCAATTTAAATTTTGTTACTATGGTTACGCATATTATTTAAAAGGAGAGGAATTCTTAACTGCCTGTCTGCCTGCCTGCCTGCCTGCCTGCCTTTCTGTCTGCTAAACTTGCTGAATTAAAAATAGCATTCAACATTCTGGTTGTCCCCTGCGGTGAAACACCGACCGGGGTGTCAGTGAGAAATATATACCCATGACAGCCGCGAAGCAGTAAATATATATTTACTAAGCTCTGTCTGACACAGCAGGACACCCGGTTGGGAATCCAACGGAATTAACAATTATATCTGGGATTAGATTGTTTAACCGAATGGATTCTAATTCTGTTTGCTTGAGTGTTTGTACAAGATATATTCGAAATGTATGAAAACTAAAATGAAAGGCAACGTTAGTTTTCTTCAAAAATTCCATTGAGTTTTCCATAAGTCAAAACACCTCTGGATGCCCTTTTTTCATATGATCTGAAGCTTCATCGTCTGATTAAAAAGAGAAAAAAAAACTTCTACGTCCATATATCTGACCCTTGAGATTAACTCTTTGCCTACCAAATTTTCCCCACGGCTGTGCCAAATTTTCTTACTTTGTACAATGGGATATTTCAATTGTGTTGGCTTGAGTGTTTGTACAAGGTGTGAAAAAAAGCTGTATTTATCAAAACAGAAATGAATGCAAGGTTAATTTTCTTTAAAATTCCATCGAGTTTTCCATTAGTCAAAGCACCTCTGGAACTTTTCTTTTCATATGATCTGAAGCTCCATCGTCTGAACCCCCCCACAAAACAAAACAAAACAACATATCTTTCACGTCCCTAGATCTGACCCTTGATATAACTCTTTACCTACCATTCTTCCTCCAAGGCTGTACAAAATGTTCTTAGATATTTTTTTACCTGTATGATGGGATATTTCAAAATTCCCTATCTATTCCCCTCAGAAATCCTTCTATTCAAATAAATTCCTATTATTGTTGTAATCTGAGTTCTTTTGCTCAATTATAATCCACCACTTAAACTTATAGACTCTGCATGGGCGCGTAGATTAAAGCCAACCAACCAGTAGAGTATATGAATCAATAAATACAGCCTCTCCGACAACACGTCAAGCTTAAGTAAGGAATAAAGTGGAATGTTGCATATAATGGACTGCTAAGCCATCAAGATTCCGTCATTAAGCATTGTCGGTTGCTACCCACGGGCAATAGGTGACCCCATGGTGTGTGTGGGGGGTTCGTATTCTTCTGCAGAGGTGCAATCGGTGTATTCTACAGTTTCAGCCGACGGGGCAGAGACAAAATCAATGCAAGTTTTGTTTTCTTCAAAATTCCGTTGAGTTAGTCATTAGTCGGAAGCACCTCTGGATCCCCTCTTTTCTTATGATCTGAAGCTCCATGGTCTGATTAAAAAGAGAGAAAAAATATCTTCTACGTCCCTATATCTGACCCTTGAGATTAACTCTTTGTGTTACATAATCTATGCGGTTGCATAAGATTATTGTCAATCCCCTGTAATTCTAAAGGGATGGCCTTTTCATGTCACGGGCGGGACTTTCCATGGAATAGTACAGAAAGCCCGCGAAATACGTGAAGTCACGTGGGACCTGGTTGAGTCCTCAGTTTTCAGTTGGACGTCAGGCAGTGAGATGTCCCGCCTTAACTGTAACTCACTCTGCATACGCGCGCTATGTTATTCAGATATTTAGTTACATGAAATGTATAGTTCAGTAAGTAAAAGCTTAAGAAAATAACACAGTTTTGTGGTTGGTGAATGTCTTGATAACAAGACTGATAGAGAAGAAGAAATGGTTAAGTGCGACCGACCACCAAGACAAAGTCGATATGTTAGAAGAGACGCTAGAAGAAGACTTAAGATAGAAAAAACGAACAGTAGAAGAATAGAAGAAGTAAGAAAGAAGAAAAGGGTATACAACATTTGTCTACCAAATTTTCCCCACGGCTGTGCCAAATTTTCTTACCTGTAGTATTGAATATTTAAATTTTGTTGAGTTGAGTGTTTGTACAAGGTGTGAAAACAAAATCTGTATTTATCAAAACAGAAATGAATGCAACGTTAATTTTCTTTAAAATTCCATCAAGTTTTCTATTAGTCGAAGCACCCCTGCAAATATATATATATGTGTATGTGTGTGTGTATGTGTGTGTGTGTGTGTGTGTGTGTGTATGTGTGTGTGTGTGTGTGTGTGCGTGTGTGTGTGTGTGTTTGTAAGTTGAAAATAGAAGCGAATCCGACGGTATGTTGAAATGAAAAATAAAGGAAAGAAAATGCTGAATGGATAAAATAGATTTTATTTTATTTTGTTTTACTGACACGTGTTTCGGCCAGGAGTTTATCCATGTACATGTGTATTATATATATTATTATTTTAAATAGAAAAACAAATAACAATAATAGAAAACGATGAAAAAAAATTTTGTATACAAATAATAATTAAAAAGAATTTTAATTAATCCTTGTATACAACAATTCGTCGGTTAAAAAAAACCCACAAAACAAAACAAAACAACATAACTATCAACCTCAGTGGGTTATTTAATGCCGATAAAGTTTTGAAAGAAATGAATTCTTAATGGATGCTCAATTTTCTTTTATAAATACATTTTTCTAGATAACCCATAGATGGGGCCCCAACAGGTTCAGAATAGACCAGAGAGCAATGGTGTTGAAGGGGTGTTCCATATTCCCCAAATCTCCAAAACTGGAACTTCACCATCAGATAGAGTTTAACATCATTCTCAGGACATGTAGACCCTCAGCCACCACCTTCTAGCATCCATATGATAAAAAGGGTTGGGGCTTGCCATAAGGGCAATAGGGTTGGGGCAATCATATAGGTGCTAGGGCTTGACATGACTAGCCGATTGATCGGAGGGGGCCTCTCTGACCGCCTGTCTAGCCTAAGTAAGAGTCTAAGTGGAGTGTTGCATGTCATGGACTGCTCATCCACCAAGACTTCGCCCTTAAGTATCACGGGTTGACACACACGGCCAACAGGGGGAGTCTTACCCCACTGCAGAGGTGTAGTCGGTGCATTCTAACGCCCCAGTCGACAGGGCGGAAGTACTGTGTACCACGGCCTACTAATATATACGGCCCCATATGGCACATAAATAGGCATAATTCTAACAGGCCTATTCATTTTATAGTCAATTTATGACTGTTTCAAAAAAAATGTTAAAAATATACAAACTTGTTGTCTTTTTTCTTCAGAAATGTAATAATAAAAGATTGTAAACAAACAAACAAAAAAAATAGTTTAAAAAATTATGCAGTTATACAAAACCACACCAACAATTTATCTATGATTTCAGGTTATATCAGAAAAAAATGAAACCTTTTCAATGTGAAATGTATTCCCTGGTCATGGTCAGCAATGATAGTAATGATACTACAGAGAAAGAGTATTTCTCGAGGAGAACTTACGGTTCTGTCTAGCCAAATGTTTGTGCTTTAAGATTTTTTAAAACAGACATAAATTGACTATAAAACGAATAGGCCTGATACTTTAAATATACGCTCCTACATTTGGGGCGCTGGTGATTGTCGTCAGTGATGTAATCCACAGGGTTCATTGGGAAGTTTCGGGTCTTCCAACATCAGACTTCCCTCGCCCTGCTGACCCTATCAGAGGTGATCAAACTCTGGTACAATAGAATAGGCCTGATAGAATTGTGCCGGCCTATGTGGCATATGGGGCCGTATATATTAGTAGGCCCTGTGTTTACTGCTTACTGTGTACTGCAGCTAGTATGTATATTTGTATATGTTCTCCTAAATGCTATATAGTTATGTAAATTCAATTTTATGCATACAAATTAAACGCACATTGGTAAGAGATATAAGGGGTTAGACATACCACTGGCGACATTTTTGCCATTAAATGGTCCCCCTCTTTTGAGTTTATTTGCTTTTGGTCCTTTCTTAGTATAAAAAAAAAGCAGTTCATTCTTTTTGTTTTCATTTTGTTACCGTTCTTGGTCGAACACATTAAAAAATCCATTTTCTTTCGACGCTCACCATTTTTCCCCAGTTGTCCACTCAAAAGATCTACTGTAAAGCACTTATACAGATGGGATCACGTGGCTATCATTTAAGCATTTTTTTCTTTCTGTTCTTCTATTTCTTGCATTCCTGACACTTATATATATATATATATATATGTATATATATATGTATGCATATATATGTATATATGTATATATATGCGTATATATGCATGTACATATATGTATATATCTCTGTATGTATATATATCTGTATGTATATATCTCTGTATATATATATATATATATATATATATATATATATATATATGTTATATATCTGCATATATATATGTATATATACATATGTATATATATGTATGTACATATACATTTACATATATGTATATATATGTATGTATATATATATGTCTGTATGTATATATATATGCATATATATGTATGCATATATCTCTGTATGTATATATCTATATATATATATATGTATGTAAATATACATATATATGTATATATATGTATGTATATATATGTATATAAATGTATGTATATATATATATATGCATATATGTGTATGTATATATATATATATATATATATATATATATGTATATATATGTATATAAATGTATGTATATATATATATATATATATATATATATGTATGTATATATCTCTGTATCTCTGTTATATATATATATATATATATATATATATATATATATATATGTATGTAAATATACATTTATGTATATATGTATATATATGTATGTATATATATGTATATAAATGTATGTATATATATATATATATATGCATATATGTGTATGTATATATATATATATATATATCTTTCTGTATGTATCTCTCTCTCTCTCTCTCTTCTCTCTCTCTCTCTCTCTATATATATATAATATATATATTATATATATTATATTTTAAATTTCTGCCTGCTGGTAGTCACCAATGCTATTTACCTTCACCACCGCCGTTAACTCCACTTCCTGTACATGCGCTAAAGACTCTCTTGCCATTGACACCGCCTCCACCGAAACAGATAAACGCATGTGACGTAAAATAATGGCCGCCACCGGCTGTTCAGAAGGGCGGGAAAAAAGATGCTGCTGATGTCGGTCCATTGAAAAGGCGGGAATCAGTAACTGGTTGTATCTTTTTTCTTTCTTTTCTTTTCTTTTCTCTGCTTACTTCGCTTTCCTTGTCTTTCTACACAACACACTATTTTTCTCACCGTCGGGAGCTTCACTTGACTATAGTAGCCATAGGCCAGTGCCGCTTACTTTTGGCGTCACACGTCCAACGCTACCATTTTCCGTCTATTGAATTTGATTGCAACTCTTTAATGATATCTGTATGGGCGCCAAGGCAATGGGCGTTCTTTCATTCTGTTCTTTTTTCTGTTTTTTTTTCTTCCTTTTTTTATCAATCTGTAGAAACTTGTGTAAAAGTTTCACTTGCTAACAAACACACGGATTGGCAACAGTGTTAGAAATAAAGACTAAATAAATATTTTTTTGTGTGTGGGTTTTTTTTTTTCAATAACCATTTAACCACAGGTTTGCACTATAATATATATTATTTGCGATTTAGTATAAAGCATTAGGAGTGAAATATAAGAAACTCAGTATTATCTGCGTTATTCGGACTATTGTCCCCATCTTCATTGTTATTTGTACAACGTGTCAGCCTTCTTCAGGTATTTCTTGTCGAACTCGGGAACCTTCTTTTCGAACTCGGGAACTTTCGTGTCGTATTCGGGAGCCATCACGGAACTTTGAACCTAACCCTTCCCGAGTTCGAAAAGAAGGTTCCCGAGTCCGAGAACGTTCCCAAGTCCGACAAGAAATACCTGAAGAAGGCCGGAGAGTATATCGGCCGAAACGTTGTACAAATAACAATGAAGATGGGGACAATAGTCCGAATAACACTAATAATACTAATCTTCAAGCCTCATCTCAAACATTCAGAGAAATAATAAGAAACTCAGTTTTTGAATGTTAAGTTTCGTTATATTTTCGTATTTTATTTTATTATATTGTTATACCCCTTCTTCAGAACGAATAGAATGGCTGATCTGTCCTTTTTGGCATCTATATATACTTTTCGTTGGCGTTGGTAGTATTGTAAGGTTCAAGGTTATAATAATGTTATAATTTGTTGAAAAAAAAACAACTCCGACACGAGTGTTAAACATAACAGGGACTTTAATACAGGCACGTGGAAATGATACATATAACAGAAATACAAAGGAAGCGCGTGGTGTAATGGTTAAAGTCATGGGAAATGGACTCGTCGCCCCGAGTTCAAATCCTGGACGTGGTAATTGCATTTCACTTAGCGCTAATACCCTTGGGAAAGGTATGAATCCTACTCTCCTTCCAGCTATGGATAAATAGTAGGGCAGACTGGGCTCTTGGTAAATATATATAACAGAAATACAAAGAAGATATAAAAAAGGACACATTCATGAATAGAGATACAATAAGGAGGTATACAAGAGATACCTAAATGTATATATAGAAGAAATGGACAGCTATGGAGAGTCCATAGAGCAATGTAAATTACTAGCTTTGCGTTGGGGGCCGAAGCCCCCACCAAAGAAGGGTGTAGACATAAAAGTCTAACCCATGTGTGTAAGTTGCCGCAGAAGAAGAAGAGCATTCGAATCTGGCGCTTGCCTGCTTAAATAGCAAAACAACTGGTGGTGAGAAACGAGAATCCAGAGGGAAGATAACTCTTCCAGGCAAGGGAAGACAACCCAACAGTATCATCCGTGACCTTCTTGGGTGGTATGGGGACGGCTGCTTCGAGTGACGTCTTAGCTTCTTTTTTGCTACTACTCGTTTGTTGTGTTTATATATATATATATATATATATATATATATATATATATATATATATATTATAAACACAACAAACGTGTGTGTGTGTGTGTGTGAGTCCGTTGACAGTCGAAGTATGTATCGTAGTTTATTATACGAAATGGAAGTAGATCATCATTATTATTATTAACACCAGCACTATTATTATCACCATCACTATTATCATTACTATTATTATCACTATTACTATTATTATCACTATTATCATTTATCATTATTAACATTATTTTATCACTATAACTACTATTATTATTATTACTATTATTATTATCATTAACTATTATTATTATCATTAACTATTATTATTATTATTATTATTATTATTACTATTATTATTACTACTAATTCGTTTCATTAATATTATTTAGGTTAATTGAATGATAGGAAATAGCTTTAATGAATAAATGATAGTAATATACGTTAAAATCCGAGACGCGACAAATAGAAATGAATTTAAACGTCACTAGTAGAAATGGATTAAAGTAACTTAAAAAATAAACTAAACTAAACTAAATAAAAACATACATATATATGTGTGTGTATATACGAACTGAACAAATAAATGAGTAGGTAATAAAGACATCTAGACAAGGTTAAGATACGAAGTATTTGCGCAATTTATGAATGAACTTATTTCAGAGTAAATCAGTTTAAGCAAAGTGTTCGTTACTTATCTATGCTTTTTTTTTTTTTTTGCTTAAACTGATTTACTCTGTGAGTCCAATTGTCGCTTTAACTTTTCCGTTGCAGCAGCATTAGTAATTAATCCAAGAGCGTTCAATATATCATAAACATAAAACTATAATAATAGTAATAGTAGAAAATAGTTATGGGTCTACCACGTTTTCGATCTATACGATCTCATCAGGACCCTACTTATATATATTATATATACTAGGTATACCCAGTTTGTCGTCTGCTACAATTAAATTAATTATTAATCTATTGTTTAAGGTGAAACTTTTGTCTAAATCAATAAGTGGTAACATAATGACCATCATTAAAAAAAGAAAAATATCATTACATATGCAGTTTATTTTTAATACATTTATAGAGATTTGTTTTGGTTAATTTCGAAGCGATCCGCCATTCTGTCTCTTTTTCAATGGTTTTAAACGCTTGTTTTACAATTTTAATGTAACATTCGCCATTGCAAAAAAAAAAAAAAAAAAAAAAATTTACCAAAAATCAGGTAATTATCCAATTTTAATGAAATTTTCAGTATTGATTTCCGGTACTTATTTTCTCATTGAAAAGCCATCGTAAAACTTTTTTTCTATTCATAACTTCAGTCTTTTATCTCTTTATTTATACTGTAATTAGAAAACTATAATACCAACTCAAAAAAATGTTACGCCCCCAACATAATTAAATGACCTGAAAAAAATGAGAAAGTTTTGAAATAAAATAAATAATGCATTATAAAGATCATTCATTGATAAATAAACACTGAAAATTTCATTAAAATCCGATAATTCCCTGATTTTTGGTAAATTATTTTCTGAGTGGGGTGTGTGTGTGTGTGTGTGTGTGCTAAAGTCATTTTGTCAAAAACGCATTTTAGGACCATTTTGGGTATACCTAATATATACCAACCCCTACACACGAGCGGAGTTTAACAGGTTTGAATTCAGAGTTTTCCTTCTCTTAAACTAGTTGCATAACCAAGGTTGAGTCCAATCTGCCCTTGTATTTAACCATAGCTGGAGGGAGAATAGTTGGATTCATATCTTTCCCAAGGGTACTAGCGCTATGCGAAAAACTAGCGCTATGCGAAAAGCAAACAGCCGAGTCCAGGATTTGAACTCGTCTCGTCGTGTCCATTTCTAACAACAGTAACCATTACACCATTCGCATTTATTTTCATATATAACGTATAAACATTAAGCATGTTGTTGCTTTTGAGTCTCCGTATACTTCTAGTGTGTATATATATTTGAGATATGTTTTAGTATCTGTATTCGTTTTTTTGGAAGTACATATACCAGGTTTGGGCATTGGCGTGAAGCATTAAAGTGCTATATTATGATAACTAGCAAATATATGCACCCTCCGGGTGCAAGTATTTAAGTTTTAATGTAATAGAATATATTATATTAGAAAGGCTAATGAAACTAAATAAGAATGCAGATAAAATGATTTGAAACAGAGGGGTGTATAATCGAAAAATAGAACAACTGAAACTTACTCTTCTATCACTCTTGTCTTTCATTGCTAAATTCTCCTAATTTAATAACTTATTTAAAATAGGAAGTAAAGAATGAAATCAGAATTATTTCTTCTCGATTTCTTTTAAGATTTATTGAAGAGATTTTTTAATCATATTCATTAAGATAAAACCATACAATTAAAAATCAATAATACTAAGCACATATTTATTAAGATCAAATCCTTAATTTCAATATGCAAATTAGTCTTCCTGTTCACACTGTAAACTGCTATTTTAGTGTATATATAAATACAATTGCATATTATTCATTTGTAGATATGATTAACAGTATTAATAATGTAAAACAAATTTATTAGAAATTGAGGTTTAAATAGAAATAAAATCATGGGGAATGTGCCGTAAATAACAAAGGGAATTGTGACTTGAGTAGTGATATAGTTTCGGTTACAGACAGAAAAGCACACAATCTCCATTATAATAAGATGTTGTTATCATAATATGTAAATCTGGGAATGAATATAAGAAAACTCGGTAGTTTTTTTTTTTAGTTTCTTTTATTTAGACGTAGTGATAAATTTTCACTTGAAGAAGGGATGTCACTATCCTGAAAATTTACCACTACGTCTAAATAAAACAAACTAAAAAATCAAACTACCGAGTTTTCTGATATTTATTCCCAGATTTACATATTATGGTAACAACATTATCATAATATATATATTTACCAACCCCTCCGCACGAGCAGGATGTGACACAAGGTCAATTTCTTAAGCGGAGTTTAACAGGTTTTGAATTCAGAGTTTTCCTTCTCCTAGACTGGTTACCTAGCCATGGTTAAAGAGTCCAGTCTGCCCTGCTATTTACCCATAGCTGGAGGGAGAATTGGATTCATACCTTTCCCAAGGGTATTAGCGCCATTATCATAATATAGCACTTTAATGCTTCACGCCAATGCCCAAACCTGGTATATGTACTTCCAATAAACGGATACAGATACTAGAATATATCTCAAGTATAAACATTAAGTATATAGAGCAAGGTGCAACTATAGTCTTATGACTACTTCCATAATGTGCGCAGCTGTTGTCAAATTCCTAGCACCGTGCTATGTGCGACTATAGTCGAATGGCAACCTCCATAATGTGTGCTACTATGGACAAATTTCTAACGTTGTGCCATGTGCAACTATAGTCGAATGATTGCATCGATGATGTGTACAACTATTGTCGAATACCTAGCGTCGTGCCATGTGCAACTATGATCAAATGAAAAATTCCATGACATGTGCAGCTGTTGTCGAATTCGAAGCGTCGTAACATCTGCGACTCTAAGGGAATGACTAGCTCCATGATGTGTACAGTAATCGCCAGATTTTTAGCGTTGTGCCATGTGCAACTATAGTCGAATGATTACCTCCATGACGCGTACAGATATTGTCGAATATATTTAGTCCTATCATGTGCAATTATATGCATTTACCAACCCATTCGCACGAGCAGATTTTTTCCAAACTGTTTTTCCTCATATATATATATATATATATATATATATATAATTTAATATACCAAGCGTGTTGGTAAATCCTCGCGGTGAGAAAAAACCCAGCAAATAGTTTGATTGTAAAAATATACTACCAAACATCAACCGGGGAGAAAAAATTTTTTGGAAAAAAGAAAAGACCAAGATAGTCGTACCAACAAAAGTAATCTATTGGTACAGTATTTGGCCAAAAGAAAAAACAATTTATATGTATATATATGTATATAAGATATATATATATTCATATAACCGCTAGGAGAAAGGTAATAAGTAAAAAGTGCTCAATACCTAAGTAGAGCAAATAATAAAGATAAATCTAATGAGTCAGACGAACCTACTATTAGTTTCGCTTAATGCTCTTCAAGGCTAAGATCTGAAGAGCATTAAGCGAAACTAATAGTAGGTTCGTCTGACTCATTATATATATATATATATATATATATATATATATATATATATATAATCCAAAAATCCGGAGAAAAATCTTCCCTACGACATAAGAGTTTTTTTAAAATGTGTCGCAGTTTGCAGAGCTCAATGTGTGCTCTTATTGTTAGAGTCACAGAGCAAATTTATAAGTAAAAATATAACAGAAGTCTTATATTTTTTGCATTATAGCCTATTTCAAGAGGCTTAGACAAAGTATCTAACACCCCCAAATCATTCGCATCTGATGATTTGGGGGTGTTAGAAAATTTGTCTTCTTAAAATAGGCTATAAAGCAAAAAATCTAAGTTTTCAGTTTTATATCTTTAAGAAAATTCAAATATTTGAAACATGTGTAGCAAAAATAGAAAAAAAAGTTAAACAAACAAAAGAAAATTCATAACATTTTGTGGACTTTCTTTCTTTCTGAAATATTATATTCTCTCCCGTTGGATCTATTAGAACACACACACACACACACACACACACACACACACACACACACACACACAAGAATCTATTAATAATGGAGATTGGCTTCCGGTTTTTGTCTGTAACAAAAATGAAGTCACTGCTTACGTCACATTACCAAAAATCATCATAACATAGAATAAATACACTCAAAATTTGAACATGCAATATTAGACAGTCCTCATTGTTTTTTAAAACAAGTTTTAATAAATACATGACTGGTTTTATATATCGAGATATAGTTTGTTTTATTTTAATACATATTTAAAGTTTACATTTCAAATTGTTTTATTTTTTAATCCTTTAATAAATTTGATGATTTTACTTACTCGCTGACATTGAATTTTTTTACTCCCACCCCTCAGGCAATATGTTTTAAAAATCTATTTTTACATCGCCCGGAAGGTGTTTTTTATTTTGTACTAGTATATATATATATATATGTGTGTGTGTGTGTGTGTGTGTGTTGTGAACTATAGACATTATAAGAACGTTTGGCGAATCAATAACTGTATAAACAGACATTGAATGCCAATAGTGATACTAAGTTTTAGTCTTTTTTATTCTCTGGTAATAACGTAGTGGACACTTATATCGTCTGTGAACTACAATATCAATAAAGGATGACCCTTAACTAGAACGGAAATAAAATAGACACTGAAATATGACACATCCCAAGAAGATCAAAACGGATGGTGTGTCCGATGTTTGTCAGAGGCAAGGAGACGGTGTGAGTGGGTGGAAGGAGGGCCCCGGTGTGTTAGGAAAGAAGTGGAGCCGGTGTGTGAGGGAAAAAGGAGAGCCGGTGTGCGAGGAAATATGGAGAGCCAGTGTGCGAGGGAAGAGGAGAGCCGGTATGCAAGGGAAGTGGAGAGCTGGTGTGCGAGGAAAGAGGGAGAGCCAGTATGCAAGGGAAGAGGAGAGCTGGTGTGCGAGGAGAGTCGGTATGCAAGGGAAGAGGAGAGCCAGTATGCAAGGGAAGTAGAGAGCTGGTGTGCGAGGAAAGAAGGAGAGCCGGTATGCGAGGGAAGAGGAGAGCCGGTATGCAAGGGAAGAGGAAAGCTGGTGTGCGAGAAAAGAAAGAGAGCCGATTTGCGAGGAAAGAAGGGGAACCGGTGACGAGGGAAGAAGGGGAGTCGGTGTGCGAGGAAAGAAGGAGAGCCGGTATGCAAGGGAAGAGGAAGCTGGTGTGCGAGAAAAGAAGGAGAACCGGTATGCGAGCGAAGAGGAGAGCCAGTATGCAAGGGAAGTGGAGATCTGGTGTGCGAGGAAAGAAGGAGAGCCGATTTGCGAGGAAAGAAGGGGAACCCGGTGTACGAGGGAAGAAGGAGAGCCAGTATGCAAGGGAAGAGGAGAGCTGGTGTGCGAAGAAAGAAGGAGAGTCGGTATGCAAGGGAAGAGCAGAGCCGGTATGCAAGGGAAGAGGAAAGCTGGTGTGCGAGAAAAGAAAGAGAGACGATTTGCGAGGAAAGAAGGGGAGTCGGTGTGCGAGGAAAGAAGGAGAGCCGGTATGCAAGGAAGAGGAGAGCTGGTGTGCGAGAAAAGAAGGAGAACCGGTATGCGAGCGAAGAGGAGAGCCAGTATGCAAGGGAAGTGGAGATCTGGTGTGCGAGGAAAGAAGGAGAGCCGATTTGCGAGGAAAGAAAGGGGACCGGTGTGCGAGGGAAGAAGAGAGTCAGTGTGCGAGAGAAGAGGAGAGCTGGTATCCGAGGAAAGAAGGATAGCTTGTTTGCGAGGGAAGTAGAAGAGCCAGTGTGCGAGGGAAGGAGGATAGCCGGTGAGCGAGGAAACAAGGAAAGCTAGTGTCCGAGGAAAGAAGGAGAGCTTGTTCGCGAGGGAAGGAGGAGAGCCGGTGTGCGAGGAAATGGGGAGATCAAGTGTGCGAGGAAAGAAGAAAAGCCAGTGTGTGAGGTGAGAGGAGAGCCCTTATGCGAGGGAAGAGAAGAGCCTGTGAGCGAGGAAAGAAGGAAAGCTAGTGTCCGAGGAAAGAAGGAGAGCTTGTTTGCGAGGGAATGAGAAGAGCCGGTTTTCGAGGGAAGGAGGCAAGCCGGTGTGCGAGGGTAGAACTAGCGTCGGTGCGCGAGGGAAGGAGAGTCGAAAACTACGCGAACTTTGATCCAAGGAAATCGAGGAGACGATACAGGAAACCGTGGAAGAAAAGAGAAAAAAATGTAACTGTCAACAGTTCAGTTGATAGAATCAAACATGGCGATCTTTTATTACTGAGAAAGAGCACAAGGGGCATCCTCCTTACCCATCCACCAAAAAGATGGTTTTCCTCTTTACTCCATGAAAATCACTTCCCCATTCTGTTTCTCTGTCTTTGGATTTGTTTTCTATCTTCTTCTTACAAGAGAGAGAGAGAGTGAGAGAGAGTGAGAGAAAGAGAGAGAAGGAGAGAGAGAGAAAGAGAGAGAGAGGAAGAGAGAGAAAAGAGTGAGACAGACAGATAGAGAGAGATAAAGAGAGATAGACAGACAGAAAGAGAAAGAGAGAGAAAGAAAGAGAGAGAGAGATATAGAGATAGAGATAGAGAGAGAGAGAGAGAGAAAGAGAGAGAGAGAGGGAAAGAGAAAAAGAGAGATAGAGATTGATAGATAGAAATATATATATATATATATATATATATATATATAGAGAGAGAGAGAGAGAGAGGGAAAGAAAGAGATAGAGATAGATAGAGATATTATCGATAGATAGACAAAGAGAGGAGAGAGAGAGAGAGAGAGAGAGAGAGAGAGAGGAGAGGGAGAGAGAGTGAGAGAGAGAGAGAAGGAAAAAAATCTCAAAAGTTTTATTGAATGTTGTTGTGGTGACCTTGAAAAAGAAAAAATTATACAAATTTCCAATAACTTTGTCTTTTCTTTGTTTTTCTTCTTTTTTTCAGTCTTTTTTTATTTTATTTTTCCCTTCTTTTCATTCCATTTCTGTTTTTCTCTCTCTTTTATATTTTCTCATTTCTCTCTTTACTTATATTGCTCTTTCTTTCTTTCTTTCTTGTTTACGTTTTTTTATTTCTTTCTCTCTTTTTCTAATTTTAGCCTACTCTTCCACTCCTTTCTTTTTTCCCTTCTCTTCATCTCATATATGTGTTTGTCTCTCTTTTATATTTCCCTCTTCCTCTCTTTCCTTGTATTTCTCTCTCTTTCCTTCCTCCATTTCTTTCTTTCTTTCTTTCTTTCTTATTGTTCTCGTTTTCTATTTTTCTCTCTTTTTCTAATTTTAGACCATCCTTCCCTCTATTTACACTATACTCTTTATTCCATTTCTGCTTCTCTCCCTTTTCTCCTTTTAAAATTTCCCCTTCTCGCTTCCTCTCTTTCTTTATATTTCTCTTTATTTATTTTTCTCTTTTTCTAATTTTAGTGCATTGACAAACAACTGTAAAAACAATTGAAATTTTTATATTCTTGATATTTTTTCCACTCACCTTTATTTATGGAGATAGAGAAGACATTGGTGATACGGCTGGTGCTATTTTTTGTAGTTATCAGTGGTGCTGGTTGAATTCAGGAACTTAGAGAGTTTTGGTTTTCTTGAAGAGGCGTCTTGGAGAGAATTCTTCCGTCTTTCGTCAGGTGTGATCTGGTATCTCTCTCCAAAAACATAGGTGATATATATTTTTTTCATTTTACATTATTTCACAATTGTGTGTCAATAGATATATTTTGTTATCAACAGAGAGCTTTTCTTGTCTTTAGAGTTAGCAACAACTACGGCAACTCATTTCCACTAATCTCCGGACCCGCCACAAAGACGTTCCGATCAACTAAATCATCTCACCAAGTACCATCACTAACATAGGACCGTATTTGGTGCCGTGACCAGGATCTCTTAGGATTGGATCTTGGGTCGTAAGCCAATTGGGATGCAAATGAGCCGTTGGGATCTCCCAGGGTCGAATCCTGGTCACGGCACCAAATGTCATATGCTAATCAGGTTACTTGGTTCAGTGACTACCACAAATGTCTCTGACTAGTTGCTCTGTCGATGCTTTCTTCGTTCATGTTGTGTTTACATTTGATCCGCAGACCTTGGACCGACACAACTAGGTAACCAGTCTAGGAGATGGATAACTCTGAATTCAAAATTTCTGAAGTCGGTCGTTGATTGGGTTTGTGGCAACCCTTGATGCACCAATTCTTTCCTATCGACTGTGCCAAAAAGTGTGGATGGTCCAACACAAGCCTTCACGACTATAAACAAAACACTGTGTGGATGTTCATTGTATGAACGCTCATACGTCGATCGACAGGAGGGTCATCATATTATATATTATATATATAATATATATATATATATATATATATATATACTATAGTGTGGGATGGTCACTGTTTCAACTTTTGCTTGAATGGCGTACCAAAGGCAGTATTATTGGTAGAGTGCTCAATATAAAATAGAGCTGTTATATAATATAATAAAATAAATATATAAAGGTTTTACATATCTATTTATTAGGTGACATACATTCAAATTACCACCACATACATACGCACATCATTTTATCCAATCATACACATCCAATGTCTATTGAATTTTCTGAATTTTTTGGAATTTTTTTCGATTTTTCTTGCATTTGAAACATCTTCACCTGATGATTGCCTCGCATGAAACCAATATGGTCGTGAATGTTCCTTTGTCACCTAATAAATAGATATGTAAAACCTTTATATATTTATTTTATTATATTATATTATATTATATAATATATATATATATATATATATATATTATTATTTATATTTTGCTTGAAGGCAATTATAAATGCATGTATCGCATAAAATTCGATAATTATAGAAAATAATCTTGACAAGTAAATCCCACAAAGGATGGCTCGCTATGCAGAACACCGTATAGACTGTTTCGACTTTATTAAGTCTCTTCAGCGATGTATACTAACGACTCCCCTCCGACAGGAATCGAAACCGGGACTTCACAGGCATAGTCAGAGACCATATCCGTTCGGCCGCCGGTACATAGCGAACAATCCCTGCGAAATTAACCTTGTCAATGATACTATTACACGCCCCTGCCATAGTAGGTAAGTGGACGTTTATTTAGTAAACAAACCCGGCCGTAAGCTCTTCGGCGAAGTGAATAAGATTTTTGGATGTTTGTTTTTATAGAAGCATTGTTGAATAAATTATTATTTATATTTTGCTTGAAGGCAATTATAAATGCATGTATCGCATAAAATTCGATATATATATATATATATATATATATATATTGTATATAAAAATACGCTTCAAATTATCAGTTCACTAAGTTTCATATATATTCAGATGTTTATTAAATCACAATATTTCCCATTAAAAAAAACCTTAATAAGTTTGTTTAGATACATACATGATTAAGCATCTTCCATTAGTTTTATTCCTAACTGGTGTTATTTTATAAGAAGTACTGTTAACGGGGACCGATTTAGCTCACTCAGTAGAGCACCCGACTTGGAATCGCAACGTTCCGGGTTCGATACTGGTCCCCGCTAACTCACCGTATGAAGAGCACAAATTGGTTAATCTGATCTGTGCGGTAACGTGAGGAGCTAACAGTAGCCGTGGCACTCCAACTCAGCAAAAACAATCTCCCTGGTCTAGCACTAGCGAAAAGGGGATAGATTCCCTCGCTGCCGGCTGATACCGACAATAGGCCACTTTACTCGGCCAACAACATACTGTTAAGTTCTACTTTTTGCTCTCACTCAGTCTTTCTCTAAGTTCTCATCCTACCAGCCTATGCGGACCAGGGATGGGGGGCGCTTAGCCGGATAACTGACTGTTTAACTCTTTTCGGCCCGCTGCCCAGAACTTAACTGTCTCTTACAAAAAAAAATCAACTCTTGTTCTTGTCCAAATCTACTCTCAAATCTCGCTTAACTTTTTCACACCGCGCATACCACACTTCTGTCTTTGTTTCTTTATCTCTTTGTTTTCTCTTCTTTCTTTTTTATTCATTTTATTCTCCCTCTTCCTTTTCTTCATCTCACTATTCCTTCTTTCTTTGCCTTCTTCCTTTCTCTTTTCTCTTTTCTTCCGTTTTTCCTTATCTTGCTTTTTTTCTTTCTTTCTTTCTTTTTCATCTTTTCATTTTCTTTTCCTCTTTCTTTTACTCCTTTTAGTTCTTCTTTCTCTCTTTTCCTTTTGTCCCTTTCTTTCTTTCTTTTTCCCCCTTTTTTTTGTTTTCATTTTCACTCTTTTAGAACAATCTATATATATTTACCAACCCCTCCGCACGAGCAGGATGTGACACAAGGTCAATTTCTTAAGCGGACTTCAACAGGTTTGAATTCAGAGTTTTCCTTCTCCTAGACCAAGGTTAAAGAGCCCAGTCTGCCCTATTATTTTATCCATAGCTGGAGGGAGAGTAGGATTCATACCTTTCCCAAGGGTATTAGCGCTAAGGGTATTTAGAACAATCTATAGGTGATCCATGTTACATGTCATGGACTTCTAAGCCACCAGAATTCTGTCCTTAAGCATCACGGGTTGTCATGCACGGCCAATAGGTGTTCTAACTGGCGAGGAGTCATACTCCTCTGTAGAGGTGCAGTTGGTCTATTCTACAGTCCAATAGTCGACAGAACTGACGTAATATGAATTTCAAACTTGGTGGGAAATAAAAATTCCGATATGAAATTCATATTACGTCACTTCTATCGACTGGGACTGTAAATTTACATAGAGATATCATTCATAAATAAGATTTATCATTCTATGTATTAATGATTTTGACTATAAATTATAATTGATATTGTTTAACCCAGACACCACAAAAGGATGCACTGACTACTACATCGAGGGTTTTAAGACTCTTGAAAATGTGGATTGTTAAAAAATGATGCAGGCATGTTGTCTCCAGAAGAGACAACAATATTTTCCTTTTAAATTTAAATTTAATAGCTTCCCTGAACTTCCAAAATCATACACACACTTTATATTATATATATATATATATATATATATATATTATATATATATATGTATATATATATATATGTGTGTGTGTGTGTGTGTTGTGTAAGGTATTCAAAATGACTGGTAGTAAGGGATGATTCCACCTGGGATCTCAAAAATCTCACTGTATAACCATACTGTATGCTCCTGTAGGTGCAAACACATATTTATACAAGTTTTTTTAAATAAATCCTTAAAGAGAGCTCAATGTATCATCCAGAGCAATATTTTAACTTTCAAAGAAAGAAAAAAAAC
>CM042162.1:32251980-32254696 GCA_023376005.1 Doryteuthis pealeii | reverse complement strand
CATTTGGTGCCAGTGACCAGGATTCGCACCCTGGCAAGTCCCATAACGGGCTATTTGCATTCCCAAGTGGCCTTACGACCCAAGATCCATCTAATGAGATCTGTCACGGGCACAATATTACAGGTCCTATGTTAGTGATGGTAACTGGTGAGATGACTTTAGTCGATCGGAACGTTTTTGCTGAGGGTCGGGAGATTAGTGCAGAAATGAGTTGCCGCTAGTTGTGCTAACTCTAAAGACAAGGAAAAGCTCTTGTTGATAACAAAATATTCTTTGACACAGCAATTGTTGAAATAATGTTAAATTAAAAAAATATATATCACCTATGTTTTTGGAGAGAAGATACCAGATCACACCTGACGAAGACGGAAGTAATTCTCTCCAAGACGGTCTTTCAGAAAACCAAAACTCTCTAAGTTCCTGGATTCAACCAGCACCACTGATAACTTACAAAAAATAGCACCAGCCGTATCACCAATGTCTTCTCTATCCTCCACTAAAAGGTAGTGGAAAAAAATATCAAGCAATATAAAATTCCACTTGTTTTTAGACGTTGCTTGTCAATGCCACTAAAATTAGAAAAAAGAGAAAAAAAATAAAGAGAAATATAAAGAAAGAAGGCAGGCGAGAAGGGAATTTTAAAAGGAGAAAAGGAGAGAAAGCAGAATGGAATAAGGAGGTATAGTGTAAATAGAGGAAGGGATTGCGTCTAAAATTAAAAAGATGGAGAAAATAGACGCGAGAACCATAAGAAAGAAAGAAAAAAGGAAAGAAAGGAAGAAAAGGAAGAAGGAAAGGACGAGAGAAATACAAGGAAAGAGAGAAGAGGGAAATTATAAACGCAGAGACAAACACAGATATGAGAATGAAGGAGAAGGGAAAAAAGAAAAGGAGGGAAGAGTAGGCTAAAAATTTAGAAAAGAGAGAAAGAATAAAACACGCGAACAATAAAGAAGAAAGAAGAAGAAAGAATAGAAAGAAGCAATATAAGTAAAGAGAGGAAGAAGAGAAATAAGAGAAATGTAAAAGAGAGAAAAAAAACAGAAATGAAGAAAAAAAAGGGGAAAAATAAAAAAAGGACTGAAAAAAGAAGAAAAACAAGAGAAAAGGACAAATTGGAATTTGTTTTTTTTCTTTTCAGGTCACCACAACATTCATAAAAACTTTTAGATTTTTTTCCTTTTCTCTCTCTCTTTCTCTCTCTCTCTCTCTCTCTCTCTCTATATATATATATATATATATATATATCATATTATATATATATATATCTTTACTCTCTCTGCATTCTCTGTATTTCTCTATCTAGTCTATCAGATATATATATATGATATATATATACTATATACTATATATATATCATCTCTTCTTTCTCTCTCTCCTCTCTCTCTCTCTCTCTCTCCTCTCTCTCTCTCTCTCTCTCCCGTCTCCTCTCTCTCTATGTCTATCTCTCTTATCTCCCTATCTGTTTGTCAGTCTCTGTCTGTCTGTTCTGTCTCTGCTCTCTCTCTTTCTCTTCTCGCTCTCTCTCTCTCTCTCTCTCTCTCTCCTCTCCTTCTCCTTCTCTTTTTCTCTCTTCTCTCACTCTCTCTCTCTCTCTCTCCTCATCTCTCGCTCTTCTCCATCTCTCTCTCTCTCGCCAGAGAAGATAGAAAAGCAAAAATTTAAAGACAGAGAAACAGAATGGGGAAGTGATTTTTCATGGGCGTAAAGAGGAAAACCATCTTTTTGGTGGATGGGTAAGGAGGATGCCCTTGTGCTCTTTCTCAGTAATAAAAGATCGCCATGTTTGATTCTATCAACTGAACTGTTGACAGTTACATTTTTTTCTCTTTTCTTCCACGGTTTCCTGTATCGTCTCCTCGATTTCCTTGGATCAAAGTTCGCGTAGTTTTCGACTCTCCTTCCCTCGCGCACCGACTCTAGTTCTACCCTCGCACACCGGCTTGCCTCCTTCCATCGCAAACAGGCTCTCCTTCTTTCCTCGGACACTAGCTTTCCTTCTTTCCACGCGCACCGACTCTTCTCCTTCCCATGTACACCGGTTCTCCTTCCTCGCCAAATCGGCTCTCCTCCTTCTCTCTAAAACAAGTTCTCTTCCTTTCCTCAGACACTAGCTTTCCTTCTTTCCTCGAACACCGGCTCTCCTCTTCCCTTGCACAGTGGCTTTCCTTATTTCCTCGCTCATCGGCTATCCTCCTTCCCTCGCACACCGGCTCTTCTACTTCCCTCTCAAATAAACTCTCCTTCTTTCCTCGGACACTAGCTTTCCTTCTTTCCTCGCTCACCGGCTCTTCACTTCTCTCGCATACCGGCTATCATCTTCCCTCGCACACTGGCTCTCCTTATTTCTTCACACATCGGCTCTCCCTTTTCCCTCACACACCGGCTCCACTTCTTTTCCTGGGCACACCGGGGCCCTCATTCCACACTAGCTCTCCACTTCCCTTGCATTACCGGCTCTCCTCTTCCCTGGCATACCGGCTCTCCTTATTCCTCGCCACACCAGCTCTCCTCTTCCCTCGCATACTGGCTTTCCTCTTCCCTCGCATACCGGCTCTCCTTCTTTCCTCGCACACCAGCTCTCCTCTTCCCTCGCATACTGGCTTTCCTTTCCCTCGCATACCGGCTCTCCTTCTTTCCTCGCACACCAGCTCTCCATTTCCCTCGCATACTGGCTTTCCTCTTCCTCGCATACCGGCTCTCCTTCTTTCCTCGC
>CM042162.1:32191980-32249480 GCA_023376005.1 Doryteuthis pealeii | reverse complement strand
GCCATTCGACTATAGTCGCACATAGCACGGTTGCTAGGAATTGACAACAGCTACACACATTATGGAAGTAGTCATTAAACTATAGTTGCACCTTGCTCTATATACTTAATGTTATACTTTGAATATATTATTTTAGTATCTGTATCCGTTTATTGGAAGTACAATATACCAGGTTTGGGCATTGGCGTGAAGCATTAAAGTGCTATATTATGATAATGGCGCTAATACCCTTGGGAAAGGTATGAATCCAATTCTCCCCCAGCTATGGGTAAATAGCAGGGCAGACTGGACTCTTTAACCATGGCTAGGTAACAAGTCTATGAGAAGGAAAATTCTGAATTCAAAAACCCTGTTAAACTCCGCTTAAGAAATTGACCTTGTGTCGCATCCTGCTTCGTGCGGAGGGTTGGTAAATATATATTTATGATAATGTTGTTACATAATATGTAAATCTGGGAATAAATATCAGAAAACTCGGTAGTTTTTTTTTTAGTTTCTTTTATTTAGACGCAGTGGTAATTTCAGGATAGTGACATCCCTTCTTCAAGTGAAATTTACTATTACGTCAGAATAAAAAGAAACTAAAAAAACTACCGAGTTTTCTGATATTTATTCCCAGATTTACATATTATGGTAACAACATTATCATAATATAGCACTTTAATGCTTCACACCAATGCCCAAACCTGGTATATGTACTTCCATAAAACGGATACAGACACAAAAATATATCTTAAATATATATAACTTACTAGAAACATACGGAGACTCAAAAGCAACAACATGCTTAATGTTTATACGTTATATATGAAAATAAAGGCGAATGGTGTAATGGTTACTGTTGTTAGAAATGGACACGACGACGAGACGAGTTCAAATCCTGGACTCGCTGTTTGCTTTTCACTTAGCGCTAGTACCCTTGGGAAAGATATGAATCCAACTATTCTCCCTGCAGCTATGGGTAAATACAAGGGCAGACTGGACTCAACCTTGGTTATGCAACTAGTTTAAGAGAAGGAAAAACTCTGAATTCAAACCTGTTAAACTCCGCTCGTGTGTAGGGGTTGGTATATATTAGATATACCCAAAATGGTCCTAAAATGCGTTTTGACAAAATGACTTTAAGCAAACCCTAAAAAACCATTGAAAAAGAGGCAGAATGCGGATCACGTCGAAATTAACCAAAACAAATTCCTATAAATGTATTAAAAATAAACTGCATATGTAATGATATTTTTTTTTTTTTAATGATGGTCATTATGTTACTACTTATTGATTTAGACAAAAGTTTCACCTCAAACAATAGATTAATAATTAATTTAATTGTAGCAGACAACAAACTGGGTATACCTAGTATATATAATATATATAAGTAGGGTCCTGATGAGATCGTATAGATCGAAAACGTGGCAGACCCATAACTATTTTCTACTATTACTATTATTATAGTTTTATGTTTATGATATATTGAACGCTCTTGGATTAATTACTAATGCTGCTGCAACGGAAAAGTTAAAGCAGCAATTGGATTCACACAGAATAAATCAGTTTAAGCAAAAAAAAAAAAAGCGTAGATAAGTAACGAACACTTTGCTTAAACTGATTTACTCTGAAATAAGTTCATTCATTAAATTGCGTAAATACTTCGTATCTTAAACCTTGTCTAGACGTCTTTATTACCTACTCATTTATTGTTCAGTTCTGTATATACACACACATATATATGTATTGTTTTTATTTATTTATTTAGTTTAGTTTAGTTATTTTTTAAGTTACTTTAATCCATTTCTACTAGTGACGTTTAAATTCATTTCTATTGTTCGCGTCTCGGATTTTTAACGTATATTACTATCATTTATTCATTAAAGCTATTTTCTATCATTCAATTAACCTAATAATTTTAATGAAACGAATTAGTAGTGTAGCGTTAGTTTGTATTCGCCTGGTGGGAGTTGTCTGCCCTTTTTAGTTTGATGATGCCCGCTAGGGCACCAGTATTTAAGCGCCGGGTTTCAAATCCTTTCGGCCTCTTTTCCTGTCTTCAGCAGCTACGAGCCACATGGGGTAGATTTTATCTAAAACACCCTCGTTGGGGCTCCGCCCCCCTTACATTACTGTAAGTCCTCACAGCATGGACTATTCCTAGTCTCATGTCTGTACTCATATATGTATATCTGGATCATTCATGAATGTGTCTTATATTTATTGTGTACCTCTTTTTTATATGTACTTTATTATGAACGTTGTATTCAACTGTTATCCATGTGCTGTGTTATTAAAATGTTTGTCTATTAACCTTCGTCGGAGTTATGTATCCAAAGTATGTTGAACTTTACACCTACGTTTACAGTAGTAATAATAATAGTAATAATAATAATAATAATAGTTAATGATAATAATAATAGTAATAATAATAATAGTAGAGTTATAGTGATAAAAATATGTTAATAATGATAAATGATAATAGTGATAATCAATAGTAATAGTGATAATAATGTAATGATAATAGTGATGGTGATTAATAATAGTGTTGGTGATAATAATAATAATGATGATCTACTTCCATTTCGTATAATAAACTACGATAATTACTTCGACTGTCAACGGACTCACACACACACACACACACACACACAACATATATATATATATAATATATATATATATATACTATATATATATAACACAACAAACGGGTAGTAGCAAAAAATGAAGCTAAGACATCCCTAGATGCGGCCGTCGCCATACCACCCAAGAAGGTTACGGATGATACTGTTGGTTGTCTTCCCTTGCCTGGAAAGAGTTATCTTCCCTCTGGATTCTCGTTTCTCATCACCAGTTGTTTTGCTATTTAAGCAGGCAGCGCCAGATTCGAATGCTCTTCTTCTTCTTCTGCGGCACCTTACACACGTGGGGTAGACTTTTATGTCCTACACCCTTCTTTGGTGGGGGCTTCGGCCCCCAACGCAAAGCTAGTAATTTACATTGCTCTATGGACTCTCCATAGCTGTCCATTTCTTCTATATATACATTTAGGTATCTCTTGTATACCTCCTTATTGTATTCTAATCCTGAATGTGTCCTTTTTTATATCTTCTTTGTATTTCTGTTATATATATTTACCAACCCCTCCACACGAGCAGGATGTGACACAAGGTCAATTTCTTAAACGGAGTTCAGCAGGTTTGAATTCAGAGTTTTCCTTCTCTTAGACCGGTTGCCTAACCAAGGTTAAAGAGCCCAGTCTGCCCTACTATTTATCCATAGCTGGAAGGAGAGTAGGATTCATACCTTTCCCAAGGGTATTAGCGCTAAGTGAAATGCAATTACCACGTCCAGGATTTGAACTCGGGGCGACGAGTCCATTTCCCATGACTTTAACCATTACACCACGCGCTTCCTTGTATTTCTGTTTATATGTATCATTTCCACGTGCCTGTATTAAAGTCCCTGTTATGTTTAACACTCGTGTCGGAGTTGGTTTTTTTTCAACAAATTATAACATTATTATAACCTTGAACCTTACAATACCACCAACGCCAACGAAAGTATATATAAGATGCCAAAAAGGACAGATCAGCCATTCTATTCGTTCTGGAAGAAGGGGTATAACAATATAATAAAATAAAATACGAAAATAAAATGAAACTTAACATTCAAAAACTGAGTTTCTTATATTTCTCTGAATGTTTGGTTGAGGCTTGAAGATTAGTATTATGTGCGTTATTCGACTATTGTCCCATCTTCATGTTATTTGTACAACGTTTCGGGCGATATACCTCCGGCCTTCTTCAGGTATTTCTTGTCGGACTCGGAACCGTTCGGACTCGGAAACCTTCTTTCGAACTCGGGAAGGGTTAGGTTTCAAAGTTCCCGATGAGCTCCCGAATACCGACTGAAAGTTCCCGAGTTCGAAAGAAGGTTCCCGAGTTTCGACAAGAATACCTGAAGAAGGTGGAGAGTATATCGGCCGAAACGTTGTACAAATAACAATGAAGATGGAGACAATAGTCCGAATAACGCAGATAATACTGAGTTTCTTATATTTCACTCCTAATGCTTTATACTAAATCGCAAAACTCAGAGAAATAATAAGAAACTCAGTTTTTGAATGTTAAGTTTCATTTTATTTTCGTATTTTATTTTATTATATTTTGTATACCCCTTCTCAGAACGACATAGAATGGCTGATCTGTCTCTTTTTGGCATATATATATACTTTTCGTTGGCGTTGGTGGTATTGTAAGGTTCAAGTTATAATAATGTTATAATTTGTTGAAAAAAAACCAACTCCGACACGAGTGTTAAACATAACAGGGACTTTAATACAGGCACGTGGAAATGATACATATAACAGAAATACAAAGGAAGCGCGTGGTGTAATGGTTAAAGTCATGGGAAATGGACTCGTCGCCCCGAGTTCAAATCCTGGACGTGGTAATTGCATTTTCACTTAGCGCTAATACCCTTGGGAAGGTATGAATCCTACTCTCCTTCCAGCTATGGATAAATATAGGGCAGACTGGGCTCTTTAACCTTGGTTAGGCAACCGGTCTAAGAGAAGGAAAACTCTGAATTCAAACCTGCTGAACTCCGTTTAAGAAATTGACCTTGTGTCACATCCTGCTCGTGTGGAGGGGTTGGTAAATATTATAACAGAAATACAAAGAAGATATAAAAAAGGACACATTCAGGATTAGAAATACAATAAGGAGGTATACAAGAGATACCTAAATGTATATATAGAAGAAATGGACAGCTATGGAGAGTCCATAGAGCAATGTAAATTACTAGCTTTGCGTTGGGGGCCGAAGCCCCCACCAAAGAAGGGTGTAGACATAAAAGTCTAACCCACGTGTGTAAGGTGCCGCAGAAGAAGAAGAAGAGCATTCGAATCTGGCGCTTGCCTGCTTAAATAGCAAAACAACTGGTGATGAGAAACGAGAATCCAGAGGGAAGATAACTCTTCCAGGCAAGGGAAGACAACCCAACAGTATCATCCGTAACCTTCTTGGGTGGTATGGCGACGGCCGCATCTAGGGATGTCTTAGCTTCTTTTTTGCTACTACCCGTTTGTTGTTTATATATATATATTATTATATATATATATATATATAATATATATGTGTGTGTGTGTGTGTGTGTGTGTGTGTGTGAGTCCGTTGACAGTCGAAGTATGTATCGTAGTTTTATTATACGAAATGAAGTAGATCATCATTATTATTATTATCACCAACACTATTATTATCACCATCACTATTATCATTACCATTATTATCACTATTACTATTATTATCACTATTATCATTTATCATTATTAACATTATTTTATCACTATAACTACTATTATTATTATTACTATTATTATTATCATTAACTATTATTATTATTATTATTACTATTATTATTACTACTGTAACGTAGGTGTAAAGTTCAACATACTTTGGATACAAATAACTCCGACGAAGGTTAATAGACAAACATTTAATAACACAGCACATGGATAACAGTTGAATACAACGTTCATAATAAAAAGTACATATAAAAAGAGGTACACAAATAAATATAAGACACATTCATGAATGATACAGATATACATATATGAGTACAGACATGAGACTAGGAATAGTCCATGCTGTGAGGACTTACAGTAATGTAAGGGGGGCGGAGCCCCAACGAGGGTGTTTAGATAAAATCTACCCCATGTGGCTCGTAGCTGCTGAAGACAGGAAAAGAGGCCGAAAGGATTTGAAACCGGCGCTTAAATACTGGTGCCCTAGCGGGCATCATCAAACTAAAAAGGGCAGACAACTCCACCAGGCGAATACAAACTAACGCTACACTACTAATTCGTTTCATTAAAATTATTTAGGTTAATTGAATGATAGAAAATAGCTTTAATGAATAAATGATAGTAATATACGTTAAAATCCGAGACGCGACAAATAGAAATGAATTTAAACGTCACTAGTAGAAATGGATTAAAGTAACTTAAAAAATAAACTAAACTAAACTAAATAAATAAATAAAAACATACATATATATGTGTGTGTATATACGAACTGAACAAATAAATGAGTAGGTAATAAAGACGTCTAGACAAGGTTAAGATACGAAGTATTTACGCAATTTATGAATGAACTTATTTCAGAGTAAATCAGTTTAAGCAAAGTGTTCGTTACTTATCTACGCTTTTTTTTTTTTTTTTGCTTAAACTGATTTATTCTGTGTGAATCCAATTGCTGCTTTAACTTTTCGTTGCAGCAGCATATAATTAATCCAAGAGCGTTCAATATATCATAAACATAAAATATAATAATAGTAATAGTAGAAAATAGTTATGGGTCTGCCACGTTTTCGATCTATACGATCTCATCAGGACCCTACTTATATATATTATATATACTAGGTATACCCAGTTTGTTGTCTGCTACAATTAAATTAATTATTAATCTATTGTTTGAGGTGAAACCTTTGTCTAAATCAATAAGTAGTAACATAATGACCATCATTAAAAAAAAAAAAAATATCATTACATATGCAGTTTTTTTAATACATTTATAGGAATTTGTTTTGGTTAATTTCGACGTGATCCGCATTCTGCCTCTTTTTCAATGGTTTTTTAGGGTTTGCTTAAAGTCATTTTGTCAAAAACGCATTTTAGGACCATTTTGGGTATATCTAATATATACCAACCCCTACACACGAGCGGAGTTTAACAGGTTTGAATTCAGAGTTTTCCTTCTCTTAAACTAGTTGCATAACCAAGGTTGAGTCCAGTCTGCCCTTGTATTTACCCATAGCTGCAGGGAGAATAGTTGGATTCATATCTTTCCCAAGGGTACTAGCGCTATGTGAAAAGCAAACAGCCGAGTCCAGGATTTGAACTCGTCTCGTCGTGTCCATTTCTAACAACAGTAACCATTACACCATTCGCCTTTATTTTCATATATAACGTATAAACATTAAGCATGTTGTTGCTTTTGAGTCTCCGTATGTTTCTAGTAAGTATATATATTTAAGATATATTTTTGTGTCTGTATCCGTTTTATGGAAGTACATATACCAGGTTTGGGCATTGGTGTGAAGCATTAAAGTGCTATATTATGATAATGTTGTTACCATAATATGTAAATCTGGGAATAAATATCAGAAAACTCGGTAGTTTTTTTAGTTTCTTTTATTCTGACGTAATAGTAAATTTTCACTTGAAGAAGGGATGTCACTATCCTGAAAATTTACCACTGCGTCTAAATAAAAGAAACTAAAAAAAAAACTACCGAGTTTTCTGATATTTATTCCCAGATTTACATATTATGGTAACAACATTATCATAATATATATATTTACCAACCCCTCCGCACGAGCAGGATGCGACACAAGGTCAATTTCTTAAGCGGAGTTTAACAGGTTTTGAATTCAGAATTTTCCTTCTCATAGACTTGTTACCTAGCCATGGTTAAAGAGTCCAGTCTGCCCTGCTATTTACCCATAGCTGGAGGGAGAATTGGATTCATACCTTTCCCAAGGGTATTAGCGCCATTATCATAATATAGCACTTTAATGCTTCACGCCAATGCCCAAACCTGGTATATGTACTTCCAATAAACGGATACAGATACTAAAATATATCTCAAGTATAAACATTAAGTATATAGAGCAAGGTGCAACTATAGTTTAATGACTACTTCCATAATGTGTGTAGCTGTTGTCAAATTCCTAGCACCGTGCTATGTGCGACTATAGTCGAATGGCAACCTCCATAATGTGTGCTGCTATGGACAAATTTCTAGCGTCGTGCCATGTGCAACTATAGTCGAATAATTGCCTCGATGATGTGTACAACTATTGTCGAATACCTAGTGTCGTGCCATGTGCAACTATGATCAAATGAAAAATTCCATGACATGTGCAGCTGTTGTCGAATTCGAAGCGTCGTAACATCTAGGGAATGACTAGCTCCATGATGTGTACAATAATCGCCAAATTTTTACCGTAAGAACATCGGTTTGTGTGTGGCTCCCCACATAATTTGGACATGGTGGCATGTCGAAAAATACTTTGACAGCAGCTGCCTGAACGAAGATCAAAGTGTAATATCTGTGCTCGCAACCTGCAAAAGTCTCTAGCTTGATTTTTAGCGTTGTACCACGTGAAACTATAGTCGAATGATTACCTCCATGACGCGTGCAGATATTGTCGAATTTATGGAGTCCTATCATGTGCACTTATATGCATTACCAACCCATTCGCACGAGCAGTTTTTCCAAACTGTTTTTCCTTATATATATATATATATATATATATATAATATATATATATATATAAAGAGAGTAGATTTGCTTGAAACATGTGTGATATATTGGTTTGTGAGGTTGATTTAAAAGGCTATCACAATGCAGGTGTAAAAACAAAAATAATACAGTAACAATGATGTTTGTGTTAACCTGTTAATTTAAATCTTGAATTTTCGAGATAATATCTCTTTTTTAAAAGATTATTGGAACTGAAAACAGTGTAGTTTGAATAACTAGACTGCTCCAGTTCCAGTGATCTTTTGAAAAAGAGATATTATCTCGAAAATTCAAAATAAATACAGGTTAACACACAAAAACCATTGTTACCTATTATATTTTTTTACACTGCATTGTGATAGCCTTTTAAACCAAACTCCAACCAAATATATATATATATATATATTATATATATATATATATATATATATATATATATATAATCCAAAAATCCGGAGAAGAAATCTTCCCTACGACATAAGAGTTTTAAAATGGTCACAGTTTGCAGAGCCTCAATGTGCTCTATTGTTAGAGTCACAGAGCAAATTTATAAGTAAAATATAACGGAAGTCTTATATTTTTTGCATTATTAGCCTATTTCAAGACGCTTAGACAAAGTGTCTCAGACTCCCAAATCATTCGCATCTGATGATTTGGGGGTGTTAGAAAATTTGTCTGATCTTCCTAAATAGGCTATAATGCAAAAAATCTAAGTCTTCAGTTATACTTTTAAAAAATTCAAATATTTGAAACATGTGTAGCAAAAATAGAATAAAAAAGTTAAACAAACAAAACAAAATTCATAAACATTTTGTTGACCTTCTTTATGATGAAATATTTATTCTCTCCCGTTGGATCTATAAGAACACACACACAACACAAACACACACACACACACACACACACACACAAATGTATTAATAATGGAGATTCGCTTCCGGTTTTTGTCTGTGACAAAAATTACGTCACTGCTTACCTCCCATTACCAAAAATCGTCATAACATAGAATAAATACACTCAAAATTTAAACATGCAATATTAGACAGTCCTTATTGTTTTTTTAAAACAAGTTTTAATAAATACATGACTGGTTTTATATATCGAGATATAGTTTGTTTTATTTTAATACATATTTAAAGTTTACATTTCAAATTGTTTTATTTTTTTAATCCTTTAATAAATTTGATGATTTTACTTACTCGCTGACATTGAATTTTTTTACTCCCACCCCTCAGGCAATATGTTTTAAAAATCTATTTTTACATCGCCCGGAAGGTGTTTTTTTATTTTGTACTAGTATATATATATATATATATATGTGTGTGTGTGTGTGTGTGAACTATAGACATTATAAGAACGTTTGGCGAATCAATAACTGTATAACAGACATTGAATGCCAATAGTGATACTAAGTTTTAGTCTTTTTTATTCTCTGGTAATAATAACGTAGTGGACATTATATCGTCTGTGAACTACAATATCAATAAAGGATGACCCCTTAACTAGAACGGAAATAAATAGACACTGAAATATGACACATCCCAAGAAGATTCAAAACGGATGGTGTGTCCGATGGTTGTCAGAGGCAAGGAGACGGTGTGAGTGGGTGGAAGAGGGCCCCGGTGTGCTAGGAAAGAAGTGGCCGGTGTGTGAGGGAAAAAGGAGAGCCGGTGTGCGAGGAAATATGGAGAGCCTATGGGAAGAGGAGAGCCGGTAATGCGAGGAAGAGGAGAGCCAGTATGCAAGGAAGAGGAGAGTGCGTGTGCGAGGAAAGAAGGAAGAGTCCGGTATGCAAGGGAAGAGGAGGAGCGCGAGTATGCAAGGGAAATGGCAGAGCTGGTGTGCGAGGAAAGAAGGAGAGCCGGTATGCGAGGGAAGAGGAAAGCCAGTATGCGAGGGAAGAGGAGAGAGGAAAGAGCAGAGCCGGTATGCGAGGGAGAGGTTGCGAGAGAGGTGTCGAGGAAAGAAGGAGAGCCGGTATGCGAGGGAAGAGGAAGCCAGTATGCGAGGGAAAGGAGAGCTGTGTGTGCGAGGAAAGAAGGAGAGCGCGTATGCGAGGGAAGAGGAAAGCCAGTATGCGAGGGGAGAGGAGAGCTGGTGTGCGAGAAATAAGGAGAGCCGGTATGCCAGGGAAGAGGAGAGCGGTATGCAAGGGAAAGTGGAGAGCTAGTGTGGAATGAGGGCCCCGGTGTGCCAGGAAAAGAAGTGGAGCGCGGTGTGTGAGGGAAAAGGAGAGCCGATGTGTGAAGAAATAAGGAGAGCCAGTGTGCGAGGGAAGATGATAGCCGGTATGCGAGAGAAGTGAAGAGCCGGTGAGCGAGGAAAGAAGGAAGCTAGTGTCCGAGGAAAAGAAGACGAAGTTTATTTGAGAGGGAAGTAGAAGGCGGTGTGCGAGGGAAGGAGGATAGCCGATGAGCGAGGAAATAAGGAAAGCCACTGTGCAGGGAAGAGGAGAGCCGGTGTTCGAGGAAAGAAGGAAAGCTAGTGTCTGAGGAAAGGAAGAGAACTTTGTTTAAGAGAAGGAGGAGAGCCGATTTGCGAGGAAAGGAGAACCGGTGTACATGGGAAGGAGAAGAGTCGGTGGCGTGGAAAGAAGGAAAGCTAGTGTCCGAGGAAAAGAAGGAGAGCCTGTTTTGCGATGAAGGAGGCAAGCCGGTGTGCGAGGGTAGAACTAGAGTCGGTGCGCGGAGGAAGGAGAGTCGAAAACTACGCGAACTTTTGATCCAAGGAAATCGAGGAGACGATACAGGAAACCGTGGAAGAAAAGAGAAAAAAATGTAACTGTCAACAGTTCAGTTGATAGAATCAAACATGGCGATCTTTTATTACTGAGAAAGAGCACAAGGGGCATCCTCCTTACCCATCCACCAAAAAGATGGTTTTCCTCTTTACCCCATGAAAATCACTTCCCCATTCTGTTTCTCTGTCTTTAAATTTGTTTTCTATCTTCCTCTGGCGAGAGAGAGAGAGATGAGAGAGAGAGAGAGAGAGAGAAGAGAGAGAGAGAGTGAGAGAGAGAGAAAGAGAGGAGAAGGAGAAGAGAGGAGAGAAGAGAGAGAGAGAGAGCGAGAAAGAAAAGAGAGAGAGAGAGACAGACAGACAGACAGAGACTGACAAACAGATAGAGAGATAAGAGAGATAGACATAGAGAAGAGAAGAGAGAGAAGGAGAGAGAGAGAGAGAGAGAGAGAGAGAGAGAGAGGGAGAGAGAGAAAGAGAGAGATTGATATATATATATATATATATATATATATATATATATATATCGATAGATAGATAGAGAAATACAGAGAAAGACAGAGAGAGAAAGATATATATATATATATATATATATATATATATATATATATATATATATAGAGAGAGAGAGAGAGAGAGAGAGGAGAAAGAGAGAGAGAAAAGGAAAAAAAAATCTAAAAAGTTTTATGAATGTTGTGGTGACCTTGAAAAGAAAAAAAAACAAATTTCCAATTTGTCTTTTCTCTGTTTTTCTTCTTTTTTTCAGTCCTTTTTTTATTTTTCCCCTTTTTTTCATTCCATTTCTGTTTTTTTCTCTCTTTTACATTTTCTTATTTCTCTCTTCCTCTCTTTACTTATATTGCTCTTTCTTTCTTTCTTTCTTTCTTTCTTCTTATTGTTCGCGTGTTTTATTTCTTTCTCTCTTTTTCTAATTTTAGCCTACTCTTCCCCTCCTTTCTTTTTCCCTTCTCTTCATCTCATATCTGTGTTTGTCTCTCTTTTATATTTCCCTCTTCCTCTCTTTCCTTGTATTTCTCTCTCCCTTTCCTTCTTCCTTTCTTCCTTTCTTTCTTTCTTTCTTTCTTTCTTATTGTTCTCGTTTTCTATTTTTCTCTCTTTTTCTAATTTTAGACCATCCTTCCCTCTATTTACACTATACTCTTTATTCCATTTCTGCTTCTCTCCCTTTTCTCCTTTTAAAATTTCCCCTTCTCGCCTGCTCTCTTTCTTTATATTTCTCTTTATTATTTTTTCTCTTTTTCTAATTTTTAGTGCATTGACAAACAACTCTAAAAACAATTGGAATTTATATTCTTGATATTTTTTCCACTCACCTTTATTTATGGAGATAGAAGACATTGGTGATACGCTGGTGCTATTTTTAGTTATCAGTTGGTCTGGTTGAATTCAGGAACTTAGAGAGTTTTGGTTTTCTTGAAGAGGCGTCTTGGAGAGAATTCTTCGTCTTTCGTCAGGTGTATCTGGTATCTCTCTCCAAAAACATAGGTGATATATATTTTTTTCATTTTACATTATTTCACAATTGTGTGTCAATAGATATATTTTGTTATCAACAGAGAGCTTTTCTTGTCTTTAGAGTTAGCAACAACTACGGCAACTCATTTCCACTAATCTCCGGACCCGCCACAAAAACGTTCCGATCAACTAAATCATCTCACCAAGTACCATCACTAACATAGGACCGTATTTGGTGCCGTGACCAGGATCTCTTAGGATTGGATCTTGGGTCGTAAGCCAATTGGGATGCAAATGAGCCGTTGGGATCTTCCAGGGTCGAATCCTGGTCACGGCACCAAATGTAGTCATATGCTAATCAGGTTACTTGGTTCAGTGACTACCACAAATGTCTCTGACTAGTTGCTCTGTCGATGCTTTCTTCGTTCATGTTGTGTTTACATTTGATCCGCAGACCTTGGACCGACACAACTAAGTAACCAGTCTAGGAGATGGATAACTCTGAATTCAAAATTCCTGATGTCGGTCGTTGATTGGGTTTGTGGCAACCCTTGATGCACCAATTCTTTCCTATCGACTGTGCCAAAAAGTGTGGATGGTCCAACACAAGCCTTCACGACTATAAACAAAACACTGTGTGGATGTTCATTATATGAACACTCATATACGTCGATCGACAGGAGGGTCCATCATATATATAATATATATATATAATATATATATATATTATATATACTATAGTGTGGATGGTCACTGTTTCAACTTTTGCTTGAAATGGCGTACCAAAGGCAGTATTATTGGTATAGTGCTCAATATAAAATAGAGCTGTTATATAATATAATAAAATAAATATATAAAGGTTTTACATATCTATTTATTAGGTGACATACATTCAATTTACCACCACATATATACGCACATCATTTTATCCAATCATACACATCCTATGTCTATTGAATTTTCTGAATTTTTTAGAAATTTTTTCGATTTTCCTTGCATTTGAAACATCTTCACCCGATGATTGCTTCGCATGAAACCAATATGGTCGTGAATGTTCCTTTGTCACCTAATAAATAGATATGTAAAACCTTTATATATTTATTTTATTTATTATATTATATTATATTATATATATATATATATATATTATATATTAAATTTTTACTTGAAGGCACTTACAACGCATGTATCGCATAAAACTCGATACTTTTTCTTATAGAAAATGAACTTATTGACAAGTGTAATCCCGGCAAAGGATGGCTCGGTGTGTAGAATACCGTACAGACTGTTTCGATTTTATTAAGTCTCATCAGCGGTATATACTAACGATTTCCCTCCGACAGAAATCGAAACCGGGACTTCAGCAGACACAGTGAAACACTAGTGAAACACTTTTATCGCCTCGGCCACATATATATATATATTGTATATAAAAATACGCTTCAAATTATCAGGTCACTTTTAAAGTTTCATATATATTCAGATGTTTATTAAATCACAATATTTCCCATTAAAAAAAAACCTTAATAAGTTTGTTTAGATACATACATGATTAAGCGCATTCCTTTAGTTTTATTCCTGACTGGTGTTATTCTATAAGAAGTACTGTTAACTGGGACCGATTTAGCTCATTCAGTAGAGCACCCGACTTGGAATCGCAACGTTCCGGGTTCGATACTGGTCCACGCTAACTCACCGTATGAAGAGCACAGGTTGGTTAATCTGATCTGTGCGGTAACGTGAGGAGCTGACAGTAGCTGTGGCGCTCTAACTCAGCAAAAACAATCTCCCTGGTCTAGCACTAGCGAAAAGGGGATAGATTCCCTCGCTGCCGGCTGATACCGACAATAGGCCACTTTACTCGGCCAACAACATACTGTTAAGTTCTACTTTTTGCTCTCACTCAGTCTTTCTCTAAGTTCTCATCCTACCAGCCTATGCGGACCAGGGATGGGGGGCGCTTAGCCGGATAACTGACTGTTTAACAACTTTTCGGCCCGATGCCCAGAACTTACCCGTCTCTTACAAAAAAAATCAACTCTTGTTCTTGTCCAAATCTACTCTCAAATCTTGCTTAACTTTTTCACACCGATCATACCACACTCGGGGTTTATTGTTTAACCCATAGACCACAAAAGGATGCACTGACCACTACATCGAGGGTTTTAAGACTCTTGAAAATGTGGATTGTTAAAAAATGCTGCAGGTATTTTGTCTCCAGAAGAGACAACATTATTTTCTTTTTAAATTTCAATTTAATAGCTTCCCTGAACTTCCAAAATCATACACACACTTCGAAATAAATTTATTATGGAATAACGGTGTTGAGTTTTTCCTCCTTTCAAAGATAATATATATATATATATATATATATATATATATATATATATATATACGTCCCCTTACCTCATATGGTAGAGACGTATCAGTATTATTGACAGGTTAATTTCACAAGGATTGCCCCGTGCTGTATCGTGGCCGAGGCAGTATGGTTTCTGATTATCCTGCTGAAGTCCCGGTTTTGATTTCTGTCGGAGGGAAATTGTTAGTATACATCGCTGATGAGACTTAATAAAGTTGAGACAGTCTGTACGATGTTCTACACACCGAATAATTCTTTACCGAAATTCACTTGTCATTATTATCTTCTATAATTATCGAATTTTATGCGATATACGCATTGTAATTGCCTTCAAGCAAAAATATAAATAATAATAATAATAATAATATATATATATATGTGTGTGTGTGTGTGTGTGTGTAAGGTATCCAAATGACAGGTAGTAAGGGATGATTCCATCTGAGATCCTCAAAATCTCAATGTATACCCATACTGTATGCTCCTGTTGGTGCAAACATATATTTATACAAGGATTTTTTAATAAATCCTTAGAGAGCTCAATGTATAATCCAGAGCAATATTTAACTTTCAAAGAAAGAAAAAACTTAACAAACAGTCATTCCGTAGTAAATTTATTTCGATCAAAGTTTCTGATGAAACTGTCTTTAGGTGAATTCCTTCATTTTGTGATTTCAGTGTGAAGAGGCCAGTTTCTTAAGGATTTTTAAAAATATCGTAAAAATGTTTGAAAGCCTTTTGAGCTTTTGGTCGAAATAAATTTATTACGGAATGATGGTTTGTTAAGTTTTTTCTTTCTTGAAAGTTATATATATATATATATATATAATATATATATATATATATATAGGTAAAAGAGGACATGAATCCAACGGTATAAGTATAGATAAAGGATATGAAAACACCACAAAATGCTGTTAAAGTGAAAACATTTTATAACATATTCATAGCTGATATTGAACAATATTTCGATTTTATAAAAATCATCTTCAGCGCTTGTTTATACTCCGTGTCGTCAAGAGCGGAGACAAAAGTCATATGAGTTCAAAACAAAAACCTTGATGTTGCAAAAAAGAAAAAAAATTATACAATAGTTTCGAATGTGAGCATTTCCGCCGCATTTTTCTCGAAACTATTGTATAACTTTTTTTTTCTTTTTTGCCTACATGAAGGTTTTTGTTTTGAACTCATATGACTTTTATCTCCGCTCTTGACAACACGGAGTATAAACAAGCTCTGAAGATGATTTTTATAAAATCGAAATATTGTTCAATATCAGCTATGAATATGTTATAAAATGTTTTCACTTTAACAGCATTTTGTCATGTTTTCATATCCCTTTATCCATACTCATATATATATATATATATATATATATATATATATGAACGCATATACACAAGTATATTCTTACTGTTTTTTTCTTTTTCTTCATACACACAACCATGCCTCTACTTACATATCCATATGGGATTTTATCTATTTTTACACCTACATACATGAAGCACATGCATATTGCACACATTGTGTTGCATGTGTACCAGAAAAATGATCAGCTCGGTAGTAAAAATCAAGTAGTAAAAATCGATTTGTTTTCATAAGTGTCTTTTGCTGTCACACCCCCTATCGATTAAGGGCAGGAACACCAAACCCCTTTTTCTCGAGGTTTAATATTTTTTTGGTTCAGAAAGTTAAATTATCGCAAGATAAAAAAGCAAGAAAAAAAGAGTTTTCTCACGTTACTTTGTTTCTTTATTTTTTCTTATTCTCTCGATTTTTTTCATTCTCTCTTTCTATATCTTTCTTTCTTTCTTTCTTTCTTAATCCATCTCTTTCTTTCTTTCTTTCTTTCTTTTCATTTTTAATTCTTTTATTTCTCTCTTTTCTCTCTCTTTCTTGAGTTTTGATACATTCCTATTTCTTTCTTCTTTCTTCTCTCTTTCTTTCTTTCTTCTTTCTTTCTTTCTTAATCCATCTCTTTCTTTCTTTCTTTCTTTTCTTTAATTCTTTATTTCTTCTTTTCTTTCTCTTTCTTGAGTTTTGATACATTCCTATTTCTTTCTTTTCTTTCTTTCTTTCTTTCTTTCATCTCTTCTTTCTTTCTTTTTTTATTCACTCTGTTCTTTGTTCTTCTTACTTTCTTTTCATTGTTTTACTTTCTTTCTTTTCTTGTTTTATGTGTTAAGTCTCTCACTTCTTTCTTTCTTTCTTTCTTGTTTATTCTCCCGGTTTCTTCTTTCGTTCTTTTTTCTTCTTTATATCGTTTATTCACTCAGTACTTCTTTCCTGTTATCATTCTTTCTTTCCTTTGTTTATTATCTCGGTTATTTCTTTCTTTTCCTTTTTTCTTTCTTTTATCGTTTTTTTTTCTTTCTTTGTTTCTTTTAGTTATTTATTCCTTCAATTCTTTCTTTCTAGCTTTCTTTCCTTTAGCTCTGTCGAAAATGTATAGCCATGTGACCCCCCCCCAAAAAAAACCCCCAAACAAACAAAAAAAGAAAAAACAAACAAAAAAGAAAAAGGAAACAAGACAAACTCAGCTAGGCATTCATCTAATCACTCCCCCATGGACGGAACGTGACATTTGTTCAATTTTAACTTTGGTATAGCTGATTTGGGCCAGGTTAGCTCAGTCGGTAGAGCGTTCGGCTAGAAACCACAAGGTTCCTAATTCGATACCGGTCCTCGCCAACTCAGCGTATGAGTAGCACAGGGATCTGTGCGGTAAAGTAAGGAGCTGATGGTAGGTGTGGCGCTCCACCTCAGACGCTAAAATAATCTCCTTGGTCTAGCACTATTAAAAAGGGGATAGACTCCCTCGCTGACTGGCTGATACCGACTTTAAGCAGTCCCGACGACTAACTTTTACTTTATAGCTGATTTGAATTAAGACTCTTCCTTTCCCCTCTTCCTAGACCGGTTATTGTATCAAGCCTAAAGACCCCAGTCTGCTTTATTAATCGCCCAAAACCCGGGAAGAGAAGAGGTAAAACGCAAAGAACTTGTTCAGAACTCGGCTTGTCGGTTCCATTTTCTTCAACAGTGACCATTACGCCAGATATCCCCTCTAATGTGGCAGTGGAAACTTTTGTGCTTCTCAAGAATGGCGACGAGTGAAACACACATAAGTAACATTTACATTGAACGCATCTGGCACGGAGACTAAGCTGTGAAATAATCGCCACAGTGGAATGCCTCAACAAAGTGGTTTTAACTCCTATCTTTGCCGACGTCAAATTCATGGGGAGGAAAACGTTTGATTGATCACCTTTTAGACATTTCCTCCGCGAAAGTCGAAGTTCTACAAATTGGAATGAATTATTCCCGTTTAAATTCACATGAGAATGCTCTGCTCGTGAAACACGAACATTCTGAAAGATTAAACCAAATTCTCAAAGGAATAGCCTAAAATGTTGTTCACCCTGTTGGATGAGGATGTGCAGTACACGGACTGCACCTCTGTAGAGGGATAAGAAACCCCTCATGGAGTCACCCGTTGACCGTGAGTTGCGACCCGTAATGCCTAAGGACCTGCAGCATTCCATCTCGGCTCTTACTTGGGATAGATTGGCAGTCGAAGAGGCCTCGATTCGATCAATCGGCTGGTCATGCTCTGGCACCTATATAATTAATTCTCGACCCATTCTTTAAATTGATCTTATAGCAACCATCTAACCATTTTTAACATAAACGTGCTAGAAAGTGGTTGTCGAGGGTCAGCCACTTGTTTATCATTACACATATTTTTCTAATTCATTAGTACACATAAAGTTAATGAAAAATCTGAATTATTCCTACCAATTTATTAATACACACGATGTTAAAAAATCACATTAAAACATTGATTAGAGATTCATATGAGGGCTACTGAGAGGATAATGATATTTATCGGTATTCGAAATGCTGAGGCAGTGGAATACACGGACTGCACCTCTGTAAAGGTATAAGAACCCCCCATACCAAATGGGATAATCCGTCGGCCGTGAGTTGCAACCCGTAATACCCGAGAAAGAGATCCTTAGCTTCCGGGTACTAAGTGGCTATGTGATCTGAAACATTTCATTTAATATAGTCAGCATAATCTAAGGACTGTCGACAGGATATGAAAAACCTCCGAGTGACAATTGAACAGGGGATAAACTCCCTCGCTATCCATCTAATAACGACAATAGGTCACATCGCCGATTTAATTTATTGCTATATTACTATATTTTAGATGAATTGCAACACTCCATCTCGCTCTTATTTGGGCTAGATGGACAGTCGAAGAGCCCCCCCATCCGATCAATCGGCTGGTCATGTCAAGCCCTAGCACCTATATGATTAATTCTCAACCAATTCTTTAAATTGATCTTATAGCAAACATCGGTAATTCACGAGGAAGTGCGTCCCGGTCTCCTGCCCCAGAAATTGCTACCCGGTGACTATTAAAATAACGTCCCCAGCTATGTCGCCTCGGCAGTGTTACTTGAAAGAAAACAACCAACTTAGGGCGTTAAATGTATTTTAGAGGGGAGAGGCTTCTCTTTTTTTATATGAACAAATGGAGATGGGTGGATAGATATATATAAACAAAGTAAAAAATGAACAAATTGAGGTAGATAGATAGATATCCATCTTCAGATCTAAACAAGAATTACGACAAATTTCTATAAATAAACAAGAATTACGACAAATTTCTATAAATAAATTTCTAAACAAATTACGATAAATAAATAAGAATTAAAAAAAAGAGAAGCCCCCCCCCCTCTAAAATACATTTAACGCCCTAAGCTGGTTGTTTTCTTTCAAGTAACACTGCCGAGACGACATAGCGGGGACGTTATTTTAATAGTCACCGGGTAGCAATTTCTGAGGCAGGAGACCGGGACGCACTTCCTCATAAATTACCCAAACACCTAACCATTTTTAACATAAAAGTGCTAGAAGGTGGTCGTCGAGGGTCAACCACTAGTTTATTATTACACAGGAAGTGTTTCTCTAACTTATTTGTACACATCCTATTATAACGAAGATTGTGTGTTTTCTGTCACTAACCGAAACTATATTACTACTCAAGTCACAATTCCCTTAGTTTTTTTTACGTCACATTGGATTATTTTGGGTATATAAGGTGTGCTGCAATGCACCACTTAAATCTATAGACTAAGCGAGGTCACGTGGTTTAAACCTCAGCCAACCAACAGCTCGAATACGTGGTTGGTTTAACTACTTAATTGTTCCCGAGAGACGTCCATTTGCAATCATTGACGAAGGATCTGCAAGACTGAGGAACACCAAGGAACAACCAAAGATTCTTTACTAAGGATGGCCACAAAAATCGTAACATCCATGATTTGATCTTTTATTTAAACTGCAATTATCAAAAATTAATCGAAAAGATTTACCGGAGGAAACATCGAAAATAAAACAATTAACGACAAAGTAAATATATATACACATTAAATATCACCAGGGCTTGTTTTTTGAGCAAAAATAATGAAGATTTCATTTATATTTGGGAAGATATTTAAAAATTAAAATTTGTATAGTAATAGAAGGTAATTGAAATATATATTGATTAATTGAATTAATCGCCTCATTTAGATTGTATTCTTTTGTTAAATTGTAAATTATTGAATTAAAATTTTTACCATATTGTTATATATCTACGTGGGGATGTTATGGGGCATCCAGTGAGGATCTAACTTGTGATAAGTAATAATGGATCTGCGAGACTAACTTTACCCCCCCTCTACCCAAGCGACGCCGGGTAGCCACTTCTAGTTCAATATATTTCATTACATTAAAACTTAAATACTTTAGTCCGGAGGGTGCATATACTTGCTATTAACTAGGTATACCCAAAAAATCGTCTGCTACATTTTTAAAAACCAATTAAAATTAATTAAATCTATTATTTAAGGTCAAACTTTTGTCTAAAACGATAAGTAGAACGTAATGACCATCATTAAAAAAAGAAAAATATCATTATATTAACAATTTATTTTTAATATATTCAAAACGATTTGTTTTGGTCAATTTTTTTTCTTTTTAAGTGGTTTTATTGGCTTGTTTACAATTTTAATGTAACATTCGCGATTGTAAAAAAAAAAAAATACCAAAAATCAGGTAATTATCCGATTTTAATGAAATTTTTAGTATTGATTTATCAATTAATGAATTTTATAATGCATCAGTTATTTTATTTCAAAACTTTAACTTAGTATTTTTGCTATGAAAAATTAATATATAAAATTCATTTAAAATATGAAAAGACTGATGTTAAGTATAAAATGTTATATTTTTAGATTCTAGAAATAAATATCTATTTAATGCCAACCTTATTTTATTACATCAAAGTATACTTTTAGAAGAAAAACTCGATTGAAAATGTACCCCCCACCATTTTAAGCAGAAAAAATATCGATGTATATTTTTTTCTTTTATAAGATAATAGACAATTAAATAATTATCGAAATAAGTAAAAAAGAAATCTCCCAAAAATGATTTAAAAAAAATTTTTTTACATTTTATTTTTCGATTTTCGGTACTTATTTTCTCATAGAAAAGCCACCGTAAATTTCTTTTTGTTTCTATTCATAACTTTGGTCTTTTATCTCATTATTTATACTGTTATTAGAAAACTATAAGACCAACTCGAAAAAAATGTTACACCTCCAACATAAGGGGTGGGGGTCAAAATTAAGTGACCTGAAAGAAATGAGAAAGTTTGAAATAAAAATAAATCATGCATTATAAAGATCATTCATTGATAAATAAACACTGAACATTTTATTAAAATCCGATAATTCCCTGATTTTTGGTAAATTATTTTCTGTAAAAATCATTTTGTTAAAAACGCATTTTAGGACCATTTTGGGTATACCTAATTACCAACCCCTACACACGAGCGGAGTTTAACAGGTTTGAATTCAGAGTTTTCCTTCTCTTAAACTAGTTGCATAACCAAGGTTGAGTCCAGTCTGCCCTTGTATTTAACCATAGCTGGAAGGGAGAATAGTTGGATTCATATCTTGCCCAAGGGTACTAGCGCTATGTGAAAAGCAAACAGCCGAGTCCAGGATTTGAACTAGTCTCGTCGTGTCCATTTCTAACGACAGTTAATGGGGGTGGGGGCTAAAGTCATTTTGTTAAAAACGCATTGTAGGCCCATTTTTGGGTATAGCTAATATTAACAATAACAACAACAGCAATAATAAACTGTGATATATATATATATATATGTGTGTGTGTGTGGGGGAATTGGAGCTTCTCCTCCATTTTTCATTACAATCCATATCACCATATACTTATCTTTCTTTTCTTTAACCCGAAGTTTCATCCAAGTTTGGTCAGATGTCAGACATCATTTCCATTTCTGTATTCTACTTTAACCCAAGAGCATTGAAATTCATAGTGTTTACTGAATGTCTCTCTCTCTCTCCACCACGAAACTACTTAGACACTATTGGAATCCACGCCTAATGTACATCTTAAGAGACTCACCCGAAAGTAAAGCCTATTTATTTCCATATACGAAACTAGAAACAGATACACACAAAGTACAATAGAACTAGACAAGCTTGCTTTTCAGCAACAAAGTACTATTTACGGTGTAAAGTTTTTAAATATATGCACGCGTCTCCGTATGGTATCAGCCTCAGAGTACTGCGAGTGATTGACCAAGGAATAGATCACATTGTCTCGCCTAGTCTATAAGTATGGGCGGGGATCTATCCAAATAAAATGGCACCTCACGTATTGTAATAGTTAGCAACTGGGATTCTCAAACCATTAGTTAGTGAGTTCGATTCTCATTGGGAGCCCCATACTTCTGGCCTTGTGCCATATCTAAGCTAAGCTTAGTAAAAAACTATATACAAATAAAATAGGGCACCTCACGTGGTGTAATGGTTCGCAAGCTCGCATCGCAAACCATCGTTAGTGAGTTCGATTTTCATTGGGGCTTTGTGCCATATCTAAGCTAAGCTTAGTAAATAACTATATCCAAATAAAAGGCAGCTCATGTGGTGTAATGGTTAGCAAGCTATATTAGCAGACCATTGTTAGTGAGTTCGATTCCCACTGGAAGACCCAAACTTCTGGCCTTGTGCCGCATCTGAGCTAAGCTTAGTAAATAACTATATCCAAATAAAAGGGCACCTTACGTGGTGTAATGTTTAGCAAGGTAGATTTGCAGACCATTGTTAGTGAGTTCGATTCTCACTGGGTGCCCCTTACTTCTGGTCATGTGCCGTATCTGAGCTACGCTTTGTAAATAATTATATCCAAATAAAAGGGCACCTCATGTGGTGAAATGGTTAGCAAGCTATATTAGCAGACCATTGTTAGTGAGTTCGATTCCCACTGGAAGCCCCACAAGTCTGGCCTTGTGCCGCATCTGAGCTAAGCTTAGTAAATAACATATTCCAAATAAAGGGCACCTCACGCGGTGTAATGTTTAGCAAGGTAGATTTGCAGACCATTGTTAGTGAGTTCGATTCTCACTGGGTGCCCTTTACTTCTAGCCATGTGCCGTATCTGAGCTACGCTTTGTAAATAATTATATCCAAATAAAAGGGCACACTCATGTGGTGTGATAGTTAGCAAGTCAGATTAGCAGACCATTGTTAGTGAGTTCTATTCTCACTGGGCGCCCAATAATTATGGCCTTGTGCCACATCTAAGCTACGTTTAGTAAATAACTATATCCAAATAAAAGGGCACCTCACGTGGTGTAATGTTTAGCAAGGTAGATTTGCAGACCATTGTTAGTGAGTTCGATTTTTACTGGGCGCCCCATATTTCTGGCCGTGTGCCGTATCTGAGCTACGCTTTGTAAATAATTATATCCAAATAAAAGGGCAACTCACATGGTATAATCGTTGGCAAGCTAGATTAGCAAACCATTGTTAGTGAGTTCGATTCTCACTAGGTGCCCCACACTTCTGGCCTTGTGCCATATCTATATAAGCTTAGTAAATAAATATATCCAAATAAAATGATAATTGAAAAATTCACCAATTTACGGCTACGGTTCGGGAGGTCTTTGCCAACACTGAGGCCGACGCGAAATCCACGCCGAACCATATGCCGTAAACCGAACCCCCACCGTAGTCGTAAAATAATGATTGAAAAATTCGCCAATTTACGGCTACGGTTCGAGCGGTATAGGCCAACGCTGAGGCCGACACGAAATCTACGCCTTACCATATGCCGTAAAGCGAACCCCCACCGTAGTCGTAAAATGATTTAAAAATTCGCCAATTTACGGCTACGGTTCGGGAGTCCTTGGCCAACTCTGAGGCCGGCACGAAATCCACGCCGAACTATATGCCGTAAAGCGAACTCCTACCGTAGTCATAAAATGATGATTGAAAAATTCTCTAATTTATGGCTACGGTTCGGGAGGTCTTTGCCAACACTGAGCCCGACGCAAAATCCACGCCGAACCATATGTCGTAAAGCGAACTCCTACCGTAGTCGTAAAATGATGATTGAAAATTTCGCCAATTTACGGCTACGGTGTGTGGGGCTTTGGCTAACACAGAGGCCGACGCGTAATCCACGCCGAACCATATGCCGTAAAGCGAACCCCCACCGTAGTCGTCAAATGATGATTGAAAAATTCACCAATTTACGGCTACGGTTCGGAAGGCCTTGGCCAACACTGAGGCCGGCACGAAATCCACGCCGAACCATATGCCGTAAAGCGAACTCCTACCGTAGTCATAAAATGATGATTGAAAAATTCGCTAATTTATGGATACGGTTCGGGAGGCTTTGTCCAACACTGAGCCCGACGCAAAATCCACGCCGAACCATATGCCGTAAAGCGAACCCTCACCGTAGTCGTAAAACGATGATTGAAAAATTCGCCAATGTACGGCTACGGTTCGTGATGCCTTGGCCAACACTGAGGGCGACACGAAATCCACGCCGAACCATATGCCGTAAAGCGAACCCCCACCGTAGTCGTAAAACGATGATTGAAAAATTCGCCAATTTACGCTATGGTTAGGGATGGAGGGCCAACACTGAGGGCGACACGAAATCCACGCCGAATCAGATGCCATAAAGCAAACACCCACCTGTCACAGACACACTGATGAGAGTAGGTATTCTTTGGTAAGAACTTTCTTTAGAGAGAGAGAGAGAGAGAGAGAGAGAGACTTATTATGAAAGATATTAGAGAGGGATTAGTCTTACTTGCAGAGCTTCTGCCAAGTCCACCGGCTTCTTCTGATTGTGCTTCTAGCTAAGGCAGATTTCGTTAAAATAAAAGGAATTACAAAAGACAAGACATCCATTTTGCGACTTGATCAAGTAATTATTTATTTTAACTTTATCTATGTTCACTGCACGGGGAAGACCAGGGCCTTAGTCCGTCTTCACCCGTCGACGACCAGACTCAAACTCCTTACTAACTTCTAACTATCACCTCTCACTCTTCCTTTCTCCCCTTCGCCACGTCAACATTCCAATCATCCAATCAAATCAATCCGCGCGTATTTGCTGAATCAGCATTTAAACTTTTCCGCTGGTCATAAATTTTTCCTAACAAATCGCCAATCTAACACAATGGTTATACGTGATAACCATAGTGTTACATTCTTGAGAATTAAATCTAGACTTTTGATAACAATTCGAATCTCTTGGTATTTTCTTAAGGATAATTGTTTTGTATTTTCTTCAACTGAAGATTCAAGTATCATTGCGCAGCCAAGCAGTAAGTTGTCAGGTTTCATTTAGAATCTTTTATTTCATTTAAACCCAAGTGAATTCAATGTAGAGAATGTACAGACTGTTTACAAAAGTAGTCACTTCTAAATTTACAGCCCTGTAGACTGGGCTTAGAATACACTGATCGTATCCCCTACAGAGGTGTAAGACCCTCCACTAAAGTAACACTGGTTGATTGGTATTTTGTGGCATATCAACACCAATGGGTTATCTAATGCTAAATCTTTATAATATATATATATATATATATATATATATATATATATATAATATAATAAGATAAATATATAAAGGTTTTACATATCAATTTATTAGGTGACAAAGGAACATTCACGACCATATTGGTTTCATGCGATGCAATCATCAGATGAAGTTTTTGAAATTTTCGAATTTTTTTTCGATTTTCCTTGCATTTGAAACATCTTCACCTGATGATTGCATCGCATGAAACCAATATGGTCGTGAATGTTCCTTTGTCACCCAATAAATAGATATGTAAAACCTTTATATATTTATCTTATTATATAGCAGCTCTAATTTAAATTGAGCACTCTACCAATAATACTGCCTTTGGTACGCCATTCCAGCAAAAGCTGAAACAGTGACCATATAACACTATATATATATATATATATATATATATATATATTACATTACATTACATTACATTACAGGTCAAGCAATTTGTCATTCGGGACATGCTATTTGCTGATGATGCAGCAGTGGTAACACACTCTCAGGAGCACCTGCAAACACTCATGGACCAGTTCACCCACGCCTGCCAGGACTTCAGCCTGACCATTAGTATAAAGAAAACCAAGACAATGGGTCAGGGAACTGTAAATCCTCCCTCCATCACCATCAACAGCTATACCCTGGAAGCCGTAAACACCTTCACCTACCTTGGATCCACCATCACTGACAACCTGTCACTTGATGCTGAACTCAGTTGCCGGATCGGAAAACCTGCCTCAACTTTTGGGAAGCTCACAACAAGAGTGTGGGACAACAGCAAGCTCACCATCCGTACAAAGGTACAAGTGTATAGGGCATGTGTTATCAGCACCCTCATATATGGAAATGAAACATGGACCTTATACTCCCACCAAGAGCGGCGGCTAAATAACTTCTACCTTCGCTGCCTTAGACGTGTACTGGGCATCACCCGGAGGGACAGGATCACTAACACAGCAGTCCTAGAGAGAGCTCAACTCCCCAGCCTCCAATGGTTGGGTCATGTACGTCGGATGGATGATGGACGAATCCCGAAAGACATCCTGTATGGAGAGCTAACATCTGGTAAAAGACAGATTGGTCGCCCCCTACTGCGATTCAAGGATGTCTGCAAAAATGATCTCAGGTGCTTTGGCATTGTCCCTTCCAGCTGGGAAAAGACCCTCGGTGGCGGCAGAATCTCCATAGAGGACTGTACATGTCAGAAGTCACCCTGATACAATATCATGAAGCTAAGAGGTCCATAAGAAAGCAACGGCAACAAAGCATCGGAACATCATCATCTACAGGGACAACCTGCAAATGCAAAATCTGTGGTCGAGAATGTTTCTCAAACATAGGACTTCATAGTCACAGGAGACGCTGCAACTTCAGGGGCACACAAAACTTTTATCATAGTTTTTCGAGACTGAATTGCCAATGTAAAAAACCTTTATATATTTATCTTATTATATTATATAACAGCTCTATTTTATATTGAGCACTCTACCAATAATACTGCCTTTGGTACGCCATTCCAGCAAAAGCTGAAACAGTGACCATCTCACACACACACACTATATATATATATATATATATATGGAAATACGATGAGGAAATTAATCCGACAATATGTGAAGAAAATGTTTTCAAAAATATAACAGACACAGGATGTTACGATCAAAGGAAAAATGTTATATGTCTATACTTAAGTATTTCGGATTATGATAAACTATCATCAGGACAATGCAAAATAAATTTTGTAAGGGTGAAAAATGAAAATACATTCACCATACACTTAACATTCTTCATTTTTCACCCTTACACATTCACCATACACTTAACATTTTTCTTTTTTCACTCTTACAAAATTTATTTTGCATTGTCCTGATGATGGTTTATCATAAACTGAAATACTTAAGTATAAACATATAAAATAATTCCTTTGATCGTAACATCATGTGTCTGTTATATTTTTGAAAACATTTTCTTCACACTCACACACTAAATAGTACTAAATACTTAAATTAGGAAAATTTAGCAATGAAAGACGGGAGTGATGGAAGAGTAAATTTCAGTTGTTCTATTTTTCAATTATACTCCCCTCTTTTTAAAATCTGTTTATCTGCATTCTTATTTAGTTTCATTAGCCTTTCTAATTTGATATAATATTTTACATTAAAACTTAAATACTTTTACCCAGAGGGTGCATATATTTGCTAGAATATATAAAGAAACAAAGAGTCTTACAATTGTATAGATGTTTAACATAACCATTTACTATTTAATAACATAACAATGCTTACTGCATACACTATATATCATCTATTAAGAAACTAAATGCCCTTGAAATTGGATAGATATCTAGCATAACCGTTCAGTATTTTATATCATAGTAAAGCTTAACCTGTATCTTCTATTAATAATGGAGATTCGCTTCCGGTTTTTGTCTGTAACAAAAAATTACGTCACTGCTTACGTCACATTACCCAAAATCGTCATAACATAGAATAAATACACTCAAAATTTGAACATGCAACATTAGACAGTCCTCATTGTTTTTTTTAATAAATTTTAATAAATACATACCTGGTATTATCTATCTATATATAGTTTGTTTTATTCTAATATATATTTAAAGTTATCAGAACTAAGTTTCCATTTCAAATTTTTTATTTTTTTACTCCTTTAATATATTTATTTTATTTTTTACTCCTTTAATAAATTTGATGATTTTACTTTACTTATAATACAAACTCTCTGATATTAAATTCTTAACTTCCATCCCCATAGGCAATATTCATTTTACGTCGCCCAGAGGGCGTTTTTTATTTTGCTAGTATTAATAATGGAAATTCGCTTCCGGTTTTTGTCTGTAACAAAAACTACGTCACAGCTTACGTCACATTACCCAAAATCGTCATAACATAGAATAAATACACTCAAAATTTGAACATGCAGCATTAGACAGTCCTCAATGTTTTTTAAAACAAGTTTTAATAAATACATGACTAGTATTATACATCTATATATAGTTTGTTTTATTTTAATACATATTTAAAGTTTACATTTCAAATTGTTTTATTTTTTAATACTTTAATGAATTTGATGATTTTACTTACTTAGGGTACAAACCCGCTAACATTGAATTTTTAACCCCCACCCCTCGGGCAACATGTTCCAAAAATCTATTTTTATATCGCCCGGAGGGTGTTTTTTTATTTTGCTAGTATAATCTATTAAGCAACAACCAGGCTTAAAATTGCATAGTTGTTTAGCGTAACAAAAAAGACAGCTTTTCAGAAAATACATATTCGATCAAGAAGGGTTAATACAAAGAAGGAAATAAAGGCTGACGTTTTGCCGCTTGGCTGAGCAAAACTTAGATGAAACTCTGAAGAAGACAACAAAAAAATTCCTAAGAAAGTATTTGGGTTGTAGCATATATATATATATATATATATATATATTTGTTAATGTATAAGTAGTAACTTACCGGTGGGTATGAGTACGATCGTTGGAAGCGCACAGTATCCAGAGGCTAAGATTGAGAAAAAACAAATACAAAGTGCTCAATACAATGTAGAGCAAAACTTTATTTTAACAATGGAAAGGAGTAACCTACTCGAGTTTCATCGATTGATTCTTCAGGGTTACTTTAGTTAAATTAATCGAGTTTTCGATTAATCTTAGATGGTATAATACATGCCCGTTGGAATGAGACTTATCTTTAGTAGAGGAACGCTTATTTATATTTTCGAAGATCGGGAAGGGTTTGGATTAAAAATTTGGATTAATTTATGGGAATTATTTTTTCAATTACTATTTAATGAAAGGTATATTATGGGTCGTATTAATAGTTAAAAAGCGAAAGGTTAAAATTATTTATTAACTAGTTTAATTTGGTTTGAGAGTATTAACCCCCCTAAAAAAAACACCTATATATATATATATATTATATTATATATATATATATATATATATATAAGTGTATTTAGGCAGCATTTTTCTTTTAAACAGGTTTCATTGAATTGAACAGACAATTCCTGTCTGACAAGTCTTTCGTCGATCCGTTCTAATCTTCGGGCCATCCTTCTGGTGTCAGGGTGGAACTGGTATACCAGTCCACCGAATGTTTCGTCACTAGCGCTTTCGGCAATGCACTTTGCCATCCTCAGGTGGAAATACCAGTTCCACCCTGACACCAGAAGGATGGCCCGAAGATTAGAACGGATCGACGAAAGACTTGTCAGACAGGAATTGTCTGTTCAATTCAATATATATATATATATATATATATATATATATATATATATATATATATATATATATAAAGGATTTAATTCTGACGCAGTTATGTTTAATACCCTTCATGTTCAAGATGGCGTCCTAAGCAATAATAATATTTCTTCAGATTCGAATCTTTTTTTCCCCCTTTAAGCATGTGAGATCATTTCATAGATATTAAATTAAAGTGGCCGTTTAAAAATGATTGGCGCTCGCTAAATATCGACCTGGGAAATACGATAAAAATTTTTTTAAGCATAAATCTCTTCTTAAAAGTGGGTAACCTTAGAACGCTATCAGCTTAAGGGCGATCTCTATGCTTTTTCGGTCACATATTTATATAACGGATATATATATATATATATATATATATATATATATATATATATATATATAATCTGTGTGTTTGTGTGTGGGTGTGAATTGTATCAAGTATTTATGCGATAGGATCCAACCAAAATTGGAAATTCAAACATTTATATTAAGATTTTGCGTATATATATATATATTTACGAACCCCTCCGCACGAGCAGGATGCGACACAAGATCAATTTCTTAAGCGGAGTTCAACAGGTTTTAATTCAGAGTTTTCCTTCTCCAAGGTTAAAGAACCCAGTCTGCCCTACTATTTACCCATAGCTGGAAGGAGAGTAGGATTCATACCTTTCCCAAGGGTATTAGCGCTAAGTGAAATGCAATTACCACATCATTTCCCATTACCACGCTCATCCCCCATGACTGCTGGGTGCCAATTCTAGACCTTGTCGACCGGGTGCTGTATTTTCGGACCACAAATCGCATATATCGATAGTTACAAAGAAACTATGATTCGCATCTGCCTCGGTAGTTTTATTTAGTTTATACCATGAGATCTTCACGTGCAGATTATCAAACGAGGAAAGACATTTTATTTTTAGACAAAATGCCATCTTAAGTCTACATTCTGCTTACCGTAACAAACGGCGTTTTTTTTTTTACTTAAATTCATGGTTGGGCTATATAGAGTTCTCTACGATATGCAGACAAGATGGCGGACATCTAAACTGTCACATGAATGAAAAGTAGGTACAGAAAGAAAAAAAAACGAGGTAAGAAATTAAAGTTAGAATGAAAAGAAAAAAGAAGAAACAAAAGGTAACAGCGACAAGTATGGAAAATGAATGGAAAACGCACAGTCAGACAGACAGACAGACAGACAGACATATATATATATGTAGTATATTAAGAAAAATGAAAAATACATATATATATATATATATATATATTGATTGATAGATAGATACACACATAGATACATACACACACACACACACACCCACACATATATATACCTATATTTACTTATATATGCTTATATATAGACATATAAGTACACACGCATATACACACTCACGCACACACACACACACATATATGTATATATATATTGATTGATAGATAGATAGATACACACACACACACACACACACACACACACACATATATATATATATATATATATATATATACAGCTATATATACTTATATATGCATATATATGCTTATATATAGACAGATAAGTACACAAACATACACACACTCATATATATATATTGATTGATAGATAGATACACACATAGACATATATATATATATATATATATATATATATGTGTGTGTGTGTGTGTGTGTGTGTACTTATATATGCTTATATATAGACAGATAAGTACACACATACACCCACTCACACACACACACACATATATATATATATATATATATATATGCTCGCACCCACATATACACACAAGCGATATATATATATATATATATATATATATATATATATATATATATATATATATATGGGTCACCCATTGTGCTCTGGGTAGATAATTGTGATTATAGAAAAGTGAGTTTGCAAATCGAATTAAATTTATTAAAAAATAAATTCGACAAGAAAAAACATTAAGCTTATTTTGTAAGATTCCTAACAAAGAGAACGTCTGACCAAGTTTAAATATAAATGGCCTCAATTCTTGGAAGCTACCGGTTAGCTGATTCTGAAACTCAATATTCAAATATGTTTTACACTCTCTAATCACTCTCTTTACACTCAAAGAGAAACTAACATACAGATGTGTGTATTACAACAGTTAAAATCCCCTTCATATAGCCGAGAGGGTAAAACTGTCCGACTGCTGCTAAAACGATCGGATTTCTAACCCTTCTGTAGGTAGCTCACAAAATGTCTAGCCATACTGAAGAGACTTGATAAGTCGAAACACGTGTCTGTGGATGACTATATATATATATATATATATATATATATATATGTCTTCCTTTATTACCATCACGGTCACATATGAAATGAAAATGAAATTGACTCTCTCGTCGATTTCGACGCGTGAGGGTTCATCCAAGGAACAACCTACACAATGTTTTGTTTATAGTCTCGAAGACTTGTGTTGGGCCACCCGCACTTTTTAACACATTCGATAGGAGAGAATATGTCCTTTGTTTGTTTATTATAATGTTTTCTCTTATATTAGTTTTTTTTTCAATCATTTTAAAATTATTTTTTTAATATCTCAGTGATTTATACCCTAATTATATTTTTAACTAGCTTTTCTAACAAAAAAAATATGATACTTAGGTTTTAAATCATCATTAGTATTAGCATCTCGGTCATTATCTCTAAAGTATGGACTCTCTCGTCGATTTCGACGCACGGGGGTTCATCCAATGAACAACCTACACAGTATTTTGTTTATAGTGGTGAAGGCTTGTGTTGGACCATCCGCACTTTTAACACAGTCCATAGGAAAGAATTAGGACACAAGGAATGCCATAAGCCCAATCAACGACTGACGTCAATTTTTTCAAATTCAGAGTTTTCCTTCTCCTAGCCTGGTTACCTATCCAATGTTAAAGAGCCCAGATTGCCCTACTATCTTACCCATAGCTGGAGGGATAATATATGGATTCCTACTTTTCCCAATATGAAAGTAAAATAATTATTTACTGAAATAGACAGTTTGATATTGTATTATCATTGTTAATCCTTTCATGGGTTGGTTTTTAAAAAATCATCTGCTTTTCTTTTTGAATGAATTTTCATATAACTTAAAGCAGACTATTTTTGTTTTATGTGAAATGCAAACAGCCTTGTCTAAGAATTGAACTCTGGTCGACGAGTCCATTTCCTACGACTCTAACCATCATGCCACCCGCCAGCATAACGGTCACATATACATAAAGACTGACAGTATTACGATTGGGAGTGCACTTGGACTTCTGTTTAGCTAATTACCACATGGCTCATTTAGACATTAGCACCTTTAACACGTGAATTAAACCAATAATAGACGTCAGATACATCGATGACATATTTATAGTAGCTAAAAACCCCGATGAAAACAAAACAAAAAAAAGACTAAAGGAAGCATTCGTGCGTAACTCCGTTCTTCATTTGACCTATGACCCCAAACACAATAATAAAATTCCGTTTCTTGACGTTTTAATAGACGCTAATGGACATAAATTCACCGACTCTGTGGATATTAAAAAAAATTGCCAGCAATAACCCCTGTCTCCTTAACTGCAATAAAACACCATGAAAGATGCTCTTATTAGTTATCTTCTAAGCTTGACTTCGTTTGGCACAAGGCCAGAAGCATTGAACACCCAGTGCGAATCGAACTCACTAACAATTTGTTAAACTACCAGCAATATTTCCTGTCTCCTTAACTTTCAATAAACCACCATGAAATACACTCTTATTAGATATCTTCTAAGCTTGACTTCGTTTGGCTCAAGGCCAGAAGCATAGAACACCCAGTGCGAATCGAACTCACAATGCCCACTTAAATAGAAAAAAAACGGTCCTAAAAAACTTAATCGAGTAAAAATATCTATTACACCATGACACATACTCTTAATAGTCTGCTTAAGAAATTGACCTTGTGTCGCATCCTGCTCGTGCGGAGGGGTTGGTAAATATATATGCTCTTAATAGTTATTTTCTAAGCTTGACTTCGTTTGGCACTAAGCCAGAACTAAGAGACACTTAGTGAGAATCGACCTCACTAATAATTGTCTACTAGCATAATTTGCTAACTATTACATAATGCCATGTATTCTTTATATTTACTTCCTTAACTTAGTTACGCACAATGCTAGAAGTATGGGGCACCTAGTGAGAATCTAACTCACAAAGAATGGTAGCATAATTTGCGAAATACACAATACCCACTCAAATACAAAATATCGGCCCTAAAAAACTTAATCGAGCAAAAATATCTCTTCACACACTATTCTACAAAGAACTAAACAACATCAAACAAACCCTAATTAATAACCACCCTATCAGTGGAGCGTTAGAATGCACCGACTGCACCTCTGCAGAGGGGTAAGATTCCCCCAAATGGGGCCACCTGTTGGCCGTGGGTGGCGACCTGTGATGCTTTAGGACAGAGTCTTGGTGGATGAGCAGTCCATAACCTGTAACACCCACTTAGACCCTTTCTTGGGCTAGACAGGCGGTCGGAGAGGCCCCCTCCGATCAATCGGCTGGTCACGTCAAGCCCTAGCACCTATACGATTGCTCCAACCCTATTACCCTTATGGCAAGCCCCAAGCCCTTTTTATCATATGGGTGCTAGAAGGCCGTGTCTGAGGGTCTACATGTCCTGGGAATGACGTTAAACTCTATCTGATGGTGAGGTTACAGTTCTGGAGGTTTGGGGAATGTGGAGCACCCCTTCATCACCATTGCTCTCTGGTCCACTGACCCAGAGTGGTTGTACCTGTTATGGTCCCATCTATGGGTTAAATAGAAAAATGTGTTTATAAAAAATTGTATATCATTTAAGAATGAATTCATTTCAAAACATTGCCGGCATTAAATGACCCACTGAGGTTGATATGCCGTAAAACAAAACAAACCAAACCAAACCTACTTAATAATGGATTCCCCAAGCACACCGTAGATAAACAAATAAAAATATCTTTACAGACCTCTAAAAATAACATCTTAAGCACTAATCCGTACAAAAATCAAATCAAATACACCTCGACTATAAGCAAAACGAACTAGCAATTAAAATACCATAAATAGATAAACAGACAGTAATGAGTGTTTAAGATTCATTAGATACAGCAAAAATTTAAAACAGCAAACATCGTCGCTAATAATTTTAGTAACTGAATGGTGAATACATGGAATAAACTACCATCATCAATAGTGAATGCCTCATCTCTAAACTCCTTTATGTTAGATAATCTGTGCAAAGATTATAAATATTCTATGGAATTAAGATGAATGTTTATAAGGAAAAAATATACTAGCTGAAAGGATATTATTATTATTATTATTATTATTATTATTATTTACTCCTTTTGAGTTTTCACATCAGTGTTAACTGATGGTCTTTCACTGGAGTCTGAGTGACAGTTATGGAATATGAAAGTCAAAGTGATACCAATTGTGGTTGGTGCACTTGGAACGGTCCCAAAAGGATTGGAAAAGGGTTTGGAAAGTTTTGAAATCAAATCATTATTATTATTATTATTATTATTATTATTATTATTATTATTTACTCCTTTTGAGTTTTCACATCAGTGTTAGCTGATGGTATTTCACTGGAGTCTGAGTGACAGCAAGTCTCCTCGGGTTTCCAGGACTCTTCTGAGTATTCTTGGCAGATTGTAGCAGTGCAGTGTTCTGGATGGTATCAATCCCTTCCTCTGATTTCTGGACTTCCAAACCCTTTTCCAATCTTTTTGGGACCGTTCCAAGTGCACCAACTACAATTGGTATCACTTTGACTTTCATATTCCATAACTTTTTCAGTTCTCTGGCAAGGTTTAGGTATTTGTCAATTATTTTCCTTTAGCTTCACCCTGTGATCTGCTGGAACTGCAAAATCCACCAGTTGACAAGTTCTTTCTTTTTTGTTAATCAACACTAGGTCTGGTCTTCTTGCTGGGATAAGGTGATCCGTTTGTATTATTATTATTATTATTATTATTATTATTATTATTATTATAGTGCACCTAAAAACACCTCTGTATAAAACTAATATTGCATATCAATTCTCATGCCCTTTGAAAGACTAACGATGAAAGTCTTGTCAGCTAGGGTTCTTACTCCTCTGTAGAGGTGCAATCGGCGTATTTTAATAAGAACCCCAACCCATTGGGTCCACCGGCTAAATAAATAAAAGAAAATACCAGTCAAAATCAATAAGTATTATAATAAGAATGCTTCATTTCTTCATGTCCTCAGCATAAAATAACTCAACAAGGATTAATATGCCGTAAAATCCAACCAAGTACCCCAGTAATCTTGCATGGACTCCTCGGGCCCATGGGGACCCCGGTTGAGAACCACTATTGTAAATTGAATAATTAAAAAAGAATATTAGACAAGATGAATAAGAAGTATTCTTGAGAATACTTCATTTCTTCAGGTTTTCGGCATAAAATAACTCAACAGGGGTTGATATGCCGTAAAATCCAACCTACCGACCAACCCAGCAATCTTGCATGGACTCCCAGGGTCCATGTGGCTCCTGATTGAGAACCTATAATGTAGATTAAATAATTAAAAGAAAATATTAGACAAGATCAATAAGAAGTATTCTTGAGAATACTTCATTTCTTCAGGTTTTCGGCATAAAATAACTCAACAAGGGTTGACATGCCATAAAATCCAACCAGCCAACCAACCGAGCCAGTGATCTTGCCTGGACTCCCAGGGTCCATGTGGCTCCTGGTGGAGAACCAATATTGCAGGTTAAATAATTAAAAGAAAATATTAGACAAGATCAATAAGAAGTATTCTTGAGAATGCTTCATTTCTACAGGTCTTCGGCATAAAATAACTCAACAAGGGTTGATATGCCATAAAATCCAACCAACCACCCTAGTACTCTTGCATGGACTTCTAGGGCCCATGAAAACCAATACTGTAGATTAAATAATTAAAAAATGATATTAAACAAGATCAATAAGAAGTATTCTTGAGAATGTTTCATTTCTTCAGGCGTTCGGCATAAAATAACTCAACAAGGGTTGACATGCCATAAAAACCAACCAACCAACCAACCAACTAACCAACCAAGCTAGTGATCTTGCATGGACTCCCAGGGTCCATGTGGATCCTGATTGAGAACCAATAATGTAGATTAAATAATTAACAAAAAAATTTAGACAAGATCAATAAGAAGTAAGGGTCCATGTGGATCCTGGTGGCGAACCAATAATGTAGATTAAATAATTAAAAAAAATACTAATCAAAATCAATGAGAAGTATTATTGAGAATGCTTCATTTAAAGCTAAAAATACATGAGCTAATCTTATATCGTTGGTTTCTAAGACGACAGTTTTACTTCTCCAAAACGGAGGATTTATTGTTGAGATGAGGATGTGTTTTGAATATTTCAATCTTTTATTGGAAAGACAACGACAGAAAGCTGTAAACCGGATTGTGTCAGGTTTTATCGAAGAGATTAGTTTTATCTCAGAAAGGAAAAAAAAAAAAAAAAAAAAGAGAAAAGATATCCTATCTTTTCAAATGAGATAGTTTGAGGCCTTTACGTTTTCTTCTTTTTAGCAATTTATCCACAGCGGTTTCCTTCTGATGGGTACGAACAAAAAAACATGCCCTTTTTCGATACCGAAAAATTATAAAAATTCGAAAAGAAAAAAAAAAATGGTTCATCATCAAATTTTTTATAAAATCGGTTTAGCTCTGTCAGTAGAGTGTCAGCCAAGGACCCCAAGGTTCCGGGTTCGATACCGACCCTCACCAACTCAGCGTATGAGTAGCACAGGGATCTGTGCGGTAAAGTAAGGAGTTGCTGGTAAGTGTGGCGCTCTACCTCAGATGAAAAAACAATCTCCTTGGTCTACTTTAGGCCACGCCGATAACTTTACTTTACTACTTATAAAATAAAAGATGGAAGGTTATTTCCCAGTTGAATAACATAATATTACAGGGTGACCCAGAAAAAACAGAACCCAAATTATTTATCTATTTTCCCATTAAACTAACCCTAACCCCTAACCCTAACCCTAACCCCTAACCCTAACCATAAACCCCTATTTGAGTAACATAATATTACAGGCTGACCCAGAAAACAGAACCCACATTATTTATTTTCCCATCAAACTAACCCTAACCCTAAACCCTAACCCTAACCCTAAACCCTAACCCTACTCCCCTAGTTGAGTAACATAATATTACAGGGTGACCCAGAAAAAACAGAACCCACAAATTTTGTAATAAAACTGTTAATTTTAATTTTAATTTAAATTTTTTTTAAGTCCAACAAGAGTTAGGGTTTAGAGTTAAGGTTAGGGTTAGGGTGATGGTCGAGAGGGACGGATGACAAGAGAGAGTCAAGTCAATCCATATTGTCGACACGCCTTGATGATTTTAGAGTGTGATGAAGATGGCGAAAAATACAGTGGTAACCTAACTTGCGAGTTTAATTCGTTTCGCTGGTTACACAATTTTATCTTCATCTTCATCGCTGCTGCTACATGGAATTTTCTCAGATTTTTCAGATAGTCCCAAGATAATGTAAATCCTTGAGCAAGTTCTTTGTCTTATCTTTTACGTCATGCTGTTTTTAGCAGTGGCTTCCTCAAGAATGAAAATGTCAAGGATTTTATGAATGTTATTTGAGGAAGTAATTTCTACTTATTGAGAATCTTGAATGAATATCTATCTACCAACCCCTCGACGCTGTCAATTTCTTAAGCAGTTTAACAGGTTTTAATTCAGTTTTCCATCTCCTAGACTGGTTACCTAGCCATGGTTAAAGAGCCCAATCTGACCTGCTATTTACCCATAGTTGGAGGGAGAATTGGATTCACACCTTTCCCGAGGGTATTAGTGCCATGTGAAATGCATATATAAAAGGCAGTTGGTGTGTATGTATAGATGTCCAGACGAAAATAAAACAATGACTAAGTAAATATTAAATCAATTTTCTCACTGAAAAAAACCCTGAAATATCATTAATTCGTTCCAACTCGCCAACAAAAAACCTTTTTTTGTTACGTTTTTTTAAATAAGTAAAAAAAACAGCAATGTATTGTATATATTTTTCTTTGACGTAATAAATTTAGAAACTTAATTTTTTTTTTTTGTGAATTCATTAACATAAGCGTATCTGAAGCTCGCTCGCTCGCTCGTACTCAAACTTTATGTCTCAATACAAAGCAAAAGCAAAAGAAGTCAACCGAGTGACAGCTCGTGACTTGGAAAAACACCTATGTTGTGGCATTTGAAAGTCAAGGCACCACTTATTCTTTTATGTATTCCCTGTATTTGCTAGAAGGCGGTGGCTGAGGGTCGTAGTATACTGAGTGTAATGTTAAACTGTATCTAGTGGTGAGGTTCCAGTGCTGGAGTGTGGAGTATCCCTTCATCGGCATTACTCTCAGGTCCACTCAGACCTGGAGTGATAGTACCTATTATGGTCCCACTTAAGGTGGGTTAAATATATTAAAGATACAAGACGTGGAAACAGCACCCCACGAGAAAGCAGCTGTACGGCCACCAGCCACATATCACCCAAACCATCCGAGTAAGACGGACAAGACACGCAGGACACTGCTGGAGAAGCAGGGACGAACTCATAAGCGACGTCCTTCTGTGGAAGCCAGCACATGGGCACGCCAGCAAAGACGTACATTGATCAGCTCTGTGCGGATACAGGATGCTGCACAGAGGACCTCAGGAGAATGATGAACGATAGGTACGGATGGAGAGGGATTGTCATGGATATCCGTGCCAACAGCGCGACATTATGATGATGATATATGCACACACAACACACAACACACACACCACACACACACACACACACACATATATAATATATATATATATATATATTATATATATATATATATATATAATTTCTAAACTCCGACAGAATAAAAATCCCGGCTTTATAGTTTATAGTTCAGAATTATCCTGATGATCCGTTAGGAGAAACGTAGGTAGATATTCTCTAACTCATTTAGGCTTACTTTTATATATATTATATATATATATATAATATATATATAATAATAAAGTAAAGTAGTCGCGGTAGCCGAAAGTCGGTATCAGCCAAACAGTGAGTGAGTCTCTCCCCTTTTCCCTAGCGCTAGACCAAGGTTTTGGCGTCTGAGGTGGAGCGCCACACCTACCATCAGCCCCTTACTTTACCGCACAGACATCCTGCGTTACTCATACGCTGAGTTGGCGAGGACCGGTAAATATATATGATGTGTGTGTTTGTGTGTGTACGCGTGTTGGTTGATTGAAATTTAAAAAGACCTGCAGAAATGGTAAAATAGAATAATTCTGGCATCAGCATGATTTATAACATCTCTTGGAGATGAAGGTTTTTGCTGATGAACTCGAATATATATTGATCGATGCTAAAGAATAAAATTAGTTCATCTTTTTTATCGACTGTAAAAATTCCCGGTAGGAACAATCGTAGTAAATGTGAATAGACGAGCAGAAAATTTGACTTTGGGTCTGACTATAATTTCTTGTTTCACTCTCAGCTTTATCACAAGGAAAGGGATATGAGAGAGAGAGAGAGAGAGAGAGAAGAGAGAGAGAGAGAGAGAGAGAGAGAGAGAGAGAGAGAGAGGTGAAGGGAAACAATTATATATATATATATATATATATATATATATATATATATATATATATATATATATTTATTATTTAGTATAGATAAAGTTCGACCGAGACAGATATATAGATAGATGAAGGAATTATGTTATATATATATATATATATATATATATAATATATATATATATATATATGGGTGTGTTTGTGTGTGTGTGTGTGTGTGGTATGTGTATGTATGTGTATGTGTGTGTGTGTGTACAGAGAGAGAGAGAGAGAGAGAGTGAGAGAGAGAGAGAGAGAGAGAGAGAGAGGTGAAGGGAAACAATTATATATATATATATATATATATATATATAATATATATATATATAATATTTCAATCTATTTATAATAAGCATTCGTTGATATATATAGATATATATATGTGTATGTGTGTGTGTGTGTGTGTGTGTGGTTTTTTCATTTTGTCTTAAATAAATAAATATATGAGTGTGTTTTCCTTTTTGAGAGAGGGAAATCTAAAGAGAAAGAGAGAGAAAGAGAGAAAGAAGAAGAGAGATGGAGAGAGAAAAGGAAAGAGAGAGAGAGAGAGAGAGAGAGAGAGAGAGAGAGAGAGAGAGAGAGAACGAGAGAGAAACGAGAAAAAAGATAGAGAGAACTCTAAAGAGAAAGTGAGAGAAAGAGATAGAGAGACAGAGAGAGAGAAGGAGAGAGGATGGAGAAAAGAGAAGAAAGAGAGAGAAGAGAGAGAGAGAGAAAGAAGGAGAGATAGAGAGAAAGAGAGAGAGAGAGAGAAAGAAGGAAAGAGATTGAGAGAAAAGAGAGAGAGAGAGAGAGGAGAAAGAGAGAGAGACAACGATATATATATATATATTATATATATATATATATATAATATATATATATAGAGAGAGAGAGAGAGAGAGAGAGAGAAAGAGAGAGAGTGGTTTTACTTACCATTTTGTTAGCAATAGTAACGTGAACAGACGAGCAAAATTTGACTTGCGAGAGAGAGAGAGAGAGAGAAGAGAGAGAGAGAGAGAGAGAGAGAGAGAGAGAGTGTGTGTTGTAATACTTACTATTTTTGTTCTCTAGTTTTTGTTTTATTATTATTAAGGTTTTCACACCTGCCGTAGTCGGTGGTTCACTGGAGGCTGAGTTACAGCAAGTCTCCTCAGGTCTCCAGGATTCTTCTGAGTATTCTAGCCAATCCCAACAATACTGTAGTTTGGATGGTCTCGATTCTTCCTCTGATTTCCAATTCACCCAAATTCTTTTCCAGAGCTTTGGGGACCGTTCAAAAGGCATCAATTACATTTGGTACAACCTTCACCTTCATGTTCCACAATTTTCTCCGTTCTCTGGCAAGGTCCAAGTATTTGTCTATTATTATTATTATTATTATTATTATTATTATTATTATTATTAAATCGGAATAGTTAGTTGAAATTCTCTAATAATTTGAGTATAAATTATGAGCATTAGACGGGACTGTTCAAAGCCATATAACTGTAGCAATTTGTTTGTAAAATATAATAAGAAAGAAAGAAAAAAAGAAACAGAAAAGTGGATGCGATAACGCCATGGAAAGAGAGAGAGAGAGAGAGAGAGAGAGAGAGAGAGAGAGAGAGAGGAGAGAGAGGGAGGGAGAGAGAGAGAAGGGGGAGAGAAGCCTTATATTCCTTCCTCTTTAAGCATTCGTGTTATTATGAAACCAATATGAGAACATTTTTTCCAATCAAATTACCAATAGTTTTATTTAAAAACAAAGCTGTTTACTTTATGATTCACGCGTTTTTCCCACTAGTTGTGACTTGTGGTTTTCGCTGAAGGCTAAGTGACAGCAAGTCTGCTAATCTTTCGAGCATTCTTCCACGTAATAAAGGCAGTGCCTATATATATATATATATATATATATATATATATGCACCGTGGGGAGCTGATCGTAGGTGTGTCGCTCCACCTCTGACGCAAAAGCAATCTCCCCGGTATAGCGCTAGCGAAAAGGGGATAGACAAAACAGGGGATAGATCATAGGTCACTTTGTCTGCTTAACTTTATTTTTTACATATGATGTGGGCCAAGTCGTTAGAGAGAGAGAGAGAGAGAGAGAGAGAGAGAGAGAGAGAGAGAGAGAGAGAGAGAGAGAGAGAGAGAGAGCTGGTTGGTTGGATTTTTACGGCACGTCAACAATTGGGTTATTTTATGCCAAAGAGGTTTGTTCTATTCATCCTTTTGGGTGTTTAAATAAAAAAAATTGAACTAATATCTTTTTAAATACATTTTTAAAAACATTTTAAAATATATATAGCCCATAGATATGACCCTAACAGGCCTTTGTCACTCCGGATCCCGGTAGACCTGGAATAACGGCTATGAAGGGGTGCTCCACTATTTCTAGAAATCCAGAATTGGAACTATACCACCAGATAAAGTTTAACGTCATACTTGTTGGACTAATTTGTATATTTAAGGTGTGCTATGGTCTAACACTTAAACTTATAGTCTCGGCGTGGTCACGGGAATTAAACCCAGCCAAAATACTCGAATACGTGGTTAGTTAACTATTTAATCGCCGATATTGAAAGCCGTTCATTTGTACGTTATTCGACATTGACAAACGGACCAGCAACCAAGGACTTTGCTCAACGCAAGGATTTTACCCAACACTAAGGAAAACCAAAGGATCATACTCAAAATTAAGGGACACAAAGAAACAACCAAAGGGTTTATACCCAACACTAAGGGACACCAAAGAACAACAAAAGGATCATACCCATACTAAGGGACCAAGAAACAACCAAAGGATCATACCCAAGATAAGGGACACCAAAGAACACAAAGGGTTTATACCCAACACTTAGGGAACACAAGGAACAACCAAAGGATCTTACCCAACACTAAGGACACCAACCAAAGGATCATACCTAACACTAGAAACAACAAGGGATCATACCCAACATAAGGGACACCAAGGAATAACCAAAGGATCATACCTAACACTAAGGGACACCAAGAACAACCAAGGGATCATACCCAACACTAAGGGACACCAAGGAATAACCAAGGATCATACTAACACTCACTAAGGGACACAACCAAAGGGATCATACTAACACTAAGGGAACCAAAGGATCATACCTACACTAGGGACACCAAGAAACAACCAAGGGATCATACCAACACTAAGGGACACCAAGGAATAACCAAAGGATCATTACCTAACACTAAGGACACCAAGGAATAACCAAAGGATCATATCCAACACTAAGGGACACTAAGAAACAACCAAAGGATCATACCCAACATTAATCGACACCAAGAAACAACCAAAATGTCATACCCAACACTAAGGGACACTAAAGAACAACCAAAGAGTCATACCCAACATTATGGGACACCAAGGAATAACGAAAGGATCATACCCGACACGAAGGGACACCAAGAAATAACCAAAGGATAATACCCAACACTAAGTGACATCAAGAAACAACCAAGTGTTTTTACTAAGGGATCTCCACTGTAAAGTGCTCTCACATGAAGCCTAAAAATGGCCACAAAAATCGAAACAATACACATATACGAGAGAAAGTGTGATCGCTTTAACAATTTAATTCAACATATAAAAGTCCATTGGAACTTTACTACTAGATACACTTTAACGTTAAGATACGGGGGAAAGAGTGATCTCGTTAACAACTTAATTCAACATATAGTTATTCACTAAGCTTAGCTTAGATGTGGCACAAGGCCAGAAGTGTGGGGCACCCAGGGAGAATCGAACTCATCAACAATGGTCTGCTAATCTAGGTTGCTAACCATTACACCATATGAGGTGCCCAAAAGTTATTTACTAAGCTTAGCTTAGATGTGGCACAAGGCCAGAAGTATGGGGCACCCAGTGAGAATCGAACTCACTAAAAATGGTCTGCTAATCTAGGTTGCTAACCATTACACCATATGAGGTACCCAAAAGTTATTTACTAAGCTTAGCTTAGATGTGGCACAAGGCCAGAAGTATAGGGCACCCAGTGAGAATCGAACTCACTAAAAATGGTCTGCTAATCTAGGTTGCTAACCATTACACCATATGAGGTGCCCAAAAGTTATTTACTAAGTTTAGTTTAGATGCGGTACAAGGCCAGAAGTATGGGGCGCCCAGTGAGAATCGAGCTCACTAACAATGGTCTACTAATCTAGGTTGCTAAACATTACACCATTACATTAACCATTACACACCCAGTGAGAATAGAACTCACAATGGTCTTCAAATCTAGTTTGCTAACCATTACACCATATGAGTGCTCAAAAAGTTATTTACTAAGTTTGTTAGATGTGGCAACAAGGCCAGAAGTATGGGCGCCCAGTGAAAACCGAACTCACTAACAACGGTCTGCTAATCTAGTTTTGCTAACCATTACACTATATGAGGTGCTAATCATTACACCATATGTGGTGCTCAAAAGTTATTTACTAAGCTTGTTTAGATGTGGCACAAGGCCAGAAGTATGGGGCGCCCAGTGAGAACCGAACTCACTAACAATGGTCTAGCGAATCTAGCATGCTTACCATTACACCACATGAGGAGCCCACTAAATGCATCATATAAAAGTTCGTTGTAATGTGTAATATTTCATATCATTAACATTAACATGACAATGAGTTTGATTATTCTGATTTCATACGCATATGAGCCAGTGATCATAAGTAGTTCTTGCTCTTCAATTGGAAACGGAAGTAAAAGAGAATTACTTCTATAAGGAAGTTAAAGAAGTACTGATAACAGAAAATGTCTGGAAATTATTGTTAATTGCATTATTAAGTTTTGAAATTAATTTGTTTTAACCTTATAGGCATCCATTTTTATTGTTTAATTCAATTTTTAAAGACAAAGGAAAACACACACATATATTTATCTATTTATTTAAGACAAAAAGAAAACACACACACACACACACACACACACACACATATATATATATATATATATATATATCAACGAATGCTTATTATAAATAGGTTAAAATATTATATATATATATATATATATATATATATATATATATATGTAATTGTTTCCCTTCACCTCTGTCTCTCTGTACACACACACACATACACACACAACACACATATATATAATATATATATATATAATATATATATATAGTAGTAAGTAAAGTCGCGGGGCGGCTAAAGTCGTATCAGCCAGTCAGCGAGGGAGTCTATCCCCATTTTCAATAGCGCTAGACCAAGGAGATTGTTTTTAGCTTCTGAGGTGGAGCGCCACACCTACCATCAGCTCCTTACTTTACCGCACAGATCCCTGTGCTACTCATACGCTGAGTTGGCGGGGACCGGTATCGAACTAGGAACCTTGTGGTTTCTAGCCGAACACTCTACCGACTGAGCTAACCCGGCCCCTTCATCTATCTCTATATCTGTCTCAATCGAACTTTATCTCTACTCTCTCTCTCTCTTTCTATATATATATATAATATATATATATATATATATTATATATATATATATATAAAAAAGAGAGAGAGAGAGAGAGAGAGAGAGAGAGAGAGAGGAACTTATAATTTCCCGCCTATCCTCTTTCCACTATTCCCTCCCTTCTCATATCTTGTGCCCCCCTCCACAAAAAAAATTACTTCTGCATCGTTCGTTCGAACCACTACCATTCCTACAACTTCCCCCTACCAATTGTTATTACCTCCCACTTCCAATTCCTTGCTACTACTTGTTCTCCTTAAAAACGAGACACGAAACCATACCATCGTTTCCTACCTGATGATGGCAAACTGTATGGCCGAAAGCGCTCGTATCGAAACCTTTGGTGGACTGTTACACCAGTTCCACCCTGACACCAAAAAGATGGCCCGAAAATTAGAAAGGATCAACAAAAAACTCGTCCAACAAGAATTGTCTGTACAGTTCAACAAAATTGTATAAAGAAAAAAAAATGTTGCCAAAATACACTATATATTATATATATATATATATATATATATATATATATATATATATATAGCAAATAGATGAGAAAATAATGAATTGATAGATAAACAAATAAAATAAATGTAAATATTATATATTCCTTCATTTATTTAGATATGGAGTGACGTCATCGTCGACTGCGACGGACTCCCCACCCCAAAAAAAGAAAGAAAGAATATATATATATATATATATATATATACATACATATATATAAACTTATTCTTTCATGTAATATATATATATATATATATATATACAGCCCCCGCCCGGTTTCGACCGGGGGTCTGGTGAGCTTCGGCCGCTGGACCGGTTATGTTGTAATAATAGCGTCGATCCCAGGGGGCCATCCCCCCAGGCAACACCTGCCACCTTGATTTAAAGGGGCAGGGCTGGGTTTATTGCCCAGTGCCTGAGGCGCCCCTTGAGGGGGAATGCCGACGGGATCGACGCATTTTTCACCCTCACTCCATGAGCTTCGGCTTGTGGGTGGACCCAATAAATAGGGCCTTCGTGCCTGACCCGTACAAGTGGGGTACGTGGAAAATATATATATATATATATATATATATATATATATATATATATATGTATATATATATATATATATATATATATATATATATATATTATAATGGTACACAGTAACAGCCTATTATAAGGTTATTACTGTGTCCATTTATAATAATAAATTTTGCTCTACTCACGTATTGAGCAATTTATATTTGTTATATATATTAACCCCACCCACGAGCAGGATGTGACACAAGGTCANACCGATTCCTCCGCCACTAGCAGCCGTGAGTCGATTCTACTGGGCGCCCCTTACTTCTGGCCGTGTGCCGTATCTGAGCTACGCTTTGTAAATAAATATCCAAATAAAGGGCACATCATTGTGTAATGCGTTAGCAAGCTATATTAGCAGACCATTGTAGTGAATTGAGTTCGATTCCACTGGAAAGCCCCACACTTCTGGCCTTGTGCCGCATTCTGAGTTAAGCTTAGTAAATTAATTATATCAAATAAGAAGGGCAACCTCCACGTGGTGTAATGTTTAGCAAGTAGGATTTGCAACCATTGTGTAGTGAGTTTCGATTTCTCACAGGCGTGCCCCACACTTTCTGCCTTCTTACGTCTTAAGTATTGATTACAGTGTGCCGTATCTGAGCGACGCTTGGTAAATAATTATATCCAAATAAAAAGGGCACCCACGTGTGTAATTGTTAGCAAGGTAGAGTTTCAGACCATTTTAGTGAGTTCGATTCTTACTGGCGGGCCCCATATTTCTGGCCGGGTGTGCCGGATCTATATAAGCTTTTTAGTAAATAAATATATCAAAATAAAATGATGATTGAAAAATTGCACCCAATTTACGGCTACGTTCGGGAAGGTCTTTGCCAACACTGAGGCCGACGCGAAATCCACGCCGAACATATGCCGTAACGAACCCCACCGTTGGGTCGTTTAAAATGATGATTGAAAAATTCGCCAATTTACGGCTACGGTTCGCATCGGTTAAGGCCAACACTGAGGCCGACACGAAATCTTACGCCTTACCATGTGCCGTAAAGCGAACCCCACCGAGTCGTAAAACGTTGATTGAAAAATTCACCAATTTACGGCTTACGGTTCGCGGATCCTTGCCAACACTGAGGGCCGACACGAAATTCACGCCGAACCATATGCCGTAAATCGAACCCCACCGGAGTCGTAAAACGGATGATTGAAAAAATCACCAATTTACGGCTACGGTTCGGGAGTCCTTCGGCAACACTGGGCCGACACGAACATTCACGCCGAACCATATGCCGTAAAGCGAACCCCCACCGTGTCGTCAAATGATGATTGAAAAAATTCGCCAATTTACGGCTACGGCTTGGGAGGCCTTGGCCAACCACTGAGGCCGAACACGAAAATTCACGCCCGAACCATATGCCGTAAAGCGAACCCCCACGGCAGTCGTCAAATGATGATTTGAAAATTTCACCAATTTACGGCTACTCGGTTCGGGAGGTCCTGCGCCAACACTGAGGCCGACACGAAATTCACGCCGAACCATATGCCGTAAAGCGGACCCCCACCGTAAGTCGGTCAAATGCATGATTGAAAAATTCGCCAATCTTAACGGCTTTACGGTTGGGAGGCCCTTGGCCAACACTGAGGGGCCGACAACGAAATTCACGCCCGAACCATATGCCGTTAAAGCAACCCCCACCGTAGTCGTCCAAATGATGATGAAAAATTCACCATTTACGGCTACGGTTCGGGGAGTCCTTGGCCAACACTGAGGCCGACACGAATTTTCCACGCCGAACCACATGGCCGTAAAGCGAACCCCCACCGTATCGTCAAATGATGATTGAAAAATTCGCCAATTTACGGCTACGGTTGGGAGGCCTTGGCCAACACTGAAGGCCGACACGAAAATTCACTCCGAACCATATGCCGTTAAAGCGAACCCCCACCGGAGTCGTCAAATTGATGATTGAAAAATTCACCAATTTACGGCTACGGTTCGGGAGTCTTGGACCAACCTGAGGCCGACACGAAAATCACGCCGAACATATGCGCTAAAGCGAACCCCCCCGTAGTCGTCAAAATGATGATTTGAAAAATTCGCCAATTACGGGCTACGGTGGTGGAGCGCCTTGGCCAACACTGAGGCCGGACACGAAATTCACGCCGAACCATATGCCGTAAGCGAACCCCCACCGAGTCGTCAAATGATGATTGAAAATTCACCCAATTTACGGCTACGGTTTCGGGAGTCCGGCCAACACTGAGGCCGACACGAAATTCACCGCCGAAAACCATATGCCGTAAAGCGAACCCCACCGGAGTCGTAAATGTATGATTGAAAAATTTCACCAATTGTACGGCTACGGTTCGGAGTCCTTGGCCAACACTGAGGCCGACACGAAATCACGCCGAACCATATGCCGCTTAAAAGCGAACCCCCACCGTAGTTCGTCAAATGATGATTGAAAAATTCGCCAATTTACGGGCTTACGGTTGGGAGGCCTTGGCCAACACTGAGCGCGACACGAAATTCACGCCGAACCATATGCCGTAAAGCGAACCCCCACCGGAGTCGTCAAAATGATGATTGAAAAATTTCACCAATTTACGCTTACGGTTCGGAGTCCTTGGCCAACACTGAGCCGACACGAAATTTCACGCCGGCATATGGCCCGTAAGCGAACCCCCCACGGAGTCGTCAAATGTATGATTGAAAAATTCACCAATTTACGGGCTACGGTTCGGGAGTCCTTGCGCCAACACTGAGGGCCGAACACGAAATTCACGCCAACCATATGCCGTAAAGCGAACCCCCACCGGAGTCGTCAAATGATGATTGAAAAAATTCACAATTTACGGCTACGGTTTCGGGGAGTTCCTTGGCCAACACGAGGCCGACACGAAATTCACCGCCGAAAACCAATGCCGCTAAAGCGAACCCCCACCGGAGTCGTCAAATGATTTGAATTGAAAAAATTCACCAATTTACGCGCTACGGTTCGTGAGCCTTGGCCAACACTGAGGCCGACACGAAAATTCACGCCAAACCCATATGCCGTAAGCGAACCCCCAACACGTAGTCGTCAAAATTGATGATGAAAAATTCGCCAATTTACGCTACGGTTGGGAGCGGCCTTGGCCAACACTGCAGCCGGACACGAAATCACGCCGAACCATATGCCGTTTAAAGGCGAACCCCCACCGGAGTCGATCAAATTTGATGATTTCGAAAAATTCACCAATTTACGGCTACGGTTCGGGCAGTCCTTGGCCAACACTGAGGCCACACGAAAATTCACGCCGAACCATATGCCGTAAAGCGGAACCCCACCGTAGTTCGTCAAAATATGATTGAAAAATGTCGCATTTACGCTACGGTTGGGAGGCCTTGGGCCAACACCCGAGGAGGCCGAACCACGAAATTCACGCCGAACACATATGCCGTAAGCGAAACCCCCACCGGAGTCGTCAAATGATGATGAAAAAATTCACCTAATTTACGGCTACGGTTCGGAGTCCTTGGCAACACTGAGGCCGACACGATAATTCACGCCGAACCAAATATGCCGTAAAGCGAACCCCCACCGGAGTCGTCAAATGATATTGAAAAATTCACCAATTTACGCGCTTTACGGTTAGGGAGTCCTTGCCAAACACTGGAGAGGCCGACACGAAATTTCAGCGCCAACCATATGCCCGTAAAGGCGAAACCCCCACCTGTAGTCGTCAAAAATTGATGATTGGAAAAATTTCGCCAATTTACGGCTACGGTTGGGAGGCCTTGGCCCAACACTGAGGCCGACACGAAAATTCACGCCGAACCATAGCCGTTAAGCGAACCCCCACCGTAGTTCGCAAATGATGATTGAAAAATGCACCAATTTACGGCTACGGTTCGGTGAGTCCTTGGCCAACACTGAGGCCGACACGAAATTCACGCCGAACCATATGCCGTAAAGCGAACCCCCACCGTTAGTCGTCAAAGATGATTGAAAAATTCGCCAATTTTACGGCTACGGTTGCGAGCCTTGGCCAACACTGAGGGCGACACGAAATTCACGCCGAACCAATATGCCGTAAAGCAACCCCCACCGGCAGTCGTCAAATGATGATTGAAAAATTCACCAAATTTACGGCTAGGGTTCGGGAGTCCTGGCCAACACTGAGGCCGACACCGAAATTCACGCCGAACCATATGCCGTAAAGCGAACCCCCACCGTAGTTCGTCCAAATGTGATTGAAAAATTGCGCCAATTTACGGCTACGGTTGGGGGCCTTGGCCAACACCCGAGGCCGACACGAAAATTCACGCCCGAACCATTATGCCGTAAAGCGAAACCCCCACCGTAGTTCGTCAAAATGATGCATGAAAAATTCACCAAGTTACCGGCTACGCGTTCGGCGAGTCCTTGGCCCAAACACTGAGGCCGACACGAAATCACGCCGAACCATATGCCGTAAAGCGAACCCCCACCGTAGTCGTTCAAAATGATGATTTGAAAAATTCGGCCATTACGGCTACGGTTGGAGTCCTTGGCCAACACTTGAGGCTCGACACGAAAATTCACGCCGAACCATATGCCTAAAAGCGAACCCCCACCGGAGTCGTCAAATGATTGATTTTGAAAAAATTCACAATTTACGGCTACGGTTCGGGAGTCCTTGGCCAACACTGCAGGCCGACACAAATTCACGCCGAACCATATGCCGTAAAGCGAACCCCCACCGTAGTCGTTCAAATGCATGATTTGAAAAAAAATTCGCCAAATTTACGGGGCTACGCGTTGGAGGCCTTTGCGCCCAACACCCGAGGCCGACACGAAATTCACGCCGAACCATATGCCGTAAAGCGAACCCCACCGTAGTCGTCACAATGATGATTTGAAAAAAATTCACCATTACGGCTTACGGTTCGGGAGTCCTTTGGCCCAACACCGAGGCGACACGAAATTCACGCCGAACCATTATGCCGTTAAAAGCGAACCCCCACCGTTAGTCGTCAAATTGATGATTGAAAAATTCGCCAATTTACGGCTACGGTTGGGTAGGCCTTGGCCAACACCGAGGCCGACACGAAATTCACGCGAACCATATGCCGTAAAGCGAACCCCCACCCGTTAGGTTCGTCAAATGATGATCCTGAAAAAATTCACCAATTTACGGCTACGAGTTCGGGAGTCCTTGGCCAACACTGAGGCCGACACGAAATTTCACGCCGAACCATATGCGTAAAGCAAACAACCCACCATGTCACATACACACTGATGAGAGTGGGTATTCTTTTTGTAAGAACTTTCTTAGAGAGAGAGAGAGAGAGATGAAGAGAGCAGAGAGAGAGAGAGAGAGAGAGGAGAGGAGAAGACTTATTATGAAAGATATTTACGAGAGGGCATTAGTCTTACTTGCAGAGCTTCTGCCAAGTTCCACCGGCTTCTTCTGATTTAAGAATAAAAGAATTACAAAAGACAAGACATCCATTTTGCGACTTGATCAAGTTAATTATTTATTTTTAACTTTATATATGTTCACGCACGGAAGGACCGGGCCTTAGCCCGTCTTTCACCCACGTCGACGGACCAACTCAAAACTCCCTTACTAACTTCTTAAACTATCACCTCTCACTTTCCTTTCTCCCCTTCGCCACGTCAACATTCCAATCATCCAATCAAATAAATCCCGCGCGTATTTGACTTGAAATCAGTATTTAAACTTTCCGCTGTCAAAATTTTTCCGTAACAATCGCCAATCCAACACATTGTTTATACGTCATAACCATAGTGTTACATCTTGAGAATTAATCTGGACTTTTGATAACAATTCGAATCTCTTGCGTATTTTTCTTAAGGATAATTGTTTTGTATTTGTTCATTCAACTGAAGATTCCAGTATCATTGCGCAGCCAAGCAGTAAGTTGTCAGGTTTCATTTAGAATCTTTATTTCATTAAACCAAAGTGAATTCAATGTAGAAGAATGTACAGACTGTTTTACAAAAGTAGTCACTTTCTAAAATTTACAGCCCTGCTAGACTGGGCTTAGAATACACTGATTGTATCCCCTCAGGGGTGTAAGACTCTCCACTAAAGTTAACGCTGAGTTGATTTGGTATTTTGCTAGGCATATCAACACCAATGGGTTATCTAATGCTAAATCTTTATATATTATATATATATATATATATATATTATATATAATATATATAATTAAGATAATATATAAAGGTTTTACATATCAATTTATAGGTGACAAAGTGAAACATTCACGACCATATTGGTTTGCGATTCAATCATCAGGTGCAAGTTTTTGAAATTTTTGGAATTTTTTTTTTCATTTTCCTTGCATTTGAAACATCTCACCTGATTGATTGCATCGCCATTTGGAAACCAATATGTCGTGAATGTTCCTTTGTCACCAATAAATAGATATGTAAAACCTTTATATATTTATCTTATTTATATAACAGCTCTAATTTAAATTGAGCACTCTACAATAATTACTGCCTTTGCGTACGCCATTCCAGCAAAAGCTTGAAACAGTGACCATCTCACACTATATATATATATATATAATAATTTATATATATATATATATATATATATATATATATATTTACATTACATTTACATTACATTACAGGTCAAAAGCAATTTGTCATTCGGGCACATGCTATTTGCTGGATGCATGCAGGCAGTGGTAAACACACTTCTCAGGAGCACCTGCAAACACTCAGGACCAGTTCACCCACGCCTTGCCAGGACTTCAGCCTGACCATTAGTATAAAGAAAACCAAGACATGGGTCGGGAACTTGTAAATCCTCCCTCCATCACCATTCAACAGCTATACCCTGGAAAGGCCGTAAACACCTTCACCTACCTTGGATCCACCATCACTGACAACCTGTCACTGGATGCTGAACTTCAGTTGCCGGATCGAAAACCTAGCCTCAACTTTTGGGAAAGCTCACAACAAGAGTGTGGGACAACACAAGCTCCACCATCACGTACAAAGCGTTACAAGGTATTAGGGCATGTGTTATCAGCACCCTCATATTATGGAAATGAACATGACCTTATACTCCCACCAAGAGCGGCGGCTAAAATAACTTCTACCTTCGCTGCGCTTAGACGGTTTACTGGTGGCATCACCCGGAGGACAGGATCACTAACACCAGCAGTCCTAGAGAGAAGCTCAACCCCCAGACCTCCAATGGTTGGGTCATGTACGTCGGATGGATGATGGACGAATCCCGAAAGACATCCTGTATGGAGAGCTAACATCTGGAAAAAGACAGATTGGTCGCCCCCTACTGCGATTCAAGGATGTCTGCAAAAATGATCTCAGGTGCTTTGGCATTGTCCCTTCCAGCTGGGAAAAGACCCTCGGTGGCGGCAGAATCTCCATAGAGGACTGTACAGTCAGAAGTCACCCTGATACAATATCATGAAGCTAGAGGTCCATAAGAAAGCAACGGCAACAAAGCATCGGAACATCATCATCTACAGGGACAACCTGCAAATGCAAAATCTGTGGTCGAGAATGTTTCTCAAACATAGGACTTCATAGTCACAGGAGACGCTGCAACTTCAGGGGCACACAAAACTTTTATCATAGTTTTTCGAGACTGAATTGCCAATGTAAAAAACCTTTATATATTTATCTTATTATATTATATAACAGCTCTATTTTATATTGAGCACTCTACCAATAATACTGCCTTTGGTACGCCATTCCAGCAAAAGCTGAAACAGTGACCATCTCACACACACACACTATATATATATATATAATATGGAAATACGATGAGGAAATTAATCCGACAATATGTGAAGAAAATGTTTTCAAAAATATAACAGACACAGGGTTACGATCAAAGGAAAAATGTTATATGTCTATACTTAAGTATTTCGGATTATGATAAACTATCATCAGGACAATGCAAAATAAATTTGTAAGGGTGAAAAATGAAAATACATTCACCATACACTTAACATTCTTCATTTTTCACCCTTACACATTCACCATACACTTAACATTTTTCTTTTCACTCTTACAAAATTTATTTTGCATTGTCCTGATGATGGTTTATCATAAACTGAAATACTTAAGTATAAACATATAAAATAATTCCTTTGATCGTAACATCATGTGTCTGTTATATTTTTGAAAAACATTTTCTTCACACTCACACACTAAATAGTACTAAATACTTAAATTAGGAAAAATTTAGCAATGAAAGACGGGAGTGATGGAAGAGTAAATTTCAGTTGTTCTATTTTTCAATTATACTCCCCTCTTTTTAAAATCTGTTTATCTGCATTCTTATTTAGTTTCATTAGCCTTTCTAATTTGATATAATATTTTTTACATTAAACTTAAATACTTTTACCCAGAGGGTGCATATATTTGCTAGAATATATAAAGAAACAAAGAGTCTACAATTGTATAGATGTTTAACATAACCATTTACTTTAATAACATAACAATGCTTACTGCATACACTATATATCATCTATTAAGAAACTAAATGCCCTTGAAATTGGATAGATATCTAGCATAACCGTTCAGTATTTTATATCATAGTAAAGCTTAACCTGTATCTTCTTTAATAATGGAGATTCGCTTCCGGTTTTGTCTGTAAAAAAAATTACGTCACTGCTTACGTCACATTACCCAAAATCGTCATAACATAGAATAAATACACTCAAAATTTGAACATGCAACATTAGACAGTCCTCATTTTTTTTTAATAAATTTTAATAAATACATACCTGGTATTATCTATCTATATATAGTTTGTTTTATTCTAATATATATTTAAAGTTATCAGAACTAAGTTTCATTTCAAATTTTTTATTTTTTACTCCTTTAATATATTTATTTTATTTTACTCCTTTAATAAATTTTGATGATTTTACTTACTTATAATACAAACTCTCTGATATTAAATTTTAAACTACCATCTCCATAGGCAATATTTATTTTACGTCGCCCAGAGGGTGTTTTTTTATTTTGCTAGTATTAATAATGGAGATTCGCTTGCGGTTTTTTATCTGTAACAAAAACTACGTAACTGCTTACGTCGCATTACCCAAAATCGTCATAACATAGAATAAATACACTCAAAATTTGAACATGCAACATTAGACAGTCCTCATTGTTTTTTAAAACAAGTTTTAATAAATACATGACTGGTATTATATATCTATATATAGTTTGTTTTATTTTAATACATATTTAAAGTTTACATTTCAAATTGTTTTATTTTTCAATCCTTTAATGAATTTGATGATTTTACTTCCTTCGGGTACAAACTCGCTGACATTGAATTTTTAACCCCCACCCCTCAGGCAATATGTTTCAAAAATCTATTTTTCCATCGCCCGGGGGGCGTTTTTTTTATTTTGCTAGTATAATCTATGAAGCAACAACAAGGGTTAAAATTGTATAGTTGTTTAGCGTAACAAAAAAGACAGCTTTTCAGAAAATACATATTCGATCAAGAAGGGTTAATACAAAGAAGGAAATAAAGGCTGACGTTTTGCCGCTTGGCTGAGCAAAACTTAGATGAAACTCTGAAGAAGCCAACAAAAAAATTCCTAAGAAAGTATTTGGGTTGTAGCATATATATAATAATATATATATATATATATATATATATATATATATATATATATATATATATATATTTGTAAATGTATAAGTAGTAACGTACCGGTGGGTATGAGTACGATCGTTGGAAGCGCACAGTATCCAGAGGCTAAGATTGAGAAAAAACAAATAAAAAGTGCTCAATACAATGTAGAGCAAAAATTTATTTCAACAATGGAAAGGAGTAACCTACTCGAGTTTCATCGATTGATTCTTCAGGGTTACTTTAGTTAAATTAATCGAGTTTTCGATTAATCTTAGATGGTATAATACATGCCCGTTGGAATGGGACTTATCTTTAGTAGAGGAACGCTTATTTATATTTCGAAGATCGGGAACGGTTTGGATTAAAAATTTGGATTAATTTATGGGAATTATTTTTTCAATTACTATTTAATGAAAGGTATATTATGGGTCGTATTAATAGTTAAAAAGCGAAAGGTTAAAATTATTATTAACTAGTTTAATTTGGTTTGAGAGTATTAACCCCCCCCCAAAAAACCATATATATAAATATATATATATATATTATATATATATATATATATATATATATATATAAGTGTATTTAGGCAGCATTTTTCTTTAAACAGGTTTCATTGAATTG
>CM042162.1:32174480-32189480 GCA_023376005.1 Doryteuthis pealeii | reverse complement strand
TATATATATATTTATTTTAAAATCTTTTTTAAAAGTTGGGCGTTATTACGAAGTATTAAAAATATATAAATGAATGAACTCGATATTATGGAGTATTGGATTCACCTATTTTTTTAATATTATTATTTTTTGTCATAAATTTTCAGGTTCGTTAGATACCCTTTATCAAATGAATGTTATTCCTGTTTAACGGCTTTTTTGTTTCTGTTGTTATCGACAGCGGCAGCGTCTGTGAAATATTTATAATAACGGAGAATTCCGATGTCTGCGTTCAATCCCTTCACGTGTGTTTGTAATTTTAGAATCCATTTAGTTTCTGATTGTTTTCTAGATTGTGCTGTTGGAAATGCGTGTTCTATTAAAATGCATTTGAGGTGTGTGATAGGGTGTTAAAATGAAGTGCTATTGTACTATGCGGGGATTTGAGATTTATAGTGGATTTGTGGTTTATTATTTGTGGTAAGACTAAATAACCACAAATCCACTATAAATCTCAAATCCCCGCATAGTACAATAGCACTTCATTTTAACACCCTATCACACAACCTTACACACCTCAAATGCATTTTAATAAAACACGCATTTCCAACAGCGCAATCTAGAAATTGTCTGAAGTATGGACTCTCTCGTCGATTTCGACGCACAGGGGATCATCCTATGAACAACCCACACTGTGGTTTGTTTATAGTGGTGAAGGCTTGTGTTGGATCATCCGCACTTTTAACACAGTCCATAGGAAAGAATTAGGACACAAGGAATGCCACAAGCCCAATCAACGATTGACGTCAGGTTTTTTCAAATTCAGAGTTTTCCTTCTCCTAGCCTGGTTACCTATCCAATGTTAAAGAGCCCAGACTGCCCTACTATCTTACCTGGAGGGATAATATATGGATTCCTACTTTTCCCAAGTGTATTAGCGCAATGTGTAATGCAAACAGCCTTGTCTAAGAATTGAACTCGGGTCGTCGAGTCCATTTCCTACGACTCATGCCACTCGCCAACATAACGGTCACATATACATAAAGACTGACAGTATTACGATTGGGAGTGCACTTGGACTTCTGTTTAGCTAATTACCACATGGCTCATTTAGACATTAGCACCTTTAACACGTGAATTAAACCAATAATAGACGTCAGATACATCGATGACATATTTATAGTAGCTGAAAACCCCGATGAAAACAAAACAAAAAAAAAAGACTAAAGGAAGCATTCGAGCGTAACTCCGTTCTTCATTTGACCTATGACCCCAAACACAATAATAAAATTCCGTTTCTTGACGTTTTAATAGACGCTAATGGACATAAATTCACCGACTCTGTGGATATTAAAAAAAAATTGCCAGCAATAACCCCTGTCTCCTTAACAGTAATAAAACACCATGAAAGATGCTCTTATTAGTTATCTACTAAGCTTGACTTCGTTTGGCACAAGGCCAGAAGCATGGAACACCCGGTGCGAATCGAACTCACTAACAATTTGTTAATCTACCAGCAATATTTCCTGTCTCCTTAACTGCAATAAAACACCATGAAAGACGCACTTATTAGTTATCTACTAAGCTTGACTTCGTTTGGCACAAGGCCAGAAACATAGAACACCCAGTGCGAATTGAACTTACTAACAATTTGTTAAACTACCAGCAATATTTCCTGTCTCCTTAACTTTCAATAAACCACCATGAAATACACTCTTATTAGATATCTTCTAAGCTTGACTTCGTTTGGCACAAGGCCAGAAGCATGGAACACCCAGTGCGAATCGAACTCACTAACAATTTGTTAATCTACCAGCAATATTTCCTGTCTCCTTAACTTTCAATAAACCACCATGAAATACACTCTTATTAGATATCTACTAAGCTTGACTTCATTTGGCACAAGGCCAGAAGCATAGAACACCCAGTGCGAATCGAACTCACTAACAATTTGTTAAACTACCAGCAAATATTTCCTTGTCTCCTAACTTTCAATAAACCACCATGAAATACACTCTTTATAGATATCTCTAAGCTTGACTTCGTTTGCTCAAGGCCAGAAGCATAGACACCCAGTGCGAATCGAACTCACTAACAATTTGTTAACTACCAGCAATATTTCCTGTCTCCTTAACTTTCAATAAACCACCATGAAATACACTCTTATTAGATATCTACTAAGCTTGACTTCATTTGGCACAAGGCCAGAAGCATAGAACACCCAGTGCGAATCGAACTCACTAACAATTTGTTAAACTACCAGCAATATTTCTTGTCTCCTTAACTTTCAATAAACCACCATGAAAGACGCTCTTACTAATTATCTACTGAGCTTGACTTCGTTTGGCACAAGGCCATGAGGTACCCAGTGCGAATCGAACTCACTAACAATGGTAGCATAGTTTTTTATTACACCATGCAAGGCACACTTAATAATTATTTGCTAAGCTTGACTTTGGCACAAGGCCATAAGTATAGGGCCCTCAGTGCGAATCGAACTCACTAACAATGATAGCATAGTTTATCATTATACCTTGCCAGTCATTTTTAATAGTTATTTACTAAGCTTAAATTCGTTTGGCACAAGGCCAGAACTATGGGGCACCCAGTGAGAATCGAACTCACTTACAATGGTTGCATAGTTTGTTATTACACCATGCCAGAAACTTTTAATAGTTATTTACTAACTTGACTTTGGCACAAGCCCAGAAGTATAGGACCCTCAGTGAGAATCGCACTCACTAATAATGGTAGCATAGTTTGTTATAATACCTTTCCAGTCATCCTTAATAGTTATTTACTAAACTCTACTTCGTTTGACACAAGACCGGAAGCATGGGCACCCAGTGAGAATCGAACTCACAATGGTAGTATAGTTTGTTATCACACCTTGCCAGACATTCCTAATAGTTATTTAGTAAGCTTAAATTCGTTTGGCACAAGGCCAGAAGTATGAGGCACCCAGTGAGAACTGACCTCGCTAACAATGGTAGCATCGTTTGCAATTACACCATGCAAGGAACACTTTAATATTTGCTAATTTTGAAATTGACACAAGTATGGGGCACCCAGTGAGAATCGAACTCACTCAAAATCCTAGCATAGTTTGCTATTACACCATGCAAGGCACTCTAAATAGTTATTTGCTTAGCTTGACTTTGACACAAGGCCAAAAATATGGGATACCCGGTGAGAATCGAACTCACTAACAATGCTATCATAGTTTGCTGTTACACCGTGCCAGACTCTCTTTATACTTATTTACTAAGCTTGACTTTGGCTGGCACAAGGCCAGAAGCATGGAGCACCCAATATGTGAAGTGAGCACACTCGTGTACTGACTCCAAATTCTTTATTCAAATCAAAGTGAAGTACATAAGTGTGTGATCACAACTTGGCATAAAGCCGGAGGTTTTTTTTTTTTTTTTGGGGGGGGAGGGTAACAAAACTGGTTATACCACTACATGGGTCTATTTAGCTAGGTTCACTCGCCGACCGATCCATTAAAAAATAAACCATGCATTCTCTCCTTGCGCAGCCTACTTATGTTGTATAGCCGACTACTACTGGACTTCAATAAACAACAGATACGTTTATACAAAGATAGGACCCTTCTTTATTTTCTTCGGTGTGTGGGTGGTAAAGGCGTAGAGCTTCACAATGAAAATGTCGGTGGCTGGCGAAGAGCGCAGTGTTCACAATGAGTGCCTGAGGGGTGTTTGCTGACGGGAGACGCGAAGTGTCCTCTTGGCTGCTGGCTGGCGTCCCTGTCTGACTTCGGCTAGAACCCTCATGCATTTATATTTATAGATACTCCTACGCATCTTTATCTTTTGATCTGATAACGGACCGTTGTTATATATTTCTTTATCTTCTCCCTGCTTCTTTGACCGGAAAGCCTCGCTTACGTTTTCCACTTTTTTTAAATATATATTTTTATATTTCTCTTTGTCTTTTTGTCGGAAGCTTCGTCTTCCGGGCGAGGACAATACAACACTTACACCAAAATGCCTCTTTCGCTCTATGGCTTTATCCTACTTAAAAATTTTCCCCTTTTCGAGTGATTTGGATTTTAAGCACATATCTTGTGCTTCGTATGATTTAAAGGAGATGGAGGGGGTGGGGTAATATTAAAACAAAAATCCCAAAGAAACTGAAAAATATAGCAAGATAAAATTGTGGGCCATTTTGGTTACCCCCTTTCCTTCAGATAGTTTATAGGACCGCCGACTGTCTTCCGATCTTTTTAAGGTTCGAAAGCAAGCCGGTTGATTTCTCTAAGACGGGAGTGGGTGTCCTTAGTGGGGTGTTGTTGAAATAATTGGGGTTTGTCTACAGGTCGGGTGGATTGGGTTTACTAGAAAAGCTGACCCCCCAGGAGTAAATGTACTAGGGTAAGACGGGCTGTTTTAGAAAAAAACATGGAGCACCCAATAAGAATCTAACTCACTCCCAATTTGTCGCATAGTTTTCTATTACACCATGACATATACTCTTATGGGGCACCTAGTGAGAATCTAACTCACTAAGAATGGTAGCATAGTTTGGGATAACACAATGCCCTCTTAAATAGAAAAAAACGGTCCTAAAAAACTTAATCGAGTAAAAATATCTATTACACCATGACACATACTCTTAATAATCTGCTTAAGAAATTGACCTTGTGTCGCATCCTACTCGTGCGGAGGGGTTGGTAAATATATATGCTCTTAATAGTTATTTTCTAAGCTTGACTTCGTTTGGCACTAAGCCAGAACTAAGAGACACTTAGTGAGAATCGACCTCACTAATAATTGTCTACTAGCATAATTTGCAAACTATTACACAATGCCATGTATTCTTTATATTTACTTACTAAGCTTAACTTAGTTACGCACAATGCTAGAAGTATGGGGCACCTAGTGAGAATCTAACTCACAAAGAATGGTAGCATAGTTTGCGTAATACACAATACCCACTTAAATACAAAATAACGGCCCTAAAAAACTTAATCGAGCAAAAATATCTCTTAACACACTATTTTACAAAGAACTAAACAACATCAAACAAACCCTAATTAATAACCACACTATCAGTGGGGCGTTAGAATGCACCGACTGCACCTCTGCAGAGGGGTAAGATTCCCCCAAATGGGGCCACCTGTTGGCCGTGGGTGGCGACCCGTGATGCTTTAGGACAGAGTCTTGGTGGATGAGCAGTCCATGACCTGTAACACTCCACTTAGACCCTTTCTTGAGCTAGACGGGCTGTCGGAGAGGCCCCCTCCGATCAATCGGCTGGTCACGTCAAGCCCTAGCACCTATACGATTGCTCGAACCCTATTACCCTTATAGCAAGCCCCAAGCCCTTTTTATCATATGGGTGCTAGAAGGCGGTGGCTGAGGGTCTACATGTCCTGGGAATGACGTTAAACTCTATCTGATGGTGAGGTTACAGTTCTGGAGGTTTGGGGAATGTGGAGTACCCCTTCATCACCATTGCTCTCTGGTCCACTGACCCAGAGTGGTAGTACCTGTTATGGTCCCATCTATGGGTTAAATAGAAAAATGTGTTTATAAAAAATTGTATTATCCATTTAAGAATGAATTCATTTCAAAACATTGCCGGCATTAAATGACCCACTGAGGTTGATATGCCGTAAAACAAAACAAACCAAACCAAACCTAATTAATAATGGATTCCCCAAGCACACCGTAGATAAACAAATAAAAATATATTTACAGACCTCTAAAAATAACAGCTTAAGCACTAATCCGTACAAAAATCAAATCAAATACACCTCGACTATAAGCAAAACGAACTAGCAATTAAAATACCATAAATAGATAAACAGTACCTACAGACAGTAATGAGTGTTTAAGATTCATTAGATACAGCAAAAATTTAAAACAGCAAACATCGTCGCTAATAATTTTAGTAACTGAATGGTGAATACATGGAATAAACTACCATCATCAATAGTGAATGCCCCATCTCTAAACTTCTTTATGTTAGATAATGTGTGGAAAGATTATAAATATTCTATGGAATTAAGATGAATGTTTATAAGGAAAAAATATACTAGCTGAAAGGATATTATTATTATTATTATTATTATTATTATTATTATTTACTCCTTTTGAGTTTTCATATCAGTGTTAACTGATGGTCTTTCACTGGAGTCTGAGTGACAGTTATGAAATATGAAAGTCAAAGTGATACCAATTGTGGTTGGTGCACTTGGAACGGTCCCAAAAGGATTGGAAAAGGGTTTGGAAAGTTTTGAAATCAAATTATTATTTATTATTATTATTATTATTATTATTATTATTATTATTTACTCCTTTTGAGTTTTCACATCAGTGTTAGCTGATGGTATTTCACTGGAGTCTGAGTGACAGCAAGTCTCCTCGGGTTTCCAGGACTCTTCTGAGTATTCTTGGCAGATTGTAGCAGTGCAGTGTTCTGGATGGTATCAATCCTTCCTCTGATTTCTGGACTTTCCAAACCCTTTTCCAATCTTTTTGGGACCGTTCCAAGTGCACCAACTACAATTGGTATCACTTTGACTTTCATATTCCATAACTTTTTCAGTTCTCTGGCAAGGTTTAGGTATTTGTCAATTATTTTCCTTTAGCTTCACCCTGTGATCTGCTGGAACTGCAAAATCCACCAGTTGACAAGTTCTTTCTTTTTTGTTAATCAACACTAGGTCTGGTCTTCTTGCTGGGATAAGGTGATCCGTTTGTATTATTATTATTATTATTATTATTATAGTGCACCTAAAAACACCTCTGTATAAAACTAATATTGCATATCAATTCTCATGCCCTTTGAAAGACTAACGATGAAAGTCTTGTCAGCTAGGGTTCTTACTCCTCTGTAGAGGTGCAATCGGCGTATTTTAATAAGAACCCCAACCCATTGGGTCCACCGGCTAAATAAATAAAAGAAAATACCAGTCAAAATCAATAAGTATTATAATAAGAATGCTTCATTTCTTCATGTCCTCAGCATAAAATAACTCAACAAGGATTAATATGCCGTAAAATCCAACCAAGTACCCCAGTAATCTTGCATGGACTCCTCGGGCCCATGGGGACCCCGGTTGAGAACCACTATTGTAAATTGAATAATTAAAAAAGAATATTAGACAAGATGAATAAGAAGTATTCTTGAGAATGCTTCATTTCTTCAGGTTTTCGGCATAAAATAACTCAACAGGGGTTGATATGCCGTAAAATCCAACCTACCGACCAACCCAGCAATCTTGCATGGACTCCCAGGGTCCATGTGGCCCCTGATTGAGAAACTATAATGTAGATTAAATAATTAAAAGAAAATATTAGACAAGATCAATAAGAAGTATTCTTGAGAATTCTTCATTTTTTCAGGTTTTCGGCATAAAATAACTCAACAAGGGTTGACATGCCATAAAATCCAACCAGCCAACCAACCGAGCCAGTGGTCTTGCATGGACTCCCAGGGTCCATGTGGCTCCTGGTGGAGAACCAATATTGCAGATTAAATAATTAAAAGAAAATATTAGACAAGATCAATAAGAAGTATTCTTGAGAATGCTTCATTTCTACAGGTCTTCGGCATAAAATAACTCAACAAGGGTTGATATGCCATAAAATCCAACCAACCACCCTAGTAATCTTGCATGGACTTCTAGGGCCCATGAAAACCAATATTGTAGATTAAATAATTAAAAAATGATATTAAACAAGATCAATAAGAAGTATTCTTGAGAATGTTTCATTTCTTCAGGCGTTCGGCATAAAATAACTCAACAAGGGTTGATATGCCATAAAATCCAACCAACCACCCTAGTACTCTTGCATGGACTTCTAGGGCCCATGAAAACCAATATTGTAGATTAAATAATTAAAAAATAATATTAAACAAGATCAATAAGAAGTATTCTTGAGAATGTTTCATTTCTTCAGGTGTTCGGCATAAAATAACTCAACAAGGGTTGACATGCCATAAAAACCAACCAACCAACCAACCAACCAAGCCAGTGATCTTGCATGGACTCCCAGGGTCCATGTGGATCCCGATTGAGAACCAATAATGTAGATTAAATAATTAAAAAAAATATTAGACAAGATCAATAAGAAGTAAGGGTTCATGTGGATCCTGGTGGAGAACCAATAATGTAGATTAAATAATTAAAAAAATACTAATCAAAATCAATGAGAAGTATTATTGAGAATGCTTCATTTAAAGCTAAAAATACATGAGCTAATCTTATATCGTTGGTTTCTAAGACGACAGTTTTACTTCTCCAAAACGGAGGATTTATTGTTGAGATGAGGATGTGTTTTGAATATTTCAATCTTTTATTGGAAAGACAACGACAGAAAGCTGTAAACCGGATTGTGTCAGGTTTTATCGAAGAGATTAGTTTTATCTCAGAAAGGAAAAAAAAAAAAAAAAAGAGAAAAGATATCCTATCTCTTCAAATGAGATAGTTTTAGGCCTTTACGTTTTCTTCTTTTTAGCAATTTATCCACAGCGGTTTCCTTCTGATGGGTACGAACAAAAAAAAACATGCCCTTTTCGATACCAAAAATTATAAAAATTCGTAAAAAAAAAAAAAAAAATTGGTTCATCATCAAATTTTTATAAAATCGGTTTAGCTCTGTCGGTAGAGTGTCAGCCAAGGACCCCCAAGGTTCCGGGTTCGATACCGACCCTCACCAACTCAGCGTATGAGTAGCACAGGGATCTGTGCGGTAAAGTAAGGAGTTGCTGGTAAGTGTGGCGCTCTACCTCAGATGAAAAAACAATCTCCTTGGTCTACTTTAGGCCACGCCGATAACTTTACTTTACTACTTATAAAATAAAAGATGGAAGGTTATTTCCCAGTTGAATAACATAATATTACAGGGTGACCCAGAAAAAACAGAACCCAAATTATTTATCTATTTTCCCATTAAACTAACCCTAACCCCTAACCCTAACCCTAACCCCTAACCCTAACCATAAACCCCCTATTTGAGTAACATAATATTACAGGCTGACCCAGAAAAACAGAACCCACATTATTTATTTTCCCATCAAACTAACCCTAACCCTAAACCCTAACCCTAAACCCTAAACCCTAACCCTACTCCCTAGTTGAGTAACATATATTACAGGGTGACCCAGAAAAACAGAACCCACAAATTTTGTAATAAAACTGTTAATTTTAATTTAATTTAAATTTTTTTTAAGTCCAACAAGAGTTAGGGTTTAGGGTTAAGGTTAGGGTTAGGGTGATGGTCGAGAGGGACGGATGACAAGAGAGAGTCAAGTCAATCCATATTGTCGACACGCCTTGATGATTTTAGAGCGTGATGAAGATGGCGAAAAATACAGTGGTACCCTAACTTGCGAGTTTAATTCGTTTCGCTGTTACACAATTTTTATCTTCATCTTCATCGCTGCTGCTACATGGAATTTTCTCAGATTTTTCAGATAGTCCAAGATAATGTAAATCCTTGAGCAAGTTCTTTGTCTTATCTGTTACGTCATGCTGTTTTAGCAGTGGCTTCCTCAGAATGAAAATGTCAAGGATTTTATGAATGTTATTTGAGGAAGTAATTTCTACTTATTGAGAATCTTGAATGAATATCTATCTATCTACCAACCCCTCGACGCTGTCAATTTCTTAATCAGTTTACCAGGTTTTAATTCAGTTTTCCATCTCCTAGACTGGTTACCTAGCCATGGTTAAAGAGCCCAATCTACCCTGCTATTTACCCATAGCTGGAGGGAGAATTGGATTCATACCTTTCCCAAGGGTATTAGTGCCATGTGAAATGCATATATAAAAGGCAGTTGGTGTGTATGTATAGATGTCCAGACGAAAGTAAAACAATGACTAAGTAAATATTAAATCAATTTTCTCACTGAAAAAACCCCTGAAATATCATTAATTCGTTCCAACTCGCCAACAAAAAACATTTTTTTGTTACGTTTTTTTTAAATGAGTAAAAAAACAGCAATGTATTGTATATAATTTTCTTTGACGTAATAAATTTAGAAACTTAATTTTATTTTTTTGTGAATTCATTAACATAAGCGTATCTGAAGCTCGCTCGCTCGTACCTCAAACTTTATGTCTCAATACAAAGCAAAAGCAAAAGAAGTCAACTGAGTGACAGCTCGTGACTTGAAAAACACCTATGTTGTGGCATTTGAAAGTCAAGGCACCACTTATTCTTTTATGTATTCCCTGTATTTGCTAGAAGGCGGTGGCTGAGGGTCGTAGTATACTGAGTGTGAAGTTAAACTGTATCTAGTGGTGTGGTTCCAGTGCTGGAGTTCTGGGAAGTGTGGAGTATCCCTTCATCGGCATTACTCTCAGGTCCACTCAGACCTGGAGTGATAGTACCTATTATGGTCCCACCTAAGGTTGGTTAAATATATTAAAGATACAAGACGTGGAAACAGCACTCCACGAGAAAGCAGCTGTACGGCCACCTGCCACATATCACCCAAATCATCCGAGTAAGACGGACAAGACACGCAGGACACTGCTGGAGAAGCAGGGACGAATTCATAAGCGACGTCCTCCTGTGGAAGCCAGCACATAGGCACGCCAGTGTGGGCCGACCAGCAAAGACGTACATTGATCAGCTCTATACGGATACAGGATGCTGCACAGAGGACCCCCGAGAATGATGAGCGATAGGGACGGATGGAGAGGGATTGTCATGGATATCCGTGCCAACAGCGCGACATTATGATGATGATGATATATGTACACACACACACCACACACACACACACATATATATATATATATATATATTATATATATTTATTTCTAAACTCCGACAGTATAAAAATTCCCGGCTTTTATAGTTTAGTCAGAATTATCCTGATGATCCGTTAGAGAAACGTAGGTAGATATTCTCTGACTCATTAGGCTTACTTATATATATATTATATATATTTAAATATATATTATATATATTTAAAGTAAAAGTAGTCGCGGTAGCCGAAAGTGGTATCAGCAAGACAGCGAGTGAGTCTCTCCCCTTTTCCCTAGCGCTAGACCAATGTTTTGGCATCTGAGGTGGAGCATCACACCTACCATCAGCCCCTTACTTTACCGCACAGATCCCTGCGTTACTCATACGCTGAGTTGGCGAGGACCGGTAAATATATATGATGTGTGTGTTTTTGTGTGTACGCGTGTTGGTTGATTGAAATTTAAAAAGACCTGCAGAAATGGTAAAATAGAATAATTCTGGCATCAGCATGATTTATAACATCTCTTGGAGATGAAGGTTTTTGCTGATGAACTCGAATATATATTGATCGATGCTAAAGAATAAAATTAGTTCATCTTTTTTTATCGACTGTAAAAATTCCCGGTAGGAACAATCGTAGTAATGTGAATAGACGAGCAGAAATTTGACTTTGGGTCTGACTACAATTTCTTGTTTCACTCTCAGCTTTATCACAAGGAAAGGGATATATGAGAGAGAGAGAGAGAGGAGAGAGAGAGAGAGAGAGAGAGAGAGAGAGAGAGAGAGAGAGAGAGAGGTGAAGGGAAACAATTTAATATATATATATATATATATATATATATATATATATAATATTTATTATTTAGTATAGATAAAGTTCGACCGAGACAGATATATAGATAGATGAAGGAAATTATGTATTTATAAAATATATATATATATATATATATATAATATATATGTGTGTGTTGTGTGTGTGTGTGTGTGTGTGTGTATGTGTATGTGTATGTGTGTGTGTGTGTGTACAGAGAGAGAGAGAGAGAGAGAAGAGAGAGAGAGAGAGAGAGAAGAGAGAGAGGTGAAGGGAAACAATATATATATATAATAATATTAATCTATTTATAATAAGCATTCGTTGATATATATATATAATATGTGTGTGTCTGTGTGTGTCTGTGTGTGTGTGTGTGTGTGTGTGTGTGTTTTTTTTTCATTTTGTCTTAAATAAATAAATATATGAGTGTGTTTTCCTTTTTTAGAGAGGGAAATCTAAAGAGAAAGAGAGAGAAAGAGAGAAAGAAGAAGAGAGATGGAGAGAGAAAAGGAAAGAGAGAGAGAGAGAGAGAGAGAGAGAGAGAGAGAGAGAGAGAGAGAGAGAGAGAGAGAGAGAGAGAGAGTTGTAATACTTACTATTTTTGTTTTCTAGTTTTTGTTTTATTATTATTATTTAGGTTTTCACACCTGCCGTAGTCGGTGGTTCACTGGAGGCTGAGTGACAGCAAGTCTCCTCAGGTCTCCAGGATTCTTCTGAGTATTCTAGCCAATCCCAACAATACGGTAGTTTGGATGGTCTCGATTCTTCCTCTGATTTCCAATTCACCCAAATTCTTTTCCAGAGCTTTGGGGACCGTTCCAAAGGCATCAATTACATTTGGTACAACCTTCACCTTCATGTTCCACAATTTTCTCCGTTCTCTGGCAAGGTCCAAGTATTTGTCTATTATTATTATTATTATTATTATTATTATTATTATTATTATTAAATCGGAATAGTTAGTTAAAATTCTCTAATAATTTGTGTATAAATTATGAGCATTAGACGGGACTGTTCAAAGCCATATAACTGTAGCAATTTGTTTGTAAAATATAATAAGAAAGAAAGAAAAAAGAAACAGAAAAGTGGATGCGATAACGCCATGGAAAGAGAGAGAGAGAGAGAGAGAGAGAGAGAGAGAGAGAGAGAGGGAGAGAGAGGGAGGGAGAGAGAGAGAAGGGGGAGAGAAGCCTTATATTTCTTCCTCTTTAAGCATTCGTGTTATTATGAAACCAATATGAGAACATTTTTTTTCCAATCAAATTACCAATAGTTTTATTTTAAAAAAAAGCTGTTTACTTTATGATTCATGCGTTTTTCCCACTAGTTGTGACTTGTGGTTTTCGCTGAAGGCTAAGTGACAGCAAGTCTGCTAATCTTTCGAGCATTATTCCACGTAATAAAGGCAGTGCATATATATATATATATATATATATATATATATATATGTACCGTGGGGAACTGATTGTAGGTGTGGCGCTCCACCTCTGACGCAAAAGCAATCCCCTTGGTATAGCGCTAGCGAAAAGGGGATAGACAAAACAGGGGATAGATCATAGGCCACTTTGTCTGCTTTACATTATTTTTTGCATATCATGTGGTAACAAGCCGTTAGAAGAGAGAGAGAGAGAGAGAGAGAGAGAGAGAGAGAGAGAGAGAGAGAGAGAGAGAGATGGTTGGTTGGATTTTTACGGCAACATACCCAACATTAAGGAACACCAAGAAACAACCAAAGGATCATACCCAACACTAAGGGACACCAAGAAACAACCAAAGGATCATACCCAACATTAAGGAACACCAAGGAACAACCAAAGGATCATACCCAACACTAAGGGACACCAAGAAACAACCAAAGGATCATACCCAACACTAAGGGACACAATGAAACAACCAAAATGTCATACCCAACACTAAGGGACACTAAAGAACAACCAAAGAGTCATACCCAACATTATGGGACACCAAGGAATAACCAAAGGATCATACCCGACACGAAGGGACACCAAGAAATAACCAAAGGATAATACCCAACACTAAGTGACATCAAGAAACAACCAAGTGTTTTTAGTAAGGGATCTCCACTGTAAAGTGCTCTCACATGAAGCCTAAAAATGGCCACAAAAAATCGAAACAATACACATATACGAGAGAAAGTGTGATCGCTTTAACAATTTAATTCAACATATAAAAGTCCATTGGAACTTTACCACTAGATACACTTTAACGTCAAGATACGGGGGAAAGAGTGATCTCGTTAACAACTTAATTCAACATATAGTTATTCACTAAGCTTAGCTTAGATGTGGCACAAGGCCAGAAGTGTGGGGCACCCAGGGAGAATCGAACTCATCAACAATGGTCTGCTAATGTAGGTTGCTAACCATTACACCATATGAGGTGCCCAAAAGTTATTTACTAAGCTTAGCTTAGATGTGGCACAAGGCCAGAAGTGTGGGCACCCAGGGAGAATCGAACTCATCAACAATGGTCTGCTAATGTAGGTTGCTAACCATTACACCATATGAGGTGCCCAAAAGTTATTTACTAAGCTTAGCTTAGATGTGGCACAAGGCCAGAAGTGTGGGGCACCCAGGAGAATCGAACTCATCAACAATGGTCTGCTAATGTAGGTTGCTAACCATTACACCATATGAGGTGCCCAAAAGTTATTTACTAAACTTAGCTTAGATGTGGCACAAGGCCAGAAGTATGGGGCACCCAGTGAGAATCGAACTCACTAAAAATGGTCATCTAATCTAGTTTGCTAACCATTACACCATATGAGGTGCCCAAAAGTTATTTACTAAGCTTAGCTTAGATGTGGCACACACCCAGTGAGAATCGAACTCGCAATGGTCTGCTAATCTAGCTTGCTAACCATTACACCATATGAGGTGCCCATATTTTCTGTATATAGTTATTTACTTAGCTTGCTTAGATGTGGCACAAGGCCAGAAGTATGGGGCACCTAATGAGAATCGAACTCATTAACAATGGTCTGCAAATCTACCTTGCTAACCATTACACCACGTGAGGTGCCCTTTTATTTGGATATAGTTATTTACTAAGCTTAGCTTAGATGTGGCACAAGGCCAGAACTATGGGGCACCCAGTGAGAATCAAATTCACTAACAATAGTCTGCTAATCTAGTTTGCTAACCATTACACCATATGAGGTGCCCAACAGTTATTTACTAAGCTTAGCTTAGATGTGGCACAAGGCCAAAAGTATGGGGCACCCAGTGAGAATCGAACTCCCTAAAAATGGTCATCTAATCTAGTTTGCTAACCATTACACCATTACATTAGCTATTACACACCCAGTGAGAATAGAACTCACAATGGTCTTCAAATCTAGTTTGCTAACCATTACACCCTATGAGGTGCTCAAAAGTTATTTACTAAGCTTGTTTAGATGTGGCACAAGGCCAGAAGTATAGGGCGCCCAGTGAGAACCGAACTCACTAACAATGG
>CM042162.1:32151980-32171980 GCA_023376005.1 Doryteuthis pealeii | reverse complement strand
TTTAAAAATCCAGTGAATGTTTTTTTGTTTTTAATATCTGCGATGCTTTCTGTCCAAAGTCACTCAAGAGAGATTTTAAATATTATTTAACTTTATTACACAATGCACACATAGGAAAGGCATGGACTGCTATAAACAGGTCATCCATCATATGGAAATCTGGTCTCATTGATGCAGACTATGCAGATGATCTGGCACTTCTAGTAGATACTCCTGCACAAGCGGAATCATTGCTGCATATCATAGAGAAGGCAGCAAGAGGCATTGGTCTTTATGAATTCAAATAAAACTGAGATCATGTGTTTTAAACAAGGTGGAGGCATATTCACACTGGATGGTAAGCCCTTAAAAATAGAAGACACAGTTCACATACCTGGGCAGTAATATTTCTGTTGGGTTCAAAGTTATAACATCGTTTATGATTGTTGAACAAACAACTCCGGGTGTTAAACATAAAGGACTTTAATGGAAATTATACATACTAGCAAATATATGCACCCTCCGGGTGCAAGTATTTAAGTTTTAATGTAATAGAATATATTAAATTAGAAAGTCTAATAAGAATGCAGATAAAAAGATTTGAAACAGAGTGGGGTTATAATAGAAAAATAGAAATGAAACTTACTCATCCATCACTGCCGTCTTTCATTGCTGAATTTTACTTATTTAACTATTTAGTTAAATTAGGAAATAAAGAATAAAATTACACTTATTTTTTCTTGTTAATGGATTTCATTTAAGATTCATTGAAGAGATTTTTGCTTATATTCATTAAAATAAAACCAAACAATTAGAAATCAATAATACTAAGCACATATTTAATAAAATCACATTTTTAATATCAATATGCAAATTTAGCCTTCCCGTTTACACTGCAAACCGCTATTTTTTGTATATATAAATACAATTGCATGTTATTAGTATGTTGATATGGTCAACAGTGGCTTCGGCCTCTGGACATTGATATAATTAACAGCGTCGATCCCAGGGGGGCCATCCCCCCAGGCAATACCTGCCCCTCGATTTAAAGGGGCAGGGCTGGGTTTATTGCCCAGTGCCTGAGGCGCCCCCTTGAGGGGAATGCCGACGGGATCGACGCAATTTTTCACCTGCCACTCCATGAGCTTCGGCTTGTGGGTGGTCCACGTTAATAGGGACTTTGTGCCTGACCCGTACAAGTGGGGTACGCGGTAAATATCGTATGTTGATATGGTCAACAGTGGCTTCGGCCTCTGGACCATTGATATAATTAATAGCGTCGATCCCAGGGGGCCATCCCCCCAGGCAACACCTGCCCCCTCGATTTAAAGGGGCAGGGCTGGGTTTATTGCCCAGTGCCTGAGGCGCCCCCCTTGAGGGGGAATGCCGACGGGATCGACGCAATTTTTCAACTGCCATTCCATGGGCTTCGGCTCGTGGGTGGTCCCACGTTAATAGGGACTTTGTGCCTGACCCGTACAAGTGGGGTACGCGGTAAATATCATGTTGATATGGTCAACAGTGGCTTCGGCCTCTGGACCATTGATGTAATTAATGGCGTCGATCCCAGGGGGCCATCCCCCCAGGCAACACCTGCCCCCTCGATTTAAAGGGACAGGGCTGGGTTTATTGCCCAGTGCCTGAGGCGCCCCCTTGAGGGGGAATGCCGACGGGATCGACGCAATTTTTCACCTGCCACTCCATGAGCTTCGGCTTGTGGGTGGTCCCACGTTAATAGGGACTTTGTGCCTGACCCGTACAAGTGGGGTACGCGGTAAATACCATGTGGATATGGACAACACTAATAAAAAGGTGAAGCAATTTTATTAATAATTGAGGTTTAAATATAAATAAAATCATGAAGAATGTGATGAAAATAACTATGTTAATTGTGACTCGATTAGTTATATAGTTTCGGTTACAGACAGAAAAGCTAACAATCTCCATTATAATAAGATAACATAAATACAAAGAAGATATAGGAAAGAACACATTCATGAATAGAGATACAATAAGGAGGTATACAAGAGATACCTAAATGTACATATAGAAGTAATGAAGGGTTATGGAGAGTCCATAAGAAAGTCACTTACTAATGCCTGTGTGGGTGAGAATCCCCACACAAGAAGGGTGTAGACAAACTGTCCTAACCCATAGTTGTCAAGTCCCGGAGAAGAAAGAGGAAAGAGGATTCAAAACTGGCGCTTGCCTGCTTAAATAGCAAAAGCCCCTGGTGGTGAGAAACGAGTCCAGATGGAAGATAACTCCTCCAGGGAAGACAATCCAACATCTCATTTATAGAAAGCGATATCAATGCACACGTGTTTTAAAATTACACAGTGATTTCCTTTTTTTTTTTTCAATATCTGCGATGTTTTCTGTCCGAATTGAGTCGAGAGAGATTTTGAGTTTTATTTAACTATTTTATAGAAAACGATACACGCATAGGAAAGGCAGATTATCATAATATCAAATCTGATATCACTGATAATGTTGCATAATGTAGTTTCCTTCAATTAATGCAAAAAATGAAATGAAATAAATAAATAAGATAATAAAAAAGAATAAAAACAACAACAAAATAAATACATGATAAGAAAATAAGATAAAAAGAATAGATATAATAATATTAATATCCCAGCAAGAAGGCCAGACCTAGTGTTGATAAACAAAAAAGAAAGAACTTGTCAACTGGTGGATTTTGCAGTGCCAGCAGATCACAGGGTGAAGCTAAAGGAAAATGAAAAAATGGACAAATATCTGGACCTTGCCAGAGAACTGAAAAAGTTATGGAATATGAAAGTGAAAATGATACCAATTGTAGTTGGTGCACTTGGAATAGTCCCAAAAGGATTGGAAAAGGGTTTGGAAAGTTTGGATATCAGAGGAAGGATTGAAACCATTCAGAACACTGCACTGCTGCAATCTGCCAGAATACTCAGAAGAGTCCTGGAGACCTGAGGAGACTTGCTGTCACTCAGACTCCAGTGAAAGACCATCAGCTAACACTGATGTGAAAACTCAAAAGGAGTAAATAATAATAATAAAGAGTAAAAAAAAATGAAATAAATACGTCTTTCACATGATGCTAAAGAAAGGGAGTCCTCATAGCGTAGTATCTAACATGCTGGACTGTGACATCATAGTAAGCGAGTTTGAACTACAGTCACTCTATTACATTCAATTCAGACTAATACCCTTGGGAAAGGAATATGAACACCCTCACCCCCATCTTGTTGAATGGGTTGAATAGTACCCCTACTGTTCTTTTACAAGGATGGCTTTGGCAATCAATAACCCATGAAGGTTGATATGCCCTTAAACAAAGAAACCAAACCATGATGCTAAAAATAAAAGAACTTGAAAAGTGGTAGCATGGATTATTGACAAGCACCTGTAGAACAGAACCTTCAAATCAGAACGTAACCGGGTAAGTTTCCGTGGAAAGATACCAGACCGTTGGTCAAAGCGGAAATCTCGCACGTCACGTGATTTGACTTAGTTAATTCAGTTCCAGTGCAGACGTGTGACTGCGAGGCTGAGCTCAGTCCGCGCAGTGAACGAAAAGAAGCCCTTAGTTAGGCAATAAAAGCTTTGATCAAAGTAATACAAGTCTTGTTAGTTATTACATGACTTTAAAAGAACTGAGAACTAGAATCTAGACGACAGATACGGCGACCGGCCAATAGAAGTAAAGATCCAACATGGCGACTCAACGAAGATAGAAGGAAGAAGAAGAACAAGTAAGTAACACAAATTCATCTGTCTGTCTCTGTCTCTAGTGTCTCTATGTTGGTCCACTCTCTCAGTCTCATGGGAAGAACACTATTTGGTTTTGTTTTGTTTTGTTTTACGGCATATCAACCTCAGAGGGTCATTTAATGCCGATAAAGTTTTGAAATAAATCATTTCTTAATGGATAATACAATTTTTTTATAAATACATTTTTCTATTTAACCCAGAGATGGGACCTTAACAGGTACTACCACTCCAGGTCAGAGTGGACCAGGGAGCAATGGTGATGAAGGGGTGCTCCACATTCCCCAAACCTCAAAAACTGGAACCTCACCATCAGATAGAGTTTAACGTCATTCCCAGGACATGTAGACCCTCAGTCACCGCCTTCTAGCACCCATATGATAAAAAGTGTTGGGGCTTGCCAATAGGGTTGGGAAAATCATATAGGTACTAGGGCTTGACGTGACCAGCCGATTGATCGGAGGGGGCCTCTCCGACCGCACGTCTAGCCCAAGATAGGGCCAAAGTGGAGTATTGCAAGTCATGAACTGCTCATCCACCTGGGCTCTATCCTTAAGCATCACGGGTCGCCACCCACGGCCAACAGGTGGCCCCATTTGGGGGAGTCTTACCCCTCTGTAGAGGTGCAGTCGGTGCATTCTAACGCCCCACCGAAAGGGCGGAAGAACACTATTGTTTATATACTCGCAACATGAGTATATAACATAACATAATTATATTTAGTAAATAATTATAGTTTCAAGTAACCATTATTAATACAAATAATTTACAGTTATATTGCATCAAGTATTCTCGTCGAATACGAATAATTTTTAAACAGATCTATTTTACCTATATATGAAAGCCTAACAAGTACTACAGCTCGGTATCAGAGTGGACCTGGAAGTACTGTAAATGAAGGAATACTCCGCACTCCCCAGATGTCCAGAATTGGAGCTTCGCCATCAGATGCAGGTTAGAGTCATATCAAGGTCACCCTTATTGGTGGAGGTCTGTTATACCTATAGATAGGAGCCTAACACTCCAGGTCAATTAGAAGACCAGACAAAGTAGAAAGAAGTAAAAATCCAACATGGTGACTGGCCGATCACGGATGGTCGAAAGAAAGAAGATAGAAAGTAAGAAGCAAGTAAGTTACACGACTCCATCTGTCTATCTGTCTGTCTGTCTCTATGTTGGTCCACACACACACACTCTCTCTCTCTCTCCCTCTCTCTCTCTCACAAAGAATCCATGAGGTAGCATATATTATAGGCAACACCTTGTAGCGAGAATTCTAAGGAGCCAATGTTTTCAGATCAGGGAATGGAAAACTACCGGACGGTTAGAATATCGCAAGTCATGTGAGACTTAGTTAGTTAAGTCATTTACAGCCAAAATGTGACACAGTGCAGACGTGTGACTGCGAGTGTGTGACTCCCCGCGCGGTGAAACGGGCAATGTAGAAATAAAACCTTTGATCAAGGTAGTAACAAGTCTTGTTGATTAATTATGCATGACTTGAAAAGAAGCCGTTAATAAGAATCCCTTAGAAAATGAAGCAGCAACAAGTGAGAAGACCAGACAAAGTAGAAAGAAGTAAATATCCAACATGGCGACTGGACGATCACGGACGACCAAAAGAAAGAAGATAGAAAGTAACAAGCAAGTAAGTTACACTACATCTGTCTATCTATATCTGTCTGTCTGTCTGTCTGTCTCTCTCTCTCTATATATAATGTCTCTACGCTCTATCTATCACCTAATATTATTTATGTACCCGACGTGAAAGGGGTATGTAACAACAATACTTCAAGAAAATATGACAAACGAGTCATGCATTTTGTACACGTTAAATGTATCTTAAAGTATCGTTTTAATCCAAGACTTGATTTGCCGACTTTACTACAAACAGCACATGCATTAAATGACCCACTGAGGTTGATATGCCGTAACACAAAACAAACGTTTATCTAGGACATTAGTTCCTAACCAAGCCTGTCATAGGAGCTGATTATACACTAGCTGCATCCCCTACAGAGAGTTTTGACCTCCCTAAAAGGGATGATCTGAGTATTACACTAAACTACATTTGATGGTGAGTCTCCAGTTCTGATGACTTGTGTGTATGGAACACTCATTACCTCCAAGTTCACTCTGATCCGTAGTGAGAGTACCTGTTCGTGTTAACAAGTCTTGTTAATTAATTAAGAATGACTTGAAAAGATGCCCTTAATAAGAATCCCTTAGTTAGAAAATGAAGCTGCAACAAGTTAGAAGACCAGACAAAGTAGATAGAAGTAAAGATCAAACATGGCGACTGGACGATCACGGATGACCGAAAGAAAGAAGATAGAAAGTAACAAGCAAGTAAGTTACACGACTCCATCTGTGTGTCTGTCTGTCTCTCTCAAGAAAACAGCTGTATGGTCACCTGCCTCCTATTACACAGACCATCCAAGTGAGATTAACAAAAGATTGTGGACATTTGGAGAAGCCAGGACGAACTCATAAGTGACATTCCCTATTATATGGAAATCTGGTGATTAGAATATGTTTTATATTTAAGTCTATACACTATATAGATTTAACACTGGTCTGTGGATTCATTAACTATCAAAGTGAGATTAACAAGAGATTGTGGACATTTGGAGAAGCCAGAACGAACTCATAAGTGACGTTTCCTATAGACACCTACACATGAACACATCAATGTTGAGCAACCAAAAAACAAACAAAAAACCCAACTTTGTGCGAATTCTGGATGCCGCGCGGAAGATGTGTCAGGGCGATGAACGATAGGGACTCTTGGTGAGAAAGAGATATGGGAACCCATGCTGAACGTGGGACCTGATAAAGATGATGATGATGATGATGATGATGATGATGATGATGCACAGAGTGTTTCAGAAAAAAATAATTTAGTAATCTACTCGAGTAATTCTTGTTCAAATGATCTCAGATTTTAACAGCATAGAAACAACTCAAAATCACTGTTTAATGTTTCATGTTCTTCCCGATTTGGAGAAGCCGGGACGAACTCATAAGTGACGTTTCCTATAGAAACCTACAAATGAACACGCAAGTGTAGAGCAACCAGAAAAGCGTACATCAATCAACTTTATGCGGATACTGGATGCCGTGCTGGAGACCTGTAAGGGCGATGAACGATAGGGACTGTTGATGAGAAAGAGTCATGGGACCCATGCTGAGAGTAGGACCTGATAAGGATAAGGATGATGATGATGATGATGTTGTTTAGACATTAAACATAGTATTCTGAATTGTTTCTAGAGACGCTGTAAAAATATGAAACCATTTGAACGAAAATTGTGCAAGTTATTACATTACGAAATGATATATAATTTTCTAAAACATCATGTACATCCTAATGATATAATTTTTTTGAAAAAAAAACACCACACACACACACACACACACACACACACACACACACACATATATATATATATATATATGTGTGTGTGTGTATGTGTGTGTGTGTGTGTGTTGACTAAAATCAACACTAGCAAATTGACTAAAAACAAAATTGCGAATGTCTACCATGTAATTGTAATAAAAAATTGTGTCCTCTTGATTGTAAATGCCAGAGTGAATGTATTGTATACAGTGGTGTGTAGGCAAAAAAAATGGTTATGATTGAAAATAAGTAAGTGAAAAATGAGAAAGTGAGGATGATTTATTGTTATTTGGTAAAACATTCCGTCACTAATTGTTTCGATTCATCGATACACAGTATTAAAACATATTTGAAATAAACAACAACCTAGACATTCTCGTTAGATTCTTTGTTTTTGCAAACAAGAATGCAAATTTTCAAATTTCAAATCATACTCTTTTAAATCAGAAACGTCGGTGTATATTTCCTCCTTGTATCACTCGTTTGAACTGAAACCTAAACCAACACATGATATTTTTTACCCTGAAGAAGATGTCACTTGAGAAGGAATGTTAAAACTTGGTGCATGCCACGTAACATTGCATTTGGTCGACATCCGTTTGTTCATACAAAAAGTGGTTCATCAAATAACTGCTACACCCCGTATGAAGTACATAAATAAACTTGTAAAATCCCATACTTGGGGTTAAGGAATGTTAAAACTTGGTGCATGCCACGTAACATCGAATTTTGTCGACTTCCATTTGTCCACGCTAAAGAGGTTTATCTTCCGTTAATTCAGTTGGGAAGGAATGTTAAAACTTGTACATACCACGTAACATTGCATTTGGTCGACTTCAGTTTGTTCACGCTAAAAGAGCTTTATAAAATAACTGGCGTACCCTGTATGGAATACATAAGTAAGCTTGTAAAATCTCATGCTCGGGATGGAATGTTAAAGCTTGGTGCATGCCACGTAACATTACGTTTGGTCGTCTTCCGTTTGTTCATGCTAAAAGAACTTTATCAAATAACTGGCGTACCCCGTATGGAGTACATAAATAAACTTGTAAAATCTCTTACTGGGATGGAATTAAAACTTGATGCTTGCCACGTAACATTGCATTTGGTCGACTTCCGTTTGTTAATACTAAAAGAGGTTCTTCAAATACCTGCTGCACACAGTATAGAGTACATAAATAAATTTGTAAAACCCATTACTTGGCATGGAATGTTAAAATTTGGTGCATGCCACGTAATATTGAATTTTGTCGACTTCAGTTTGTCCACGCTAAAAGAGCTTTATCAAGTAACTGGCGTACCCTGTATAGAGTACATAAATAAACTTGTAAAATCCTTACTTGGGATGGACTGTTAAAGCTTGGTGCGTGCCACGTAACATTACGTTTGGTCGTTTTCAGTTTGTTCCCGCTAGAAGAGCTTTATCAAATAACTGGCGTACCCCGTATGGAGTACATAAATAATCTTGTAAAATCTCGTACTTGGAAAGACCTTGTAAACCTATCGATTAAAGGCCGAGACGGAGTGGTGATTGATTTGTTTTAATAGCTGTCAGGAATCTGTCCCCAGTTCGTATTTTCCAGCGTGTTAGAAATTGATTTTCATAAGAATAAAAGTCACATTACGAAATAATAAAAGGTCAGGATATGTTTGAACGAGGCAAATATATGGGAGCTTATGAAGTAAAAAAAGATAGAAAAGAAAAATCGGTTTATTTGTTACCAATGCAAACAGTCCTAAGGGAAACATTATCTCGTTCATTTTTACTTTGTTTTATCCAGTTATTGGCTTCCACAACTTTTTTTTTCATATTTTATATACGTCTGTATACGTGTGGAAGCGCGTTGTGTAGTGGAAATGGACTCGGTGACATGAGTTCAAATCCTGGATGAGCCTGTTTGTGTTTAGTGATAATACACTTGGTTGGTTGGTTGATTTATTGGACCATATGACCTTTAGGAACCCCTTTTGCGATCCCGTTTCATAAGGACATTTTTTTCATTTACACCTTCAAAATCTGGTTAACAGACGATTTTAGAGGTTTAAAAAAATTATAAAACTAACCCCTAACCCTAACCCCTGGCCCTAACCCCCTAACAAACAACCGGATTTTGACGGTGTAAATGAAAAATGTCCTCATGTAGCTGATGGTAGGTGTGCGCTCCACCTCAGACGCAAAAACAATCTCCTTGGTCTAGCGCTAACGAAAAGGGATAGACTCCTCGTTGATTGGCTGATGCCGACTTTAGGCCACCCCGATGTGTATGCATTAGAGAGAGAGAGAGAGAGAGAGAGAGAGAGAGAGAGAGAGAGAGAGAGAGAGAGAGAGAGAGAGAGAATAGATAGCTCCAGATAAATTTACACAGTGGTATATATATATATATATACCCAGCGTGTTGGTAAATCGTTGCGGTGAGAAAAAACCCAGCAAATAGTTTGATTGTAAAAATATACTACCAAACATCAACCAGGGAGAAAAAATTTTTTGAAAAAAAGAAAAGACCAAGATAGTCGTACCAACAAAAAAAATAATCTATTGGTACAGTATTTGGCCAAAAGAAAAAACAATTTATATGTATATATATGTATATAAGTGTGACACTTTTAATTGCACTAAAATGCATTGGACCAGAATGCATCTAAGGGGTCATGTGTGTAGTATATATATATATATATATATATCCGTACGTAGATAGGAAGTAGTGTATCATGTGTGTAAACATTAGTGATAAAATAACCAAGAAATGAAAAAGAATGAATAAATAGATAAATAAGACAGATGGGAATATATTTGATATCCAACCGAGACAAATGTCTGAGGCCTGGGTTAATTTGGCATTGTGTAAATTGATGATGAGGACAATTGTTTATCTGTTTGTGCCTGTATGATTATAGTTCGTTTTAATATTTCAAACAAAAGTACATCTGTAAAAGTAATTGAATGACCAGCATGGATTAATCAGAAAGGAGATGGTGAGGGTGGAATTTTATATATATATATACATACGGTCCCAGAAAAAGATCAGTTAGAGTTAGAGTTAGATTTTCGGCGGCAGGTGATGATATCGATAGTAGCAGAGACTTAGAAATTAGCCAGTGAAGCCAGTAATTCACTTAGTCTCATGACAACTTCTTGCCAGCTGAGAAAGCCCACTACAACTGCTTAAGTGTCACAACTCCCTCTTCTATCAGTGTCCTATTAACAGACTTGTGTTTGTTTTGTTTTGTTTCTTTTAATCCCTGTGAACCCATCTGACTCGTGCCTTCGCATCGGCCAGCACAGAAAATCACAACGTTGGGGTCTAGACATCGTGCAGCGAAGGTGCAGGGTGCAGAACGGGTATTCTCACACTGGTGCCGTGACCACAGATTCGACCCTTAAACGTGGTTACACAATAGAAGTAAAGGAAAGAAGGAGAAAGACGGAAACGAAAAAGAAAGAAAGAAAGAGAAACGGAAAGAGAGACAGACAGACGGACGGATTAAGAAAAATCGGAGAAAGGAGAAGAAAAGAGAATAGTCAACACAACTGGAAAAGGAAAGAAAGAAAGAAACGGAAAGTGAAAAGACAGAACCCAAAAATCTGAAGAAGAGAAAAGGAACACAACAGATAGGAAGGAAAGAAGAAAGGATTGTCTGAATGAACTGATCAAAGAAAACAGATTTTGTTTTCGTTTTCTTTTAGCTGAAAACTGAAAGGAACACCCTTAGAACATTTAAAAAAAAAAAAAAAAAAAAAAAACAAGAACAAAGAGGATCAACTGAACATTTGAAAAAACAAAACAAAAACAAATAAGGAAACCAATTACGGTCCCTGCCAGGTAGGCTTAAAATTCACTTTATTTTGTTGTTGTTGTTGTTGTTATTGTCTTGACTAAGTTGTCTCTCTCACTGGCATATTAGTAAATCATGAATAGAATAGATGAAGAAGAAATACAGCATATTGAAGATTTTGTCCGTGATTTGTTCTTAAAAACAGAAAATTTTAAATGGTTAACAAAAACTATTATGGATAAATATCTATTATATTCCCAGAAAGATAGCCTGAATGGTTTTCAGAGGTACATTTTTCCGGATATCATTAGGAAGGTACGTTATCAAATTACTATTGAAGAGGAACCGGTAAAAACTAGGACAGATTCTCGTCAAAACCTCGAGAATAGTATAGATAAAAAAGAAAGGCAGCATATGGAAAATTTTGTTCGTGATTTATTCTCTAAAAATAACAATTTTGATTTGTTAAACAAAAGAAATGTTACGGAGATGTATTTGCTGCATTCCCAAAAAGATAAACTAAACCCAATCCAGAGATATATTCTTTCTTGTATTATTGTGAAGGAATATTATGAAACTGCTACTAAAGAAGAATCGGTAGAAGCAAGTAAAAAACAGACTATTGACCCATCAGCCGCTCAAGAAGAGAAATCAGGGCCCCAGAAGGATGGCAAAAGCAATTCTCTTGGTGAATTACCGGAGAGCTCTAAAAAGATGCAGCCTGAACCTCTATTATCTGAGACAGGTTATCGTCCAAAAGTGGGTAAAACTTCACTTGATACTAGTGACACAGTGACCATAGTACCGAAAGGGAAGGAGGATGTTGAGGTTACCGACGAAAAATCAAAGTTTTCTGAATTTGATGTTAGTAAAAAGGAACCGGTAGAAGCAAATAAAAAACAGACTATCAACCCACCAGTCGTTCAAGAAGAGAAATCAAGGGCATCCAAATATAACAAAAGCAACTCATTTAGTGAATTACCAGTGAGCACTCAAGAGATGCCACCCGAATCTCTGTTATTAAGGGCAGATTCTTGTCAAAAAGTGGAGGATAATACTTCACTTGATGCTTATGTCATAGTGTCTATGGAACTGAGAGTGGAAGGGGATGTCGAAACAAAACGGAAACTGTTCAAGAATGTTAAATCTAAAATTAAAGATTTCAAAGGCATGAAATGGTCATTACCTTTACCGCGTCCGACAAAACGGATACTGTCAAAAGAGATTTTGTTAAATAAGCACCAGGACAGAGTCAAGAAGACTAATCATTGTAGGGGAAACAGACCCAATCACCTTGCCGGTATTACGAAAATTTCCGAACACCCTTTTGCTAACAGTTTACGAAAGCTGACAAATGACAAAGAGTTTAAAGAGGAATTACCGGTTAAGACAACCCCTCTCACTGACCAGTCAGCCGTGAAAAAACAACAAAAGATAGTTACTAAAAGACTTCAGACCCTTGAGGAGATGCAACCCGTGCTTGAAGACAGTAGTGAGTGTAGCATACTTAGTAAAAGTTATTTAATGGATAATGATCGAAGGCCAGCCCCTTATTCGTCTCCTGCCTGTGAAAAGTTACCCGATAAAGAGGACAGTCTTATTCCATTAAAGGAAATCTCTGACTCGACTCCTACCCAGTGCTGTCTTGCATCAAAAAGACTAGCAGAATCCGATAGCAAAAGCATGGGGGAACTTACACCGCCAATGAAGATAAAAAGAATAATCAGTAGTGATCATGGCATTAAGAATAGTTCAATACATATGCAGTTATTTCGTAATCATACCGTTGATAATCCTCCACGTGTAGTGAGTGCAACAGAAAAAAGAAGGTTAGTTATCAGGTCCGATTCAGAGACATGGAGTCAAATCAAATTTATTGAGTTATCCAACCAATTAACTGGGGACGGTAGTTCAACACCTTTGGTAGTGAAGAAGTACTCTCAAGAAAAGAACATGAGACTTAAGTATGTGAACTTTATAAAAGCAGATGGAAGTAAAAAGAGAAAAACGGGGAAAACATTTCGAATCTTAATTTCTAAAATGGTGATCTGGAAAAATAGGGACTCTGATTCAGAGACTGGGAGTTCGCTAGTGATTAAGGAAAAGAAAAGAAAAAGAAAATGCAAAAAGAAGACTAGTAGGTATAAATTAAAATCAATATCTATCAATTCCTGCTGCTTACCCAAAGAGAAGCAGCAAAGTGTAAGACGGACACAGTGGGGGCATGTATCTTTAAGAGCCCCAGTTATGCCACCAGGGGCCACCGAAGTTTCTAAGAACCATAATGCCACAGGCCATAGAGGTGTCCAATAGATTTGAGCGGCGGTGTTGGAGAAAGGGCTGGTCCTATTACAGGTATCTAGGGGAAGGTTGACGATAATCATAAGAGTAGAGCTCCCTCTAATTATTATTAGGTCATCACAATAGGTAGCGTCATAGTAGTAGTTATGATAATTATATTAGAATTTGTAATTCAGCGAAAACCATGATTAAGGAATAGGAAGGAAATATGCCAGTGAAAGGACACGATAGCAAGACATAGCAAATACGGTAGGGACCAAAGTAAAAAAAAAAAAAAAAAAAAAAAATTTTAAACACAGCCGTCACGATAATGAACTACTGGACACTTCATTCATGATCCAAGGAGCTGTTGCAACTTGGTGTCTTAAAGACAAATGAAAAAAAAATTAAAAAAAAAAGATATAAGAAAAAGAAATCTGCAACCTGCATGTTCAGTGCAGAAAACGATGTAAGGTGAATCCCTTAGAAAAAGAAAAGGGAAAGAAGAAAAAAAAAAACAAATGGTTGAGGGAGGTAGAAGTGAAATCTTGACTTGTTGAACTTTCCTATTTAGGATGAACATTGTTTTTGTGTGTATATGGGTTAATGAAAGACTGGAAGAGATGACCTGTTGATACCTCCAGTAACCCAGGACATATATTATGTTGAGGTTTCAGGCTGTTTGTTTGGTTGTTCTCTTAAGAAAAAGGGGTGGTAGAGACCCCAAGGTTTGGAGATGTAATCGACAATGCTTCTCTAAAGTAATGTTATTCCTGCTACGGCACCTATCCAACTGCGGAAATTATGATGTTCCCGAGTCGTAAGGAATTTAAAAAAAAAAATGAATACTTCTGAATCATTTAAAAGGGTGGTTAAAATTCCCTTGCGTTCATGAGAAGGTGATGTGAAATCTTGGAGGTGAGCCAGAAAAGCCCTCCTGAATCGTTAAGTAGAAGGGTGGTTAAAATTCCCTTGCGTTCATGAGAAGGTGATGTGAAATCTTGGAGGTGAGCCAGAAAAGCCCTCCTGAATCGTTAAGTAGAAGGGTGCTTAAAATTCCCTTGTGTTCATCAGAAGGTGATGTGAAATCTTGGAGGTGAGCCAGAAAAGCCCTCCTGAATCGTTAAGTAGAAGGGTGCTTAAAATTCCCTTGTGTTTATCAGAAGGTGATGTGAAGTTTTGGAGGTGATCCGAAAAAGTAATCTTGATTGTTGAGTCAGAAGTCCCCCAAGGAGAAGCAAAGTCGAAGACCTGAACCCAACATAACTATCCATGTTTTTTTTTGTTGTGTGTATGTTTGTGTCGAAAAGGGTGAGGATCCCACCCGTACAAGTGCACTGTTGGCCATTGTTTTTTTTTGTTTTGTTTTGTTTTTTATTTGAAGGGAGGTGGCAAAGCCCTCTGATTATATATTGTTGTGAATCTTTTTTTTTTTTGTTATGATGTTTTTTTACAAAACCAAGAGAAAAATGTTGTCCCCCCTTCAGGCGCCGAAGGGAGATGCATACTGTTGTTTTGTTGTAATTTATAAATAAATGACAAGAACGGTTGAGGGAGGTATGTGACACTTTTAATTGCACTAAAATGCATTGGACCAGAATGCATCTAAGGGGTCATGTGTGTAGTATATATATATATATATATATATATATCCGTACGTAGATAGGAAGTAGTGTATCATGTGTGTAAACATTAGTGATAAAATAACCAAGAAATGAAAAAGAATGAATAAATAAATAAATAAGACAGATGGGAATATATTTGATATCCAACCGAGACAAATGTCTGAGGCCTGGGTTAATTTGGCATTGTGTAAATTGATGATGAGGACAATTGTTTATCTGTTTGTGCCTGTATGATTATAGTTCGTTTTAATATTTCAAACAAAAGTACATCTGTAAAAGTAATTGAATGACCAGCATGGATTAATCAGAAAGGAGATGGTGAGGGTGGAATTTTATATATATATATACATACGGTCCCAGAAAAAGATCAGTTAGAGTTAGAGTTAGATTTTCGGCGGCAGGTGATGATATCGATAGTAGCAGAGACTTAGAAATTAGCCAGTGAAGCCAGTAATTCACTTAGTCTCATGACAACTTCTTGCCAGCTGAGAAAGCCCACTACAACTGCTTAAGTGTCACAACTCCCTCTTCTATCAGTGTCCTATTAACAGACTTGTGTTTGTTTTGTTTTGTTTCTTTTAATCCCTGTGAACCCATCTGACTCGTGCCTTCGCATCGGCCAGCACAGAAAATCACAACGTTGGGGTCTAGACATCGTGCAGCGAAGGTGCAGGGTGCAGAACGGGTATTCTCACATAAGATATATATATATATATTCATATAACCGCTAGGAGAAAGCTAATAAGTAAAAAGTGCTCGATACCTAAGTAGAGCCAATAATAAAGATAATCTAATGAGTCAGACGAACCTACTATTAGTTTCGCATAAAGCTCTTCAGGGCTAAAATCTGACTCTTAGAATCTTAGATTTTAGCCCTGAAGAGCTTTATGCGAAACTAATAGTAGGTTCGTCTGACTCATTAGATTATCTTTATATATATATATATATATATATATGAAGATAGGAGGGTTGGAGTAAAAAAGTATGAGGTAAGGTAAAAGGAAAAGTGGACAAAAATAATGACTCAAACAAGTAGGAGAGAAATATTTCGTCCTTCTTATATATATATATATATATATATATTATATATATATATATATATATATATATAATGTGTGTGTGTGTTTTATTGCTATTGTCTAGTAAATTTGGAAAATATAGATAGCAATATTATTTGAAATATTTCTCCAAAATAAGTGTAACCAGATGGACATACAAAGCTAGTAAGATTTTGAAAATGGTACATAAATTTTTTAAACCATCAATATCATGAAAACAGTTCTTTTCTTTTTTAATGCAATGCGTTGGGAAACATTTCAGATTCAATACATTCAAATGACAGTTGAAAAAAAAATGTCTCAACTCTGAGTGAAATCAAACTACAAATTTCACCATGAGACATCCAGTCAATGCTGCCTTTCCTATAAGAACCCCGCCATTTTGTTTACCTTAAAACCTACTTTTGGATCCACTAATAAATGTACATATTAAATTTGGTAGCTCTACATCAAACCGTTTTCGTTTTTCCGCAGAGGACGCACAGATAAACCCTTTCTTAATTATTAATGTTGATCTAAAAAAAGAAATTAAATTTCTCTCTCTATCTAGCGTTCCAATCTTTCTTCTTGCCTTCCTTTTTCTCGTCGTACATACACATTTCATATAGAGTAACTAGGCACAGCTTTAAGGGTTATAGATAATTAGAATTTTCCATTCATTCTTTCCTCTATAAAGATGGCGGATATAACTAGACCAGAAAACGGAAACGAGGCTCGAGTAAGAGGAGTCAATAATTTCATATTGTCTCCTCTTCCTTCTCCTCCGTCGCCGCGTCTTTTCCTCTAATTGATACCATGAATACTTACAAAGGAGACACTTCTTTTCTTTGCTGGCGTTATTGTTTGTAGCAATTTGTGCAATTAAGGTTGTTTCTAAGTTTTCGATTTCTGTATTTCTTGTAATTATTGTCGAATACATAAAAGTGTGGCAGCCTCGATTTGGGGAAAATTAGGTTTGGTTCGTCAATTTCTTTTCTTTATTTTTCCGGCTTTCTTATTGGTCGGTCTCGTTTCCCCGGCAGGATGTTTTATTTCTTAAGAAGGTCATAATAAAAGGCTAAACAGATATCGATTAGCAGATATAGATTTACATCGGCGTATAGGACCCTCCACAAACACACACACACTCTCTCTCTCTATCTCTTTCTCTCTCTCTCTTTCTCTCTTTCTCTCACACACGCACACATATACATATATAAGGATAGTATGAGATACATACACACACACACACACACACACACACACACACACACACACACACACATATATATATATATATATATATAATATATATATATATATATATATGAGGTAAGGTAAAAGGAAAAGTGGACAAAAATAATAACTCAAACAAGTAGACGTAGGAGAGAAATATTTCATACCGCTTTAAGCGAGGGACTTCATCAGTCTGTTTATTCAAGACAGGGTACGTACATTTGTATTTAAAGAAGAGAATGTGAGATGGTTATGAATTTCTCTCCTACTTCTACTTGTTTCAGTTATTATTTTTGTCCACTTTTCCTTTTACCTTAACTCATATATATATATATATATATTATATATATATATATATATATATGAGATCTATCAGTAAATATATAACTAATAGGTCTCATTTATACATATAATACACACACACACACACACACACACACACACATATATATATGTATATGTAATAGATCTATATATATATATATATATATATTGAATATATGAGATCTATTATACATAAATATTATATATATATATATTATGTATATATATAATAGATCTCATATATATATGAGATCTATCATACATATATGTATTATATATATATGAGATCTATTAGTTATATATATATATATATATATATATATATATATATATATATATATATATATATATATATATATATATATATATATATACCTATTAGATCTATTAAACTTACATTCATCAGCTCATAGCAGACACTGGGTGCCGTCTAAACAACTAACCAAGAACGATAGCCTGTAGGCACAGATGGTGTGAGAGAATCAAGGGAACCCGTGCTGTCGGCCCGCTTAAATGATGATGTAATGTATGTGTGCATGTGTATGCGTGTGTTTTGTGTGTGTGTGTGTGTGTGTGTGTGTGTGTGTGTGTGTGTGTTGACACTGAAAAAATATATCGTTTTTTAAAAAAAGCCTGCGCTTACTTCCACTTACTTTTCCAGGCGTAAAATATTGTTTCCGCTAAGAGACAGCACCAGCTATCCTGGATAGTATCCAAGAGAATGAAGGGTCAGCCAAACCAATGACCCATCGCTGATGAACAGCCCTTGAATCACTGCGCAATTTCTTTCTTATCTAACATCGTTATTACCAGAGACTGGACTCCGGCCAATTGGTCAGCTTTAAGCGCACTATTTCTCTCGCCGTCTAAAGATTTACGGATATCATGGTAATCTCTCTGTCTTTCTCTCTCTCTTTTTATATATACATATATACATACATACATATATACATATGGAGGCGTGTGGTCTAATGGTTAGAGTCGTGGAAAATGGACTCCTCGACCCGAGTTCAATTCATAGACAAAGCTGTTTGCATTTCACATAGCGCTAATACCCTTGGAAAAGGTATGAATCCTACTCTCCCTCCAGCTATGGGTAAATAGCAGCGCAGACTGGGCTGTTTAACCATGGCTAGGTAACCAGTCTAGGAGAAGGAAAACTCCGAATTCGAATCTGTTGAACTCCGCTTAAGAAATTGACCTTGTGTCACATCCTGCTCGCGCGGAGGGGTTGGTAAATATATATATATATATATATTTTTTTGGTACAGGCAAATTTATATAATATATATCATGTATAGCGATCTAAAAAAGATCTGAAGGTAGGTTTCCCTAATCTCATTTCATTCCATAGGAACACCAATAGTAGTAAGTTTTGGGGTACTTACTACGTGCATAAATCCTCAAATGGGTTAAAAGGGGCTCTTTAGCCTTGGTCGGCAACCCATCAGTCAAGGAAAGTCCGACACAAAACCTCTGCCTTCAAGGAAATGCTATGGGAGTAAACCCCGAAAAAAAATCAGGAGCCGGAGTCCCTAAGGTGGTGTGATGCTGAAATCGAATATTACCCATCAACACCTATGACACTACCGTTGCCAAACCGCATTGGTCCCTTATCTATCCTTTGGATCACAGCGGCAGTATGGAGAGGGGGATTTGCTGTATGGGCAACAATCTATCCTCCATATGAACCTGCCCAGGCTATGTAGTTCAAATTCAAAAAAGAAAAAAGAAAAAAAAAGAAAATGAAAAAAAAAAGAAAAAAGAAAACGAAAAAAACAAACAAAATTAGCTTATAACTGTTCAAGTGTCCCTTGGGCTTTTGTACAACTTTCATTATACACATTTTCTTAAATTGGAGTTATAAGTCGACACGTACAGACCAAACTTACTTATATATATATATAGATGAATTTTCATTAAAAAAAAAGAAAAAGAAAACAGCAGGATAAGAAAAGCAAAGACTAATAGGATTTATCGTAGACCAACCATGTATAGCGATCTACACAATGATAAAGAATGGGAGACAAAAAGGAGGAATAGAGTGGAAAAAGTTGTTTTATTGATATAAAACTATGGCCCTTTATTATCATTAGTATTATTATTATTATTGTCATTATTATTACTACTTTTGCTTTTATAATTTTATAGTAATTATAGGCATTTTAGAATGTTGGTGCTATTATCAAAGTTTATTTTGTTTAGTTTTGGATTTTTGTGTCTAATATGCAGTGCTTCTAAGATTTTTAGTCGTTGTTTACATGATTGTGTTTCTATAATGGTAGTGTTATCGTTAAGTATTTTCGGGAATTAATTATTGGGACAAGAGTGTGATTTTAGATGTTGGGCTATTGAGCTATTGTCTGTAAGGTGCATTGTAAGCCGTCTGGAGAGGGTAGTTGTGGTTACACCAATGTATATATTTTTATTAGAGATACATTCTCCGAATGGACATTTAAACAAAATAAACTTTGATAATAGCACCAACATTCTAAAATGTCTATAATTACTATAAAATTATAATAGCAAAAGTAGTAATAATAATAACACTAATAATAATAACAACAACAATAATAAACGCAACCT
>CM042162.1:32091980-32146980 GCA_023376005.1 Doryteuthis pealeii | reverse complement strand
TCGTGAGAGAGAGAGAGAGAGAGAGAGAGAGAGAGAGAGAGAGAGAGGTGGGGGGTGAGAACATTGTGTAATGGTTACCATCGAAGGAATTAGCCTCGGTGAGTTTAAATGCTGGACGAGGCTGTTTGCATTTGGACTCTTTAACCTTGCTGAAGCAACCACTCAGGGAGAAGAAATACTGTTAGTTTGTTTTTTGTTTTTTTAATTTTGTTTTACGGCATATCAACCTCAGTGGGTCATTTGATGTCGATAAAGTTTTGAAATAAAGTCATCCTTAATGGATACACAATTTTTTAAATTAAAAACATTCTTCTATTTAACCCATAGATATTTAATTCCTTTTTTTTAGTATATTCTACGAGTGTTCGGATTGTCGCATATAAGCAATCGCCAATGTTGGCGTGACTTCTTCCGCCTTCTTTTCTTGATACATATAGTCTGTGAGGATAGGGCGATTGGAGTAAATCCGATAGAATGTAGTAAAGATTAGAGGGAGAAATGTGGACAAAGGAACAAAACTCAGACACGTATATGTAGGAGATATATTTCGCCGTGCATTGAGAGAGAGAGAGAGAAGAGAGAGAGAGAGAGAGAGAGAGGAGAGAGAGGGGGGGGCGAGGAAGAGTGAGCGTTGAAATAACTTTGTATATGTGTAAATGCGCCACAAGTTAGTCAATGTATTACTCCGCCTATGAAATATAGAAGCATTAGAAATAATGTATAAAACTAACAGGTACTACCACGCCGGGTCAGAGTGGACCTGGGGGCAATGGCGATGAAGGGGTACTCCACACTCGCCACTTTACTGCATAGATCAGATAACTCAAGCTAAGTTACTTATGTACTGAGTTGGTGGGAACCGGTATTGAACCTGGAACCTCGCGATTCCTTGGTGACTTCTCTAAAAAAAGAAGTGAAGCAAGAACACATCAGAAGAACAAGAAGACTTCTAGAAACCAAGCTCTGTGTTACATAATTATTAGATTCCTAATATTTGTGTACAGTAGTGTAGAAATCAAAATGGCTGTTATAAGTTGCAGCCGGTGGCCTTGAAGGATGAGTGACAAGGCTTGACCTCAGTCCTGATCCTTCCGGAGGATACCGTGAGAATCGGTGAAGACCCTCTTCCGGTTTAGATTAGAAATAGGTTTTAGTTAGATCGGCGAAGACCACGACGGTGGAAAGTCGTGTTATGCACGCAGCCGACTCGATCTGCGCAGGTAGTCTGGTGGGGATTTCAGAATAAAATATGATCTAAGTTAAATCGAAGTCTTGTGTTATTATCTAAAAACTACCAATGACACAGGGCTTCTGATAAAGAGAAATCACCAAATGGAAGACCAGACACGAAATCCCCAAAACGAAGTCCAGACGCTAGAAGAGATGTTAGAAGAGTCGCTAGAAGAGACGCTGGAAGACGAATAGTAGAAGTAAGAAATTAAGGAAAGAGTTATGCAACAGAACAAGAAGACTTCTAGAAACCAAGCTCTGCTGTAGAAATCTCATCAAGGTAATAAATGCCTAGGCCGTCCCTCGTATAAGATACTCTGGGGAATTCTTAAAATGGACAAGAGAGGAACTCCGACAGATATACCAAAAGACAAGAAAATTGATGTCAATGCACAAGGCATTACACCCGAGAGATGATAGAGACACATTATATGAAGTAAAGATTAGAGGCAGAAATGTGAACAAAAGAACAAAACTCAGACAAGTATAAGTAGAATATATATTTCGCCGTGCATTGACCTCGGTTTCATCAGTCATTAAAGCACCATACATGCGTTTTATAGAAGAGACAGTGGACGGGAGAGTAATGGATTTGGGGATGAGGTCAGGTGGATGGGATAGCATTTGCTAGGATTTGATTGGTCAGAAGGAAATCTTTGGTGGGTGGGGAGGGGGAAAAGATCAAAAGTGAGGAGAGAGTTGGAAAGGATATGCAGTAGTTCCTTTTGACCAACTAAATGCTATCCCATCCGCCTGACCTCATCCCCAAATCCACCCCTCTCTCCTCATCTATGATTTTTTACTGATCAAATAAACGACAGATAAAGCCAAGCTAGATGCACGGCGAAATATATCTCCTACATATACTTGTCTGAGTTTTGTTCCTTTGTCCACATTTCTCCCTCTAATCTTTACTACATACTGGGTCTATGAGATTCCATGCCTTTTTTATGCGTACATTGAAATTGCTTTCTGTAGATAAGATATTGCTACCTAGATATGTGAACTGGTCTATTAGAATTTGGTTAAAAGTTACTTAGTACCTTGTGTTTCTAGAGGAAATGATCTTTTATCTTCATCTTGATGTAATGTTTCATCCCCAAACCCACTACTCTCCCATCCACTTTCTCTTCTATAAAACACATGTATGATGCTTTAATGATCAAATAAACGACTGATGAAGCCGAGCTCAATGCACGGCGAAATATATCTCCTACATATACTAGTCTGAATTTTGTTCCTTTGTCCACATTTCTCCCTCTAATCTTTACTACATTCTGTCGGATTTACTCTAATCGCCCTATCCTCACAGACTATATGTATCAAGAAAAGAAGGCGGAAGAAGTCACGCCAACATTGGCGATTGCTTATATGCGACAATCCGAAAACTCGAAGAATATACTAAAAAAAAAAAGGAATGAAATATAAATTACAGCAGACAATAACCGTAATTGCAATACATGCAGAAAAACAACAAAAACAAGAAGACAGAAACAGGAAGAAAAACAATTATATGGATACTTCAAACGATAAATTGAAGAGATTGCACATGAAAAGACTTGGACATGTTTAAGAAAATGAAAGAGAAAAAGAGAAGGCGAGTCTCTTAGAATTGCAACTCAAGATAATGCCATAAGAATAAATTATGTCAAAGCATAAATAGAAAAGACACAACAAAACAGCAAGTGTAGGATGTGTGGAGACTAAGTTAATACGATCAATCATGCAATAAGCGAATGCTGCAAACTATCACATCGAGAATAGAAGGCTAGACACAACTGGGTGGGAAAGGTGATCCACTTGGAATTGTGCAAGAAACTAAATTCTTACTATGCAAACAAATGGTATATGTTTAAAGCAAAATCTGCTCTAGAGAATGAATCGCATGAAATACAATGGCACTTCGAGATACAGACGGATCACTTTTTCCCGGCTAGAAGACCCAATCCTAATATTAACAAGAAAAAAGAAATCTTGTTAATTAGCGGATGTTGCTTTCCCGACCGATCATAGGTTGAAAATGAAAGAAACGAAAAGATAGATACCTGGATCTTGCCAGAGAAGTAAACAAAAAAAAAAAAAAAAAAAAACAATAAAAATGAAAAAAAAAAAAAAAAAAAACCACAAAAAACTGTGAATGATGAGAGTCAAAGTGATGCCAATTGTAGTTGGAGCCCCAAGAGTTTGGAAAAAAGACTGGAAGAAATGGAAATGTGAGGAAGAATCGAGACCTTCAATTAAAATCAGCTGGAATACTGAGAACAGTTATAGAGAGCTGAGAAGACTTACTATCACTCAGACTCCAGTGAAAGACCACCGGCTAATGCTGGTGTGAAAACCTCGCAAAAAGTCAAAGTGATACCAATTGTAGTTGGTGCACTTGGAACAGTCCCAAAAGGATTGGAAAAGGGTTTGGAAAGTTTGGAAATCAGAGGAAGGATTGAAACCATTCAAAACACAGCACTGCTGCAATCTGCCAGAATACTCAGAAGAGTCCTGGAGACCCGAGGAGACTTGTTGTCACTCAGACTCCAGTGAAAGACCATTAGCTAATGCTGATGTGAAAACTCAAAAGGAGTAAATAATATGTAGACTTTGTGGTTATAGGGATGACACTGTAAACTATATACTCTGCGAATGTAGCAAACTAGCACAACGAGAATACTAAACTAGACACGACTGGGTTGGGAAGGTGATCCACTGGGAATTATGCAAAAAATTTAATTTTGACTACACAACAAAATGGTATATGCATAAACCAGAATCTGTTCTTGAGAACGAAACGCATAACATTCTCTGGGACTTTGAGATAAAAACGGATCACCCTATCCCAGCAAGAAGGCCAGACCTAGTGTTGATAAACAACAAAGAAAGAACTTGTCAACTGGTGGATTTTGCAGTGCCAGCAGATCACAGGCGAAGTTAAAGGAAAATGAAAAAATAGACTTGCCAGAGAACTGAAAAAGTTGTGGAATATGAAAGTGAAAGTGATACCAATTGTAGTTGGTGCACTTGGAACAGTCCCAAAAGGATTAGAAAAGGACTTGGAAAGTTTGGATATCAGAGGAAGGATTGAAACCATTCAGAACACTGCACTGCTGTAATCTGCCAGAATACTCAGAAAAGTCCTGGAGACCTGAGGAGACTTGCTGTCACTCAGACTCCAGTGATGTGAAAACTCAAAAGGAGTAAATAATAATAATAATAATAATAATAATAATAATAATAATAATAATAATAATAATATATTTGGTGCCCTTGGAACAGTCTCCAATAGTTTGGAAAACAGACTGGAGGAATTGGAAATCTGAGAAAAAAAATCGAGACCATGCAGATATCATCATTGTTAAGATCAGCTAGAATATTCAAAATGGTTTGGGAGACCTGACAACACTTATTGTCACTTAGACTCTCGTGAAAGCTCACCAGAGGAAATCTCAAAAATAGTGAAAAAAAAAAAAAGAAAAATAGACAAAATAAATTAACAGATCCCAATATAATTCAGCCACGGAGTATTAACTAAAGTGCCCTTACACAGAATACATCTCAATATATATATATATATATATATATATCTTATTATAATGGAGATGGTGCGTTTTTCTGTCTGTAACCGAAACTACATTACTACTCAAGTCACAATTCCCTTAGTTATTTACGTCACATTCTCCATGATTCTATTTCTATTTAAACCTCAATTAATAATAAAACTGTTTGACATTATTAATACTATTGGCCTTACCTAAATGCTAATAACATGCAATTGTATTTATATATACAACAAAATACCAGTTTTCAGTGTAAACGTAAAGCTAATTTGCATATTGATATTAAAAAAACTGATCGTAATAAAAATGTGCTTGGTATTATTGATTTCTAATTGTTTGGTTTTATCTTAATGAATATGAGTAAAAATCTCTGCAATAAATCCTAAAAGAAATTCATTAACAAGAAGAAATAACTGTAATTTTATTCTTTACTTCCTATTTTAACTAAATAGTTAAATTAGGAAAATTTAGAATTGAAAAACGGAAGTGATGAAAGAGTAAGTTTCAGTTGTTCTATTTTCCGATTATACCCCCTCCGTTTCAAATCTTTTTATTTGAATTCTTGATTAGTTTCATTAGCCTTTCTGATTTAATCTAATATTTTATTACATTTAAACTTAAATACTTGCACCCGGAGGGTGCATATATTTGCTAGTATATATATATATATATATATATAATATATATATATATGTGTGTGTGTGTGTGTGTGTGTGTGTGTGGTGTGTGTGAGGTATCCAAAACTTCGTAGTAAGAGATTATTCTATATGTGACATATAAGGCACACTGTATTATTATTGTATGATCCAGTATGTATAAATACAGTGAATCTTTAAATCACTACAGAGAGCTCAATGTATAATAATCTTTTTAGATTATATACAGATCAATATTTATCTTTGAAAGATATATATATATATATCTTTGAAAGATATATATATATATATATATATATATATATATATATATAGAGAGAGAGAGAGAGAGAGAGAGAGAGAGAGAGAGAGAGAGAGAGAGAGAGAGAGAGAGAGAGAGAGATATAGAAGATATACGGAGATTGAAATATTGATAGATAGAGACTATGCAAACGTCTAGGACCGTAAATAATCTTTAAAATCAACGCTCATATATATCTTAATGCGGAAATCAATGTCTCATTCTGAATTAGAACACAATTGTTTGAAAGGTCGACCGCCATGTTTATCTGACTTTACGATCAATATTAATGATGACATATAACTACGAAAAAATAGCTAAAATATACGAGGCTGAATCAATAAATTTCAGTCATATCGGCTGGCACTGTGGAATACGCCGACTCACCTCTGCAGCAGGGTTAGACCCCTCACTCAAATCACTGGTCTAAAGCCCCCCCCCCCTCAGTGGGGCATAGGTCCCACTTTGGGTAACACTGGTCTAAAGTTTGGTGCAAATGTAAATAAAAGCGATGGTTAAATTTGTTTGTTTGGTTGGTTGATTCGTTAGTTGGAATTTACGGCATGACAACCCTTGTTGGGTTATTTTATACCGAAGATGTTTTTTTGTTTTATTCATTTGTTGTAGGTTTCAATATTTTAAAAATCTGATTTAATTTTTTGAAACACATTTTCAAAACTCTTTTTTTATTCATTTAAATCATGAGACCCTAACAGGTAATACCACTCCGGGTTAGAGTGGACCTGGGAGTAATGAGGTGGCTAAAAAAGGAAAACATATTGTTAGACCAAAAAATGCACCAAAACACCAAGATAAAACATTCAAAGTAATATGCATTGAAAATAGAAATCATTCCTGTCGGTTGTTTGATTTAATGGCATCTCTACCTTTGATGGGTTATTTAATCTTGGTTTTACCTGTTGGTACTTGGGTGTGACCCGTGATACTTAAGAACGGAATCCTTGTGGCAGAGCAGTCCTTGACATGCAACGCTCCACTTTGGCCCTTATACACACATATACATGCATACATCTTATATAATGGAGATTATGTGTTTTTCTGTTTGTAACCGAAATTATATTACAAATCGAGTCACAATTAACATAGTTATTTACATCACATTCTCCATGATTTTATTTATATTTAAACCTCAATTATTAATAAAATTTCTTCACCTTTTTATTAGTGTTGTCCATATCTACATACTAATAACATGCTATTGTATTTATATATACAAAAAATAGCGGTTTGCAGTGTGAATGGGAAGGCTAATTTGCATATTGATATTAAAAATGTTATTTTATTAAATATGTGCTTAGTAATATTGATTTCTAACTGTTTGGTTTTATTTTAATGAATATAAGCAAAAATCTCTTCAATGAATCTTAAATGAAATCCATTAACAAGAAAAAATAACTGTAATTTTATTCTTTATTTCCTAATTTAACTAAATAGTTAAATTAGTAAAATTCAGCAATGAAAGACGGGAGTGATGGAAGAGTAAGTTTCATTTCTATTTTTCTATTATACCCCCACTCTGTTACATATCTTTTTGTCTGCCTCTAATTTAATACGATATTTCATTACATTAAAACTTAAATACTTGCACCCGGAGGGTGCATATATTTGCTAGTATATATAATGATATCAATATCTTATATGAGATTAATAATACAAATAATGATATATGCATATTACTAATGATATGAATATTATATTATATATTTTGTACATGATAAATAATATTAAGAATATATATAACATCAATAATATGTATGTAATAATAATAATAATAATAATAATAATAATAATAATAATAATAATAATCGAGCGATCGATGCGTACTTTCTGTTTACGGTCAAGTCACGTTGAAAGAAGCGGTTCTCGATAGATTACCGAAGTTAAGTAACGATAAGCATGTTTAATATCTAGATGGGTGACCATTAAAGCAAAAGCAGGTATTGTAAACAACCTGATATCAAAATAACTTGATTCGGCATTAAATGACCCGAAACGGATTGACATGCCATAAAACAAAACTACCAAACTACCTACGCACTTTAAACCACAGTGGCAGTGTGGAGAGAGGGGATCTGCTGCTTTGAACAACAGCACATCCTTCAAAACAACCCGCCCAGGCTACGTAGTTAAAAAAATAATTGGACACTACGCCATCGTCTTTCACAGACAGAGGGATGCTAAAACAACACATCTGTTGTATATGAACACAATTCTGACACTGACACAAATTACTGGACCAAGAATATCACCAGAAACAAAGAAAGTAAAAATAAATAAATAAATGAATAAGTAAATAAAATTAAAAAGATAATATCATTAAAAATTCTAAAAAGGTTTACAGTTCATAAGTTTAGCCATCTGGGGCCTATTAGAGCAGATATCATTTGTTTTATGATAAATTTTAAACGTTTCTACGTTCTGTACGTATTTGGCTAAAACTGTATGACGACTTATAATACTTACTTATGGTGTTTAAAAAAAAATTGGTATCATTTGAATTGTACAGGATGTTTCAGAAAACTTGATATAATCTCGTAATCAAATAACCAGACCAATTCTCGTTCAAATCTCGTTCAAATCTCGTTTAACAACGAGAGAAGAAACAACTCAAAATTATAAGTTTTCTTTAGACACCTTTTCTTTTCTAGCGAATGGATTATTTGAAATAAAGTGTTTGTTTGGTTTGGTTTGGTTTGTTTTACGGCATATCAACCTCAGTGGGTCATTTAATGCCGATAAAGTTTTGAAATAAATTCATTCTTAATGGATACTCAATTTTTTTATAAATACATTTTTTCTATTTAACCCATAGATGGGACCCTAACAGGTGCTACCACTCAGGGTCAGAGTGGAGCAGGGTGCAATGGTGATGAAGGGGTGCTCCACATTCCCCAAACCTCCAAAACTGGAACCTCACCATCAGATAGAATTTAACGTCATTCCCAGTACATATAGACCCTCAGCTACCGCCTTCTAGCATCCATATGATAAAAGGGTTGGGGATTGCCACAAGGGCAATAGGGTTAGGGAAATCATATATATGCTAGGGCTTGACGTGACCAACCGATTGATCGGAGGGGGCCTCTCCGACCGTCCGTCTAGCCTAAGTAAGGGTCTAAGTGGAGTGTTGCAGGTCACGGACTGCTCATCCACCAAGACTCCGTGCTTAATCATGACGGTTCGCTACCTACGGTCAACAGATGGCCCCATTTGGGGGAGTCTTAAGCCTCTGTAGAGGTGCAGTCGGTGCATTCTAACGCCCCAGTCAACAGGGCGGGGAAGTGCTTGTGTTGCTGTGGTTATTGTGGTAGGAAAAGGAGATGGCGGACGGGGTTCATGTCCTGGGCGAGACTGTTTGCATTTCACATGGCGTTACTACCATTGAATCCAACTATTCTCCCTGCAGCTATGGGTAAATAGAGTGAACTGGGCTCTTTAACCGTGATATGTCAACCGGTCTAAAGGAGGGAGGACTCTGAATTCAAACCTGCTAAACTAGAAATTGACATTGTGTCATATCCTGCTCGAGCGGAGTGGCAAGGTGGGTAAGTATACCTTAAAAGCCAAAAAAAAAAAAAAAAATAAATAAATTGAATAAATAATAAAGAGATAAATAAAAAAGAAAGAAAAAGAAATAAAGAAAGAAATGAAGAAATAACGAAATAAAAAATGAAAAAGCTTGAAATACTAAACACGAAATAATAATAATAATAATAATAATAATAATAATAATAATAATAATATAATAATAATATATTTGGTGCCCTTGGAACAGTCTCCAATAGTTTGGAAAACAGACTGGAGGAATTGGAAATCTGAGAAAAAAAATCGAACGCATGCAGATATCTCATTGTTAAGATCAGCTAGAATATTCAAAATGGTTTGGGAGACCTGACAACACTTATTGTCACTTAGACTCTCGTGAAAGCTCACCAGAGGAAATCTCAAAAATAGTGAAAAAAAAAAAAAGAAAAATAGACAAAATAAATTAACAGATCCCAATATAATTCAGCCACGGAGTATTAACTAAAGTGCCCTTACACAGAATACATCTCAATATATATTATATATATATATATATATCTTATTATAATGGAGATGGTGCGTTTTTCTGTCTCGTAACCGAAACTACATTACATACTCAAGTCACAATTCCCTTAGTTATTTACGTCACATTCTCCATGATTCTATTTCTATTTAAACCTCAATTAATAATAAAACTGTTTGACATTATTAATACATATTGGCCTTACCTAAATGCTAATAACATGCAATTGTATTATATATTACAACAAAATACCAGTTTTCAGTGTAAACGTAAAGCTAATTTGCATATTGATATTAAAAAAACTGATCGTAATAAAAATGTGCTTGGTATTATTGATTTCTAATTGTTTGGTTTATCTTAATGAATATGAGTAAAAATCTCTGCAATAAATCCTAAAGAAATTCATTAACAAGAAGAAATAACTGTAATTTTATTCTTTACTTCCTATTTTAACTAAATAGTTAAATTAGGAAAATTTAGAATTAAAAACGGAAGTGATGAAAGAGTAAGTTTCAGTTGTTCTATTTTCCGATTATACCCCCTCCGTTTCAAATCTTTTATTTTGAATTCTTGATTAGTTTCATTAGCCTTTCTGATTTAATTAATATTTTATTACATTTAAACTTAAAATACTTGCACCCGGAGGGTGCATATATTTGCTAGTATATATATATATATATATATTATATATATATATATATATGTGTGTGTGTGTGTGTGTGTGTGTGTGTGTGTGTGTGAGGTATCCAAAAACTTCGTAGTAAGAGATTATTCTATATGTGGACATATAAGGCACACTGTATTATATTGTATGATCCAGTATGTATAAATACAGTGAATCTTTAAATCACTACAGAGAGCTCAATGTATAATAATCTTTTTAGATTATATACAGATCAATATTTATCTTTTGAAAGATATATTATATATATATCTTGAAAGATAATATATATATATATATATATATATATATATATTATATCGAGAGAGCAGAGAGAGAGAGAGAGAGAGAGAGAGAGAGAGAGAGAGAGAGAGAAGAGAGAGATGTATATAGAATATACGGAGATTGAAATATTGATAGATAGAGACTATGCAAACGTCTAGGACCGTAAATAATCTTTAAAATCAACGCTCATATATATCTTAATGCGGAAATCAATGTCTCATTCTGATTAGAACACAATTGTTGAAAGGTCGACCCCATGTTTATCTGACTTTACGATCAATATTAATGATGACATATAACTACGAAAAATAGCTAAAATATACGAGGCTGAATCAATAAATTTCAGTCATATCGGCTGGCACTGTGGAATACGCCGACTCACCTCTGCAGCAGGTTAACCCCTCACTCAAATCACTGGTCTAAAGCCCCCCCCCTCAGTGGGGCATAGGTCCACTTTGGGTAACACTGGTCTAAAGTTTGGTGCAAATGTAAATAAGCGATGGTTAAATTTGTTTGTTTGGTTGGTGATTCGTTAGTTGGAATTACGGCATGACAACCCTTGTTGGGTTATTTTATACCGAAGATGTTTTTTTGTTTTATTCATTTTTGTAGGTTTCAATATTTTTAAAAATCTATTTAATTTTTTAAACACATTTTCAAAACTCTTTTTTATTATTTAAATCATGAGACCTAACAGGTAATCACTCCGGGTTGAGTGGACCTGGGAGTAATGAGGTGGCTAAAAAGGAAAACATATTGTTAGACCAAAAATGCACCAAAACCAAGTAAAACATTCAAAGTAATATGCATTGAAAATAGAAATCATTCCTGTCGGTTGTTTGATTTAATGGCATCTCTACCTTTGATGGGTTATTTAATCTTGGTTTTACCTGTTGGTACTTGGGGTGACCCGTGATACTTAAGAACGGAATCCTTGTGGCAGAGCAGTCCTTGACATGCAACGCTCCACTTTGCCCTTATACACACAATATACATGCATACATCTTATATAATGGAGATTATGTGTTTTCTGTTTGTAACCGAAATTATATTACAAATCGAGTCACAATTAACATAGTTATTTACATCACATTCTCCATGATTTTATTTATATTTAAACCTCAATTATTAATAAAATTTCTTCACCTTTTTATTAGTGTTGTCCATATCTACATACTAATAACATGCTATTGTATTTATATATACAAAAATAGCTTGCAGTAGTGAAGGGCGAAGGCCTATCCTCACAGACTTTATGTATCAAGAAAAGAAGGCGGAAGAAGTCACGCCAACATTGGCGATTGCTTATATGCGACAATCCGAACACTCGAAGAATATACTAAAAAAAAAGGAATGAAATATAAATTACAGCAGACAATAACCGTAATTGCAATACATGCAGAAAAACAACAAAAACAAGAAGACAGAAACAGGAAGAAAAACAATTATATGGATACTTCAAAAGATAAATTGAAGAGATTGCACATGAAAAGACTTGGACATGTTTAAGAAAATGAAAGAGAAAAAGAGAAGGCGAGTCTCTTCGAATTGCAACTCAAGACAATGCCATAAGAATAAATTATGTCAAAGCATAAATAGAAAAGACACAACAAAACAGCAAGTGTAGGATGTGTGGAGACTGAGATGAAACGATCAATCATGCAATAAGCGAATGCTGCAAACTATCACATCGAGAATAGAAGGCTAGACACAACTGGGTGGGAAAGGTGATCCACTTGGAATTGTGCAAGAAACTAAATTCTTACTATGCAAACAAATGGTATATGTTTAAAGCAAAATCTGCTCTAGAGAATGAATCGCATGAAATACTATGGCACTTTGAGATACAGACGGATCTCTTTATCCCGGCTAGAAGACCCAATCCTAATATTAACAAGAAAAATAAATCTTGTTAATTAGCGGATGTTGCTTCCCGACCGATCATAGGCTGAAAATGAAGAAAACGAAAAGATAGATACCTGGATCTTGCCAGAGTACTAAAAAAAACAACAACCCCCCAAAAAAACAATAAAAAATGAAAAAAAAAAAAAAAAAAATAAACCACAAAAAACTGTGAATGATGAGAGTCAAAGTGATGCCAATTGTAGTTGGAGCCCCAAGAGTTTGGAAAAAAGACTGGAAGAAATGGAAATCTGAGGAAGAATCGACACCTTCAATTAAAATCACCTGGAATACTGAGAACAGTTATAGAGAGCTGAGAAGACTTACTGTCACTCAGACTCCAGTGAAAGACCACCGGCTAATGCTGGTGTGAAAACCTCGCAAAAAGTCAAAGTGATACCAATTGTAGTTGGTGCACTTGGAACGGTCCCAAAAAGATTGGAAAAGGGTTTGGAAAGTTTGGAAATCAGAGGAAGGATTGAAACGATTCAAAACACAGCACTGCTGCAATCTGCCAGAATACTCAGAAGAGTCCTGGAGACATGAGGAGACTTGCTGTCACTCTGACTCCAGTGAAAGACCATTAGCTAATGCTGATGTGAAAACTCAAAAGGAGTAAATAATATGTAGACTTTGTGGTTATAGGGATGACACTGTAAACTATATACTCTGCGAATGTAGCAAACTAGCACAACGAGAATACAAAACTAGACACTTCTGGGTTGGGAAGGTGACCCACTGGGAATTATGCAAAAAATTTAATTTTGACCATACAATAAAATGGTATATGCATAAACCAGAATCTGTTCTTGAGAACGAAACAAATAAAATTCTCTGGGACTTTGAAATAAAAATGGATCACCTTATCCCAGCAAGAAGACCAGACCTAGTATTGATAAACAAAAAAGAAGGAACTTGTCAACTGGTAGATTTTGTAGTTCCAGCAGATCACAGGGTAAAGCTAAAGGAAAATGAAAAAATGGACAATATCTGGACCTTGCCAGAGAACTGAAAAAGTTATGGAATATGAAAGTGAAGGTGATACCAATTGTAGTTGGTGCACTTGGAACAGTCCCAAAAGGATTGGAAAAGGGTCTGGAATGTTTGGAAATCAGAGGAAGGGTTGAAACCATCCCGAACACTGCACTGCTGCAATCTGCCAGAATACTCAGAAGAGTCCTGGAGACCTGAGGAGACTTGCTGTCACTCAGACTCCAGTGAAAGACCATCAGCTAACGCTGATGTGATAACTCAAAAGGAGTACAATTTTTTGCAAAAAATGAAAAAGAATTGAAGAGCCTAATACAAACTATTAGAATATATAGCCAGGATATAGGGATGGAATTTGGAATTGAAAAATGTTCTATGCTAGTAATAAAACGGGGTGAAAGAAAACTAATGCATGGAATACAACTGCCAAATCAGGAAACTATAAAATCACTTGATGAAAATGGAAGCTACAAATACTTTGGAATTTTAGATGCGGACAATATCATGCAAACAGAAATGAAAGGAAAAGTTAAAAAAGAATATCTCAGGAGAACTAGAAAACTTCTAGAAACCAAACTCAACAGCAGAAATCTGATTAAAGGAATTAATACCTGGGCTGTCCCCATTATAAGATACTCAGGACCATTCTTAAAATGGACAAAAGAAGAACTCAGACAAATTGACCAGAGGACGAGAAAATTAATGACAATGCACAAGGCTCTCCACCCTAGAGATGATAGAGATAGATTATATGTGTCAAGAAAGGAAGGGGGAAGAGGTCTTGCCAACATAGAGGAATGTGTAGAAACCATAATCCAACAACTTGAAGATTATACAAAAAAGAGCAAAGACAAACTACTTATGGCGGCCAACAATAGTAGGAGCGACAGATGGACAAACAGAAAACAACAAAGACTAAAAAACAAAAATGGGAAGAAAAACAACTATATGGACGCTTCAAACGACAAATAGAAGAGGTTGCACATAAAAAGACTTGGACATGGTTAAGAAAAGGAAACCTCAAAAGAGAAACTGAATCACTTATAATTGCTGCACAAAATAATGCCATAAGGACAAATTATATCAAAGCGAAAATCGATAAGACCCAACAAATAGTAAATGTAGACTTTGCGGTAATAGAGATGAAACTGTAAACCATATACTCTGCGAATGTAGCAAACTAGCACAACGAGAATACTAAACTAGACACGACTGGGTTGGGAAGGTGATCCACTGGGAATTATGCAAACAATTAAATTTTGACCATACAACAAAATGGTATATGCATAAACCAGAATCTGTTCTTGAGAACGAAACAAATAAAATTCTCTGGGACTTTGAAATAAAAACGGATCACCTTATCCCAGCAAGAAGACCAGACCTAGTATTGATAAACAAAAAAGAAAGAACTTGTCAACTGGTGGATTTTGCAGTGCCAGCAGATCACAGGGTAAAGCTAAAGGAAAATGAAAAAATGGACAAATATCTGGACCTTGCCAGAGAACTAAAAGTTATGGAATATGAAAGTCAAGTGATAAAATTGTAGTTGTGCACTTGGAACAGTCCCAAAGGATTGGAAAAGGGTTGGAAAGTTTGGAAATCAGAGGAAGAATTGAAACCATTCAGAACACTGCACTGCTGCAATCTGCCAGAATACTCAGAAGAGTCCTGGAGATCTGAGGAGACTTGCTGTCACTCAGACTCCAGTGAAATACCATCAGCTAACACTGATGTGAAAACTCAAATGGAGTAAATAATAATAATAATAATAATAATAATAATAATAATAATAATAATAATGTATTTGGTGCCCTTGGAACAGTCTCCAATGTTTGGAAAACAGACTGGAGGAATTGGAAATTTGAGAAAAAAAATCGAGACCATGCAGATAACATCATTGTTAAGATCAGCTAGAATATTCAAAAGGGTTTGGGAGACCTGACAACACTTATTGTCACTTAGACTCTCGTGAAAGCTCACCAGAGGAAAACTCAAAAATAGTAAAAAAAAAAAAATGAATAAATAAAAAAAATAGACAATATAAATTAACAGATCACAATATAATTCAGCCACGGAGTATTAACTAAAGTGCCCTTACACAGAATACATCTCAATATTATATATATATATATATATATATATATATATATATATATATATATATTTAGTGTGTGTGTTTGTGTGTGTGTGTGTGTGTGTGTGTGTGAGGTATCCAAAACTTGTAGTAGAGATGATTCTATATGTGATATCTAAGACACACTGTATTATTATTGTATGATCCCGTATGTATAAATACAGTGAATCTTTAAATCACTACAGAGAGCTCAATTTATAATAATCTTTTTAGATTATATACAGATCAATATTTATCTTTGAAAGATATATATATATATATCTTTATATATATATATATATATATATATATATATATAGAGAGAGAGAGAGAGAGAGAGAGAGAGAGAAAGAGAGATGTATATAGAATATACGGAGATTGAAATATTGATAGATAGAGACTATGCAAACGTCTAGGACCGTAAATAATCTTTAAAATCAACGCTCATATATATCTTAATGCGGAAATCAATGTCTCATTCTGAATTAGAACACAATTGTTTGAAAGGTCGACCGCCATGTTTATCTGACTTTACGATCAATATTAATGATGACATATAACTACGAAAAAAATAGCTAAAATATACAAGGCTGAATCAATAAATTTCAGTCATATCGGCTGGCACTGTGGAATACGCTGACTGCAGCTCTGCAGCAGGGTTAGACCCCTCACTCAAATCACTGGTCTAAAGCCCCCCCCCCTCAGTGGGGCATAGGTTCCACTTTGGGTAACACTGGTCTAAAGTTTGGTGCAAATGTAAATAAAAGCGATGGTTAAATTTGTTTGTTTGGTTGGTTGATTCGTTAGTTGGAATTTACGGCATGACAACCCTTGTTGGGTTATTTTATACCGAAGATGTTTTTTTGTTTTATTCATTTTTTTGTAGGTTTCAATATTTTAAAAATCTCATTTAATTTTTAAACACATTTTCAAAACTCATTTTTTATTTATTTAAACTATGGGACCCTAACAGGTAGTACCATTTCGGGTTCGAGTGGACCTGGGAGTAATGAGGTGGTTAAAAAAGGAAAACATATTGGTAGACAGAACATTCAAAGTAATATGCATTGAAAATAGAAATCATTCCTGTTGGTTGTTTGATTTAATGGCATCTCTACCTTTGATGGGTTATTTAATGCCAAATCTTGGTTTTACCTGTTGGTACTTGGGTGTGACCCGTGATACTTAAGAAAGGAATCCTTGTGTCAGAGCAGTCCTTGACATGCAACGCTCCACCATTATACACACATATACATGCATACATATATATAATGATATGAGGAAGAATGAATAAAGAAAAGAAGGAATAGAATGGATAATAAAAGAAGAATTTAATCAATTTATTATCCATTCTATTCCTTCTTTTCTTTATTCATTCTTCCTCATATTGTCGGATTCATTTCCAATTTCCATTTTTACATATAATGATATCAATATCTTATATGAGATTAATAATACAAATAATGATATATATATATATATTACTAATGATATGAATATTATATTATATATTTTGTGCATGATAAATAATATTAACAATATATATAACATCAATAATATGTATGTAATAATAATAATAATAATAATAATAATAATAATAATAATAATAATCGAGCTATCGAAGAGGTCCTCTCCTATCAATCGGCTGGCTACGTACTTTCTGTTTACGGTCAAGTCACGTTGAAAGAAGCGGTTCCCGATAGATTACCGAAGTTAAGTAACGATAAGCGTGTTTAATATCTAGATGGGTGACCATTATAGCAAAAGCATGTATTATAAGCAACCTGATATCAAAATAACTTGATTCGGCATTAAATGACCCGAAACGGATTGACATGCCATAAAACAAAACTACCAAACTACCTACGCACTTTGAACCACAGTGGCAGTGTGGAGAGAGGGGATCTGCTGCTTGAACAACAGCACATCCTCCAAAACAACCCACCCAGGCTACGCAGTTAAAAAATAATTGGACACTACTCCATCATCTTTCGCAGAAAGAGGGATGCTAAAACAACACATCTGTTGTATATGAACACAATTCTGACACTGACACAAATTATTGGACCAAGAATATCACCAGAAACAAAGAAAGTAAAAATAAACAAATAAATGAATAAGTAAATAAAATTAAAAAGAAAATATCATTTAAAATTCTAAAAAGGTTTACAGTTCATAAGTTTAGCCATCTGGGGCCTATTAGAGCAGATATCATTTGTTTTATAAAAAAGTTTAAACGTTTCTACGTTCTGTACGTATTTGGCTAAAACTGTATGACGACTTATAATACTTACTTATGGTGTTTAAAAAAAAATTGGTATCATTTGAATTGTACAGGATGTTTCAGGAAAACTTGATATAATCTCGTAATCAAATAACCAGACCAATTCTCGTTCAAATCTCGTTCAAATCTCGTTTAACAACGAGAGTAGAAAGAACTCAAAATTATAAGTTTTCTTTAGACACCTTTTCTTTTCTAGCGAATGGCTTATTTGAAATAAAATGTTTGTTTGGTTTGGTTTGGTTTGTTTTACGGCATATCAACCTCAGTGGGTCATTTAATACCGATAAAGTTTTGAAATAAATTCATTCTTAATGGATAATCAATTTTTTTATAAATACAACTTTTCTATTTAACCCATAGATGGGACCCTAACAGGTACTACCACTCCGGGTCAGAGTGGAGCAGGGTGCAATGGTGACGAAGGGGCGCTCCACATTCCCCAAACCTCCAAAACTGGAACCTCACCATTAGATAGAATTTAACGTCATTCCCAGGACATATAGACCCTCAGACACCGCCTACTAGCACCCATATGATAAAAAGGGTTGGGGCTTGCCATAAGGGCAATAGGGTTAGGGAAATCATATGTAGGTGCTAGGGCTTGACGTGACCAACCGATTGGTCGGAGGGGGCCTCTCCGACCGCCCGTCTAGCCTAAGTAAGGGTCTAAGTGGAGTGTTGCAGGTCACGGACTGCTCATCCACCAAGACTCCGTCCTTAATCATGACGAGTCGCTACCCACGGTCAACAGATGGCCCCATTTGGGGGAGTCTTCAGCCTCTGTAGAGGTGCAGTCGGTGCATTCTAACGCCCCACCGGCAGGGCGGGGAAGTGCTTGTGTTGCAGTGGTTATTGTGGTAGGAAATGGAGATGGCGAACGGGGTTCATGTCCTGGACGGGACTGTTTACATTTCACATGGCGCTACTACCATTGAATCCAACTATTCTCCCCGCAGCTATGGGTAAATAGGGTGAACTGGGCTCTTTAACCATGATATGTCAACCGGTCTAAAGGAGGGAAGACTCGGAATTCAAACCTGCTAAACTAGAAATTGACATTGTGTCATATTCTGCTCGAGCGGAGTGCCAAGGTGGATAAGTATATCTTAAAAGCAAAAAAAAATAATAAATAAATAAAATAGATAAATAAATAAAATAAATAAAAAAATAAAAAAGAAAGAAAAAGAAATAAAGAAAGAAATGAAGAAATAACGAAATAAAAAAAAATGAAAAAAGCTTGAAATACTAAACATGAAATGTTGAGTTGTTTTTACACCTGCAGTTAAAAATGTTGATTATTTGAATCAGAATAGTTCAAGTTATTTATTATATTACAAAATGATATATATATATATATATATATATATATATATATATATATATGAGGAAGTAGCAGATTGAATAAATCAAAATGAATCTGGTCCACTCTGGATCACATACCTACTTCTCCACATGGTTACGGTTTCTCTCAATAACAATGTTCCACCTTTGAATCCCTGCCCCGTAAAATTATGTTGGATGTTCTTTGATTGGTATCATTTTCACCCTTATATTCCACAGTTTTATTATAGTCATTATTATTATTATTATTATTATTATTATTATTATTATTATTGATGTTATATATATTGTTAATATTATCTATCATGTACAAAATATGTAATATAATATTCATATAATCAGTAATATACATATATCATTATTTGTATTATTAATCTCGTATAAGATATTGATATAATTATATATATGTATGCATGTATATGTGTGTATTTATTCATATTTATTCCTGCTTCTCTCTCGATAAGTCCAGATTAAAAACAAGCTTAGATGATTTTTTATAAATCGAAATATTGTTCAATATTAGCTATGAAAATGATATAAAAATATATTCATTTTTAACAATAGTGTGTGTTTTCATACCCTTTTATCTCTCTCTCTCTCTCTCTCTCTCTATATATATATATATATATATATATATATATATATATATATATATATTAGGCATGTGCTATTGAACAACACGGAGTATTCCTTCTTCATTTTTTGGATCTGTATTTTTTCCAGTCATCTGGCGATCTTTTTTGTGTTTGGATCAATTGGTATATAATATTTCCCATACTGTTATCCCGAGCGCTTTCGACTGTTTCACCAGTGGTCATCATGGCGTATATATATATATATATATATATATATATATATATATATATGCTGTCCCAGAAGTTGCGCACCATATAATTTGTTTTTTTTGTTTGTTTTTCAGATTTTATTGGATATGGGTGAGAAATTAAATTAACAATACAAAAAAGAGTTAAATTGGTTTTTATGTTTGGAAGAGATGGGGCTACATACCGCTTCATAGCTGAAGAATTCAACCGCACTCATCCCGAGCGAGAAAAACCATTGAACCATATCACTGTCTGCCGTTTGATAAAACGTTTCCAAGAAACTGGCTCAGTTGCTGACCGCGAGAGATGTGGTCGACGAAGAGTGCAACTGATGAAGCAACATCAACTATGGTTTTGGCGAATGTTGCATGAAGCCCCGTGAAATCAGTAAGTAAAATAAGCCAGGAGCTTACGATTAGCAAATCATCAGTACATCGTATTCTTAAGACACATAAATTTCATCCGTACAGAGTGCATCTTGTGCAAGCTCTACATGGCGATGACACCGATCGGCGATTAGAGTTCTGTGAATGGGTGGGTAATCACATGGATTCTTCAATATTATTCAGTGATGAAGCAATTTTTCATTTAAATGGGCAAGTAAACCATCACAATAGGCGCTATTGGTCAGAAGTAAATCCTAACTGGAATGATGAGGGACATCATCAGACCAACCCTAAGATCATGGTCTGGGCTGGAATATGGGAGGAGGAAATCGTTGGCCCTTATTTTTTCAATACTAGCAATGTCACCAGAGAAACTTATTTGGAGTTTTTACAGACGTTCCTGTTTGACTACCTTGAAAATGTCCTGTACTTTGACGACAAAACCTTTTTTTCAGCAAGATAGAGCTCCACCACACTTTGCTATTTATTGGTTGGTTGGTTGGTTTATTGATTTTAACGGCATATCAACCCGTCCAGGGTTATATCATGCCTAGCGGTTGGGGTGTTTACATATTGTGTATTCATATATATATATTTAGTAATTGGTTTTAACAATGTGTTAGCATTATTGGGAATTATATTGTATGGCATTGATTTGTTTCATGTCTATATTCTATGGTATAATTTTATTTCCCTTAAAAAGGAGAACATATCCCCAATGTTAACATTTTCAAATAGATCCTTCATATTTTTTGCTTTAAAATAATGGTTTCTGATGGGAGCAAAAAATCTGCATTCCATCAATAAGTGTTTAACTGTCAGGGGTGTTTGACATGTTTCACATTGTGGTTGTTGTTCTTGTTTGAGTATATAAGAGTGTGTTAGTTTTGTATGACCAATGCGTAATCGGGACATAATGACTTGTTCCTTTCTAGACTTCCTTAAAGTCGGTTTGATTAGGAAGAGTTTATTGTGGATACATTTATTCCAGTGTTGCTGCCATTTTGTATGAAGGAATCTATTAATTTTAGGTTTCAAGTCAGTATATGGTATCTGGAACTTGTCAGGGATTAAATATAGAGCCGGTTTAGCTGCAGAGTCAGCTCTTTCATTCCCCCTCACTTTGCTATTTGTGTCTTTGTTATTTGTGTGCGTAACTACCTGAATCAAGCTTTTCCCGAAAGATGGATTGGGCGAAGAGGTTCCGTGGAGTGGCCACCCCGATCACCAGATCTATCACCACTTGATTATTTCCTTTGGGGACATCTTAAATCTGTTTACCAGAATCGTCCACGCACTCTTGATGATTTGAAAGGTGCGATAATAACTGAATGTCAAAAAATCACCACTGAAACCCTCAACAGAGTAAAAGACAGTTTTATAAAGAGAATTGATGTATGTATCAATGGAGAGGGTGAACAATTTGAGCATCTATTATGATTATGATGAATAAAATTGATATTCATAAGTCTTTTTATACTTTTTATATGTATTTCCATACATGGTGCGCGACTTTTGGGACACGCTATATATATATATATTAAATTAGTTGAATAATTGAGTTGATAAAACAGGTTCTCCTGGATATTCATATATATCTTATTATAATGGAGAATGTGGGTTTGTGTGTCTGTAACCGAAACTATATTATTATACAAATCACAATTCCCTTTAGTTATTTACATCACATTCTCCATGATCTTATTTTTATTCAAACCTCAATTATTAATAAAATTGTTTTATATTATTAAGACTGTTAACCATAATTACATACTAATAACATGCAATTGTATTTATATATACAACAAAATAGTGGATTACAGTGTGAATGGGAAGGCTAATTTGCATATTGATCTTAAAAATTTGATTTTAATAAATATATACTTAGTATTATTGATTTCTAATTCTTTGGTTTTATCTTATTGAATATGAGCAAAAATCTCGGGGATAAATCTTAAAAGAAATCCCTGAACAAGAAGAAATAACTGTAATATTATTCTTTAATTCCTATTTTAACTAAATAGTTAAATTAGGAAAATTTACCAATGAAAGACGGGAGTAAGGGAAAATGATGGAAGAGTTAGTTTCAAAGTTGTTCTATTTTTCAATCATACCCCCCCTGTTCCAAATATTTTTTATCTGCATTCTTATTCAGTTTCATTAGCCTTTCTAATTTAACATGATATTTTATTATATTAAAACTTAAATACTTGCACCCGGAGGGTGCATATATTTGCTAGTATAAGTAATTTAGGAAAATAAAATAAAATAGAATAAAACAAAAATAAAGAAAATAGGAAGATAAGAGGAATAAATAAATAAATAAATTAAATCTGAGGGAACTGGGGTTGGTATTTAGTTGAAATATGGAATAGATTGATTTAACAGTAAAATACAAACTGGGCAAATCCTTAATTTATGACTATTTAGGAATACAGGACAATACAAAAAGAAAAAAAAACTTTATTTTCAACTGCCATAAAAGTAATAAAGAATTCACCATTCGCATCTGATGAATTGGATACTTTGACACTTGGCCATACTTACTGAATTAGGCTTTCTGAAATAGGCTATAATGCAAAGAATCTAAGTCTTCTGTTATATTTTTTACTTATATATATATATATAATATATATTATTTATTTATTTATTTATTTTAAATTTTATTGCTAGACTCCGACAGTATAAAAAAATCCCGACTTTATAGTTTGTAATTACACAATACAAACTTTACCTGGAGAAAAAAATATCCGATGGTACTATAAAAATGGTCAAAATAGAGTCAGAATTATCCTGATAATCCGTTAGGAGAAACCTAGGTAGACATTCTCTGACTCTATAATATGTATATATATATATATGTATATATATGCGTGTGTGATGTGTGTACTATATAATATATAAATATTATAAGTATTGTAATATTGTAATATATCATATAATTTGTTGACAAAAGAGAGTTTCTAACTTTATTTTAAAAAGTAATTAATATGTTAACACTAACAATGTACCGTTATGTAGAGAAATGCTTAGAGTTTATTTAGTGCAAGTTGCATTCAATCACCGGAAATTAAACACTTCATAAATCCAATTTCATCTTGACTATACTGCTGTATTTCTGTTATGAAATGATTACATGTGTCAGTCCTCCCCTTCTATCTCTCATATCCCCTCTCCTTCCCTCTCGCACCCTCTCTCTCCGACCCTCTCTCTCCCACCCTTTCTCACCCTCTCTCCTTCTCTCTCTCGCCCTCTTTTCTCTCCTCTTTCTCCCACCCCCTTTCCTTCTCTCCCACCCTCTCTCTCTCCCACCATCTCTCTCCCACCCCTTTCCTTCTCTGTCTCCTTCTCTCTCTCCCTACCTCTCTCTCTTTCTCTCTCTCTCACATCCTCTCTCCCACTCCCACCCTCTCTCTTCCCCTCACACTCTCTATCTCGTGTCTTGTGTACGACACGTTAAACTACATCTAATGGTGAAGTTCTAATTCTTGAGCGTTGGGAAGTGTGGAGTACCCCTTCATTACCATTACTCGCAGGTCCACCCTGACCTGGAAGGGTAGTACCTATTAGGGTCCCATCTATGGGTTAAATAGAAGAAAAAAAACACGTTTTAAAATGTGTTAAAAATTGAGTTCAAAATAAATTTGAATACCCATCAAGACTGAATAAAACAAAACATCTTCGGCATTATTTAACCCAGCAAGGGTTGACATGTCGTAAAATCTAACAAACCATTAAAATCTCTGTCTCTGTCTCTGTCTGTCTCTATCTATGTCTCTCTCTGTCTCTCTCTCTGTCTCTCTTTGTGTGTGTGTCTCTCTCTCTGTCTTTGTATCTGTCTATCTGTCTCTGTGTCTGTGTCTGTGTCTGTGCTCTCTCTCTCTCTCTCTTACTCTATCTCTGTGTTTGTGTCTGTGTCTCTCTTTGTCTGTCTCTGTCTCTGTGTCTCTGTGTCTCTGTCTCTATATCTATCTGCCTCTCTCTGTCTGTCTGTCTGTCTGTCTGTCTGTCTGTCTCTCTTTGTGTGTGTGTGTGTCTCTCTCTCTCTCTCTCTGTCTATCTGTCTCTGTGTCTGTGTCTGTGTGTGTGTGTGTGTGTGTCTCTTTCTCTATCTCTGTGTTTGTGTCTGTGTCTCTCTCTGTCTCTGTCTCTGTCTCTGTGTCTGTCTCTCTGTCTCTATATCTATCTGCCTCTCTGTCTGTCTCTCTGTCTGTCTCTCTGTCTCTCTCTCTCTCTCTGTCTTTGTATCTGTCTATCTGTCTCTATCTCTGTCTGTCTCTGTCTCTGTCTCTCTGTCTCTATATCTGTCTTTGTCTCTCTCTCTCTCTGTCTCTCTGTCTCTGTCTCTGTCTCTGTCTGTCTGTCTGTCTCTCTCTCTCTCTCTCAGTCTCTCTGTCTTTGTCTCTCTCTGTCTCTCTGTCTCTGTCTCTCTTTCTCTTTCTCGAACTTGGAAATAACAGCATTTTGCGCAAGATTTTCCAAATAGTATGAAACAGAATTTGTAATTCTTGATGGTTTAGTTTTGTTCCTTTGTTTATTGGCATCTCAAACTTTGTGGGTTATTTAATGCAAAAACAATCGTTTGTGTATTTATCCACCACAACACACACGAACAAGAATCGACTAAAGGTCAGTTTTTAAGCGGAGTTTATCAGGTCACTCATGAATCACCGTTTTTGCATAGACCCCCCCCCCAATGGGGTCACCTGCAGGCGGTGGGTCACGTCTCGTGTTGCTTAAGGACGGAATTCTAGTGGCTGAAAGTCTCTGATATGCAACACTACACTCTGAACTTTACTTGAGCTGAACGGACTTTTGGCATTAAATAACCCATAAGGAGTTAAAATGCCGTTAAAAAATTGAACCGAGCCAAATCATCTCTAAACTGACCTGGTTATCCAATTTCTAACGACTATACACTTTGACCCAATCCTCACAAATATGGGATTATTATTATGCTGACTGAGTAATCTTATACCACTACCAGTGGTTTTCCTTCTTCACACACCGCTGGCGAGTATTGTATTTTGTTAATGATATAAAGATCCCATTCTATTTCCAACCTCCGTTTGGTTATTTCTCATTTAGTAACCTTTGTTAGATTACAACTGTCAAAATCTTCATAAATACGGCAGTATTATACTGACTGAGTAGTCTTATACCACTAGCAGGTGTTTCCCTTCTTCACACGCCGCTGGCGAGTATTGTATTTTGTTAATGATATAAAGAACCCATTTCATTTCGAACCACCGTTTGGTTATTTCTCATTTAGTAACCTTTGGATTTGGGACTGTTGTAACCTAACAAAGGATACAACAGTCCCAAATCCTCATAAATACGGGAGTATTACGCTGACTGAGTAGTCTTATACCACTAGCAGTGGTTTACCTTCTTCACACGCCGCTGGCGAGTATTATATTTTGTTAATGATATAAAGAGCCCATTTCATTTCCAACCTCCGTTTGGTTATTTCTCATTTAGTAACCTTTGTTAGATTACAACATTAACTTTTAATAATAATGAGACTGATTTCTGGGGGTACAGATAGATCGAACGCTGATATATCACCGGTTATGCAAAGGTACATTTCTCACCTAAGAGTAAGTTCATCGGATATATATTTACCAACCACTCCGCACGAGCAGGATGTGACACAAGGTCAATTTCTTAAGCGGAGTTCAACAAGTTTGAATTCAGAGTTTTCCTCTCCTAGACCGGTTACCTAAACAATGTTAAAGAGCTCAGTCTGCCCTACTATTTATCCGTAGCTGGAGGGAGAGTAGGATTCATAGCTTTCCCAAATGTATTAGCGCTAAGTGAAATGCAATTAGCACGTCCAGGATTTGAATTCGGGGCGAAGAGTCCATTTCCCATGAGTTTAACCATTACACCACACGCTTTGAATTCAGAGTTTTCCATCTCCTAGACCGGTTGCCTAAACGATGTTAAAGAGCTAAGTCTACCCTACTATTTAAGCATAGCAGGAGGGAGAGTAGGATTCATACCTTTCCCAAATGTATTAGCGCTAAGTGAAATGCAATTAGCCCGTCCAGGATTTGAACTCGGGGCGACGAGTCCATTTCCCATGACTTTAACCATTATACCATGCGCTTCCAACTTTTTACATATATAACTTAGAAAACTCATTCGCTGCGTTTTCTTTCTTTTAGCCACTACATACGATACTGATGATACGAGTGTGTTTTTCTTTTAACTTTTTATAATATTTTCCCAGATATCAGTTCGAAATTTAATTTATTAGCGCTAAGGAAATGCAATTACCACATCCAGGATTTGAACTCAGGGCGACGAATCCATTTCTCGTGAATTTAACCATTACACCACGCGCTTCCATAGTAAGTTCATCGTATATCCGTGTTTCCCAATAAGAAATCATGCTTTCTAGTCTTGAAACCTCATTAGCATGTTCTTTTTCTTTCTTTATTTCCAATATTCCCCAACTCGTGTCGGTTAGAGACAGGGACAGACAAGAAGAAATTAATTCGAGGGTCGCCAAGGCTGATACTGACCACTGAAACATGATTGAGATGTAGTTGACCATGAAAACATATTTGGTCAGTTGGCTATCATATAATAATATCGACCTTGTTTGGCAATCGGACAACACTGTCCAGAGAAGTGAACACGGCCGAGTTACAAAGGTCTCTGCGTGATCACTAATTTCTGACTGTGTACACAGCGTGTATTTGCGTTAACCCTTTCAATTGGCAAAGTGCCCGTCCGCTGCTTGGCGGAGACGAGAAAGGACACAAAGATTCTTCATTACTTATTACCTCTGCGGCACGAACACGCTCCGAAAATGGTACCTCCTATTTATTTACACGGAAACTATAAAAGATACAGGGAACACAATACCGCCTTTGGATAGAGCAATTTTCCATCTATGCAATATTTTCCTGTCGTTGGGGTGTCTACCCCACCGCAGAGGCAATACGTATATTTTAAGGCCCAACCACAGCGAAATACTATTGCTAACTGGAAAATTGCTCTATCAAGCGGTTGTTCCCTGTATCTTTATGTGTCGTAAGTAAATAATGATAGTACCATTTCGAGCGTGTCGTGTCCGCAGAGGTAATAAGTAATGAAGAATCTTTGTCCTGTCTCGTCCCGCCAGCAGCGGACGGCACTTCAATAAAGGTTAACGCAATACACCTGTTACACAGTCAGAAATTAGTGATCACGCAGAACCTTTTAACTCCCGTGTTCACCTTCTCTGGCGTTGCCGATTGCCAAACAAGTTCATAATATATATGATAGCCAACTGACCAAATATGTTTCATGGTCAACTACATCTCAATCATGTTTTCAGTGGTCAGTATCAGCCTTGGCGACCCTCGAATTAATTTCTTCTTTGTCCCTGTCTCTAACCGACACGATTTGGAATATTGGAATAAAGAAGAAAAAACATGCTAATGAGTCAAGACTAAAAGCATGATTCTATGAAACACGGATATACGATAACTTACTATGGAAGCGCGTGGTGTAATTGTTAAATCACGAGAAATGGATTCGTCGCCGCAGTTCAAAATCTGATGTGTAATTTGCATTCCCTTAGCGCTAATAAATTAAATTTCAACTTATATCTGGGAAAATATATAAAAAGTAAAAGAAAAACACACTCGTATAAATCATCAGTATCGTATGTAGTGGCTAAAAGAAAGAAAACGCAGCGAATGAGTTTTCTAATTATAATGTAAAAAAGTTGGAAGCGCATGTATTAATGTTAAAGTCATGGGAAAAGGACTGTCGCCCCGAGTTTCAAATCCTGGACGGGCTAATTGCATTTCACTTAGCGCTAATACATTTTGGAAAGGATGAATCCTACTCCCTCCTGCTATGCTTAAATAGTAGGGTAGACTTAGCTCTTAACATCGTTTAGGCAACCGGTCTAGGAGAGAAAACTCTGTATTCAAAGCGTGTGTGTAATGTTAAACTCATGGAAATGGACTCTTCGCCCCGAATTCAAATCCTGGACGTGCTAATTGCATTTCACTTAGCGCTAATACATTTGGGAAAACTATAACCTACTCTCCCTCCAGCTACGGAAAATAAGGGCACTGAGCTCTTTAACATTAGTAACCGGGTCTAGGAGAGAAAACTCTGAATTCAACTTGTTTAACTCGCTTAAGAAATTGACCTTTGTCACATCTGCTCGTTGCGATGGTTGTAAATATATATCCGATGAACTTACTCTTAGGGAGAAATGTACCTTTGCATAAACCGTGATATCAGCGTCGATCTATCTACCCCCAGAAATCAGTCTCATTATTATTAAAAGTTAATGTTAATCTAACAAAGGTTACTAAATGAGAAATAACCAAACGAGGTTGGAAATGAAAGGCTCTTTATATCATAACCAAAATAATACTCGCCAGCGCGTGTGAAGAAGGTAAACCACTGCTAGTGGTATAACTACTCAGTCAGCGTAATACTCGTATTTATGAGGATTTTGGACTTTGTATCCTTTGTTAGGTACAACAGTCCCAATCCAAAGGTTACTAAATGAGAAATAACCAAACGGTGGTTCGAAATGAAATGGTTTTATATCATTAACAAAATACAATACTCGCCAGCGGCGTGTGAAAGAGGAAACACCTGCTAGTGTATAAGGACTACTCAGTCCAGTATAATTACTGCCGTATTTATGAAGATTTTGACAGTTGTAATCTAACAAAGGTTACTAAATGAGAAATAACCAAACGGAGGTTGGAATAGAATGGATCTTATATCATTAACAAAATACAATACTCGCCAGCGGTGTGTGAAGAAGGAACCACTGGTAGTGTATAAGATTACTCAGTCAGCAAAAATAATCCCATATTGTGAGGATTGGGTCAAAGTGTATAGTCGTTAAAAATTGGATACCAGGTCAGTTTAAAGAATGATTTGTCTCGGTTCAATTTTTAAACGCATTTTAACTCCTTAGGTTATTTAATGCAAAAGTCCGTTCAGCTCAAGTAAAGTTCAGAGTGTAGTGTTGCATACAGAACTTTTCAGCCACTAGAATTCCGTCCTTAAGCAACACAGACACCCACCGCCTGCAGTAATCCCCATTGGGGGGGGGGGTCTATGCAAAAACGGTGATTCATGAGACCTGATAAACTCCGCTTAAAAACTGACCTTTAGTCGATTCTTGTTCGTTGTGTTGTGGTGGATAAATACAACAAACGATTGTTTGCATTAAATACCCACAAAGTTTAAACCCAATAAACAAAGGAACAAAACTAAACCATCAAGAATTACAAATTCTGTTTCATACTATTTGGAAAATCTTGCGCAAAATGCTTTATTTCCAAGTTCGAAAAGAGAAAGAGAGACAGAGACAGAGAGACAGAGAGAGACAAAAAGAGAGACTGAGAGAGAGAGAGAGAGACAGACAGACCAGACAGAGACAGAGACAGAGACAGAGAGAGAGACAGAGAAGAGAGAGACAAGCAGATATAGAGACAGAGAGGAAGAACAGAGAGACAGAGACAGAGACAGAAGATAGAGACAGATAGACAGATACAAAGACAGAGAGAGAGAGACACACACTCACACAAAGAGAGAGAGAGACAGACAGACAGACAGACAGAGAGACAGACAGAGAGAGGCAGATAGATATAGAGACAGAGAGACAGAGACACAGAGACAGACAAGACAGAGAGAGACACAGACACAAACACAGAGATAGAGAAAGAGAACACACACACACACACACAGACACAGACACAGAGACAGTAGACAGATACAAAGACACAGAGAGAAGAGAGACACACACACACACACAAAGAGAGACAGACAACAGACAGACAGACAGAGAGACAGACAGAGAGAGCAGATAGATATAGAGACAGAGACACAAGAACACAGAGACAGAGACAGAGACAAAGAGAGACACAGACACAAACACAGAGATAGAGTAAGAGAGAGAGAAGAGAGCACAGACACAGACACAGACACAGAGACAGATAGACAGATACAAAGACAGAGAGAGAACACAACACACAAGAGAGCAGAGAGAGAGACAGAGAGAGAGACATAGATAGAGACAGACAGAGACAGAGACAGAGAGAAATTTTAATGGTTTGTTAGATTTTACGACATGTCAACCCTTGCTGGGTTAAATAATGCCGAAGATGTTTTGTTTTATTCAGTCTTGATGGGTATTCAAATTATTTTTGAACTCAATTTTTAACACATTTTAAAACGTGTTTTTTTTCTTCTATTTAACCCATAGATGGGACCCTAATAGGTACTACCCTTCCAGGTCAGGTGGACCTGCGAGTAATGGTAATGAAGGGGTACTCTACACTTCCCAACGCTCAAGAATTAGAACTTCACCATTAGATGTAGTTAACTGTCGTACACAAGACACGAGATAGAGAGTGTGAGGGGAAGAGAGAGGGTGGAGTGGGAGAGAGGATGTGAGAGAGAGAGAAAGAGAGAGAGTAGGGAGAGAGAGAAGGAGACAGAAAGGAAGGGTGGGGAGAGATGGTGGGAGAGAGAGGGGGGAGAGAAAAAGGGTGGGAGAGAGGGAAAGAGGGAGAGAGAGAGAGAAGGAAGGGTGAGAAAGGGTGGGAGAAGAGGTCGAGAGAGAGGTGCGAGAGGGAAGGAGAGGGGATATGAGAGATAGAAGGGGAGACTGACACATGTAATCATTTCATAACAGAAATACAGCAGTATAGTCAAGATGAAAATGGATTTGGTGTTTAATTTCCGGTGATTGAATGCAACTTGCACTAAATAAACTCTAAGCATTTCTCTACATAAACACATTGTTATGTTAACATATTAATTACTTTTTAAAATGAAGTTAGAAACTCTCTTTTGTCAACAAATTATATGATATATTACAATATTACAATACTTATAATACTTTACATATTATATAGTACACACATCCACACACGCATATATATACATATATATATATACATATAATAGAGTAAGCCTAATGAGTCAGAGAATATCTACCAAGGTTTCTCTTAACGGATCATCAGGATAATTCTGACTCCATTTTGACCATTTTTATAGTACCATCGGATATTTTTTCTCCAGGTAACGTTTGTATTGTGTAATTACAAACTATAAAGTCGGGATTTTTTTATACTGTCGGAGTCTAGCAATAAAATTAAGAATAAATAAATAATAATAGATAAAATGAATATTATATATATATATATATATATATATATATATAATATATATATATATATATACCTGGACCCTAACGAAGCGACTAGAGAATAAACTAGATAGGAGCTGCGGTGATACTGAACAAGACTGGAAACAGCACCCCACGAGAAAGCAGCTATACGGCCACCTGCCACATATCACCCAAACCATCCGAGTGAGACGGACAAGACACGCGGGACACTGCTGGAGAAGCAAGGACGAACTCATAACGCCAGTGTGGGCCGACCAGCAAATACATACACTGATCAGCTCTGTGCGGATACAGGATGCTGCGCAGAGGACCTCCCGAGAATGATGAGCTATAGGGACGGATGGAGAGAGACTGTCATGGATATCCGTGCCAACAGCGCGACATGATGATATATATATATATATATATATATATATATATATATATATATAAATTTAAAAAATGTAACAGAAGACTTATTTCAGGAAGCCTAATTCAGGAAGCCTAGACCAAGTGTCAAAGTATCCAATTCATCAGATGCGAATGGTGAATTCTTTATTACTTTTATGGCAGTTGAAAATAAGTTTGTTTTTTTTCTTTTTGTATTGTCCTGTATTCCTAAATAGTCATAAATTAAGGATTTGCCCAGTTTGTATTTTACTGTTAAATCAATCTATTCCATATTTCAACTAAATACCAACCCAGTTCCCTCAGATTTAATTTATTTATTATTTATTCCTCTTATCTTCCTATTTATTTTTGTTTATTTTATTTTATTTTCCTAAATTACTTATACTAGCAAATATGCACCCTCCGGTGCAAGTTTAAGTTTTAATATAATAAAATATCATGTTAAATTAAGAAAGGCTAATGAAACTGAAATAAGAATGCAGATAAAAAATATTTGGAACAGGGGGGTATGATTGAAAAATAGAACAACTTTGAAACTAACTCTTCCATCATTTTCCCTTACTCCCGTCTTTCATTGGTAAATTTTCCTAATTTAACTATTAGTTAAAATAGGAATTAAAGAATAATATTACAGTTATTTCTTCTTGTTCAGGGATTTCTTTTAAGATTTATCCCGAGATTTTTGCTCATATTCAATAAGATAAAACCAAAATTAGATCAATAATACTAAGTATATATTTATTAAAATCAAATTTTTAAGATCAATATGCAAATTAGCCTTCCCATTCACACTGTAATCCACTTTTGTTGTATATATAAATACAATTGCATGTTATTAGTATGTAATTATGGTTAACAGTCTTAATAATATAAAACAATTTTATTAATAATTGAGGTTTGAATAAAAATAAGATCATGGAGAATGTGATGTAAAACTAAAGGATTGATTTGTATAGTAATATAGTTTCGGTTACAGACACACAAACCCACATTTCCCATTATATAAGATATATATGAATATCCAGGAAACCTGTTTTATCAACTCAATTATTCAACTAATTTAATATATATATAATAGCGTGTCCCAGAAGTCGCGCACCATGTATGGAAATACATATAAAAAGTATAAAAAGACATATGAATATCAATTTTATTCATCATAATCATAATAGATGCTCAAATTGTTCACCCTCTCCATTGATACATACATCAATTCTCTTTTATAAAACTGTCTTTTACTCTGTTGAGGGTTTCAGTGGTGATTTTTTGACATTCAGTTATTATCGCATCTTTCAAATCATCAAGAGTGCGTGGACGATTCTGGAAAACAACAGATTTAAGATGTCCCCAAAGGAAATAGTCAAGAGGTGATAGATCTGGTGATCGGGGTGGCCACTCCACGGAACCTCTTCGCCCAATCCATCTACCGGGAAAAGTTTGATTCGGGTAGTTACGCACACAAATAGCAAAGACACAAATAGCAAAGTGAGGGGGGGATGAAAGAGCTGACTCTGCAGCTAAACCGGCTCTAGATTTAATCCCTGACAAGTTCCAGATACCATATACTGACTTGAAACCTAAAATTAATAGATTCCTTCATACAAAATGGCAGCAACACTGGAATAACTGTATCCACAATAAACTCTTCCTAATCAAACCGACTTTGGGAGCTGCAGACCAACTTTAAGGAAGTCTAGAAAGGAACAAGTCATTATGTCCCGATTATTCATTGGTCATACAAAACTAACACACTCTTATATACTCAAACAAGAACAACAACCACAATGTGAAACATGTCAAACACCCCTGACAGTTAAACACTTATTGATGGAATGCAGATTTTTTGCTCCCATCAGAAACCATTATTTTAAAGCAAAAAATATGAAGGATCTATTTGAAAATGTTAACATTGGGATATGTTCTCCTTTTAAGGGAAATAAAATTATACCATAAATAGACATGAAACAAATCAATGCCATGCAATATAATTCCAATAATGCTACACATTGTTAAAACCAATTACTAAATGTAATATATGAATACACAATATGTAAACACCCCAACCGCTAGGCATGATATAACCCTGGACGGGTTGATATGCCGTTAAAAATAATAAACCAACCAACCAACCAATAAATAGCAAAGTCTGGTGGAGCTCCATCTTGCTGAAAAAAAAAATTTGTCGTCGAAGTACAGGGAACATTTTCAAGTAGTCAAACAGGAACTCTGTTTAAAAACTCCAAATAAGTTTCTCCGGTGACATCTAGTATGAAAAAATAAGGGCCAACAATTTCTCCTCCCAATTCCACCCAGACCATCATCTTAGGTTGTCTGATGATGTCCCTCATCATTCCAGTTNAGATTACTTATGACCAATAGCGCATATTGTGACGGTTTACTTGCCCATTTAAATGAAAAATTGCTTCACACTGAATAATATTGAAGAATCCATGTGATTACCCACCCATTCACAGAACTCTAATGCCGATCGGTGTCATATGCCATGTAGAGCTTGCACAGGATGCACTTCTGTAACGGATGAAATTCTGTGTCTTAAGAATAAGATGTAACTGATGATTTGCTTATCGTAAGCTCCTGGCTTATTTTCCTTTCCTGATTCACGGGGTTTCTAGCAACATTCGCCAAAACTATAGGTTGATGTTGCTTCATATTAGTCGACCACATCCTCTCGCGGTCAGCAATTGAGCCAGTTTCTTGGAAACGTTTTATCAAACAGCAGACAGTGATATGGTTCAATGGTTTTCTTCGCTCGGGAATGAGTGCCGTTGAATTCTTCAGCTACAGAGCGGTATGTAGCCCAATCTCTTCCAAACATAAAAAAACAATTAACTCTTTCTTGTATTGTTAATTTTCAACCCCATATCCAATAAAATCTGAAAAAAAAAAAAAAAATGATATGGTGCCGCGACTTCTGAGACACCCATATATATATATATATATTATATAATATATATATATACGCCCATAGATGACCACTGGTGAACAGTCGAAAGCGCTCGGGATAACAAGTATGGGAAATATTATATTACCAATTGGATCCAACACAAAAAAGATCGCCAGACGACTGGAAAAAATACAGATCCAAAAAATGAAGAAGGAATACTCCGTGTTGTTCAATAGCACATGCCTAATATATATATATATATAATAATATATATATATATATATATATATATAGAAGAGAGAGAGAGAGAGAGAGAGGAGAAAAGTTATGAAAAACACACAATATTGTTAAAAATGAATATAGTTTTTATATCATTTACATAGCTAAATATTGAACAATATTTCGATTTATAACATCATCTCAAGTTTTTAATCGCGACTTATCGAGAGAGAAGCAGGAAAAAAATTATATGAATAAATACACACATATACATGATCACATATATATAATTATATCAATATCTTATATGAGATTAATTAATACACATAATGATATATGTATATTACTAGATTATATGAATATTATATTATATATTTTGTAGCATGATAGATAATATTAACAATATATAATAACATCAATATAATAATATAATAAATATATAATAATAATAATAAAATGACTATAATAAAACGTGTGGAATATAAGGGTGAAAATGATACCAATCAAAGAACAATCCAACATAATTTTACGGGGCAGGGATACATGCTGCATTCAAAGGTGGAACATGTTATTGAGAGAAAACCGTATATGTGGAGAAGTATGGAGGTATGTGATATCCAGAGAGGACCAGATTCTTTTGATTTATTCACCTGCTACTTACTTCATATATATATATATATATATATATATATATATATATATATTTTTGTAATATAAAAAATAACTTGAACTATTCTGATTCAAATAATCAAAATTTTTAACTGCAGGTGTTAAAAACAACTCAACATTTCTGTTTAGTATTTCAAGCTTTTTTCATTTTTTATTTCGTTTTTCTTCATTTCTTTCTTTATTTCTTTTTTCTTTCTTTTTTTAATTTTTCTTTTATTTTATTATTCAATTTATTTATTTATTTTTTTTTTTTTGCTTTTAAAGGTATACTCTCCACCTTCCACTCCGCTCGGCAGCGATATGACACAATGTCAATTTCTAGTTAGCAGGTTTGAATTCACGAGTCTCCCTCCTTTAGACCGGTTGACATATCACGGTTAAAAGCCCAGTTCACTCTATTACCCATAGCTGCAGGGAGAATAGTTGGATTCAATGGTAGTAACGCCATGTGAATGCAAAACAGTCTCGCCCAGGACATGAACCCCGTCCGCCATCTCCTTTCCTACCACAATAACCACAGCAACACAAGCACTTCCCGCCCTGACGTGGGGCGTTAGAATGCACAGACTGCACCTCTTACAGAGGCTTGAAGACTCCCCCAAATGGGGCCATCTGTTGACCGTAGGTAGCGACCGTCATGATTTAAGACGGAGTCTTGGTGGATGAGCAGTCCGTGACCTGCACACTCCATAGACCCTTACTTAGGCTAGAGGACGGTCGGAGAGCCCCTCCGACAATCGGTTGGTCACGTCAGCCCTAGCACCTATATATGATTTCCCTACCCTATTGCCCTTTGGCAACCCCAACCCTTTTCATATGGATGCTAGAAGGCGGTGCTTGAGGGTCTATATGTCCTGGGAATGACGTTAAATTCTATCTGATGGTGAGGTTCCAGTTTGGAGGTTTGGAATGTGAGCACCCCTTCATCACCAATTGCACCCTGCTCCACTCTGACCTGAGTGGTAGTACCTGTTAGGGTCCCATCTATGGGTTAAATAGAAAAATGTATTTTATAAAAAATTGAGTATCCATTAAGAATGATTTTTTCAAACTTTATCGGCATTAAAATGACCCACTGAGGTTGATATGCCGTAAAACAAACCAAACCAAACAAACAAACATTTATTTCAAATAATCCATTCGCTAGAAAAGAAAAGGTGTCTAAAGAAAACTTATAATTTTGAGTTCTTTCTTCCTCGTTGTTAAACGAGATTTGAACGAGATTTGAACGAGAAATTGGTCTGGTTATTTGATTACGAGATTATATCAAGTTTTCCTGAAACTCCGTACATTCAATGATACAATTTTTTTTTAAACACCATAAGTAAGTATTATAAGTCGTCATACAGTTTTTAGCCAAATACGTACAGACCGTAGAAACGTTTAAAATTTTCTTATAAAACAAATGATATCTGCTCTAATAGGCCCCAGATGGCTAAACTTATGAACTGTAACCTTTTTAGAATTTTAATGATATTTTCTTTTTAATTTTATTTACTTATCATTTATTTTTTATTTTTACTTTCTTTGTTTCTGGTGATATTCTTGGTCCATAATTTGTGTCAGTGTCAGAATTGTGTTCATATACAACAGATGTGTTGTTTTAGCATCCCTCTTCTGAAGACAGATGGGGTAGTGTCCAATTATTTTTTTAACTGCGTAGCCTGGGGGGTTGTTTTGAAGGATGTGCTGTTGTTCAAAGCAGCAGATCCCCTCTCTCCACATGCCACTGTGGTTCAAAGTGCGTAGGTAGTTTGGTAGTTTTGTTTTATGGCATGTCAATCCGTTTCGGGTCATTTAATGCCGAATCATGTTATTTTGATATCAGGTTTGTTACAATACCGCTTTTGCTTATATGGTCACCCATCTAGATATTAAACATGCTTATCGTTACTTAACTTCGGTATCTATCGAGAACCGCTTCTTTCAACGTGAACTGGACCGTAAACAGAAAGTACGCACGATCGCCTCGATTATTATTATTATTATTATTATTATATTATTAATTATTATTATTATTATTACATACATTTATTGATGTATATATATTTCTTAATCATTATTATCATGTACAAAATATATAATATAATATTCATATCATTAGTAAATATGCTATATTATCCCATTATTTGTATTATTAATCTCATATAAGATATTGATATCATATATATATACTAGCAAATATATGCACCCTCTCGGGTGCAAGTATTTTAAGTTTTATGTTTAATGAATAATATCGTATTAAATTAGAGGCAGACAAAAGATATGTAACAGAGTGGGTGGTATAATAAGAAAAATAGAAATGAAAACTTACTCTTCCATCACTCCCCGTCTTTCATTGGCTGTAATTTTACTAATTTAACACTTTTAGTTAAATTAGGAAATAAAGAATAAAATTACAGTTATTTTTCTTGTTAATGGAATTTCATTTAAGATTCATTGAAGAGATTTTTGCTTATTTCATTAAAATAAAACCAAAAAGTTAGAAATCAATATTACTAAGCAACATATTTAATAAAATACTTTTTAATTATCATATGCAAATAGCCCTTCCCATTCACACTGCAACCGCTATTTTTTGTATATATAAATATACATATAGCATGTAATTAGTATGTAGATATGACAACCAACTAATAAAAAGGTGAAGAAATTTATTATTAATAAATTGAGGTTTAAAATATAAATAAAATCATGGAGATGTGACTGTAAATAACAGTTTAATTGTGACTCGATTTGTAATATAATTTCGTCGTGTTACAAACAGAAAAACACAATAATCTCCATTATATTAAAGATGTATGCATGTATATGTGTGTATAAGGCCAAAGTGGAGCCGTTGCATTGTCAAAGGACTGCTCTGCCACAAGATTCCGTTCCTTAAGTATCACGGGTCACACCCACAGTACCAACAGGTAACCAAGATTAAATAACCCATCAAAGGAGAGATGCCATAAATCAAACAAACCGACATGGGATGATTTCTATTTTCAAATGCATATTACATGATGTTTTATCTTTGGTGTTTGGTGCATTTTTTGGTCTAACATATGTTTCCTTTTTTTAGCCACCTCATTACTCCCAGGTCCACTCTAACCGAGTGGTATTACCTTGTTAGGGTTTCAATGATTAAAATGAATAAAAAAGAGTTTTGAAATGTGTTTTACAAAAAAATTAAATCAGATTTTTAAAATATTTGAAACCTACACAAAATGAATAAAACAAAAAAAACATTTCGGTAAAAAATAACCCAACAAGGGTTGTCAATGCGTAAATTCCAACTAAACGAATCAACAACCAAACAAACAAATTTAACCATCGCTTTTAATTTACATTTGCCACCAAACCTTTAGACCAGTGGTTACCCAAGTGGGACCTATGCCCACTGAGGGGGGGGGCTTTTAGACCAGTGATTGAGTGAGGGGTCTAACCCTGCTGCAGAGGTGAGTCGGCGTATTCAACAGTGCAGCCGATTGACTGAAATTTATTGATTCAGCCCGTTATTTTAGCTATTTTTTCGTAGTTATATGTCATCATTAATATTGATCGTAAAGTCAAGATAAAACATGGGCGGTCGACCTTTCAAAACAATTGTGTTCTAATTCAGAATTGAGCATTGATTTCCGCATAAGATATAAATGAGCGTTGATTTTAAAAGAATTATTTACGGTCCTAGACGTTTGCATAGTCTCTATTATCAATATTTCAATTCTCCGTATATTCTAGTATTACATCTCTCTCTCTCTCTCTCTCTCTCTCTCTCTCTCTTCTCTCTCTCTCTCTCTCTCTCTTCTCCTCTCTCTCGATATATATATATATATATATATATATAGTATATAATATAATCTCAAAGTATATATATATATATATTTTCAAAGATATATTGAATCTGTATATAATCTAAAAGATTATTATACATTGAGCTCTCTCTGGTAGGTGATTATTAAAGATTCACTGTATTTATACATACTGGATCTACAATAATAATAACAGTGTGCCTTATATTGTCACATTTAGAATTAATCTTTACACGAAGTTGGATTACCTCAACACACACACACACACACACACACACACACACACCATATATATATATATAATATTATATTATATATATATATATATACTAGCAAATATATGCACCCTCCGGGTGCAAGATTTAAGTTTAATGTAATAAAAATATAGATTAAATTCAGAAAGGCTAATGAAACTAATCAAGAATTCAAATAAAAAGATTTGAAAACGGAGGGGTATAAATCGGAAATAGAAAACATGAAACTTACTCTTCATCACTTCCGTTTTTTTTTCAATTCAAATTTTCCTAATTTAACTATTTAGTTAAAATAGGAAGTAAGAAATAAAATTACAGTTATTTCTTCTTGTTAATGAATTTTCTTTAGATTTATGGCAGAGATTTTTACTCATATTCATAAAGATAAAACCAAACAATTAAGAAATCAATAATACAAGCACATTTTTATTTACGATCAGTTTTTAATATCAATATGCAAATTAGCTTTACTTTACACTGAAACTGGTATTTGTTGTATATATAAATACAATTGCATGTTATTAGCATTTAGGTAAGCCAATAGTAATTAATAATGTCAAACAGTTTTATTATTAATTGAGGTTTTAAATAGAAATAGAAATCATGGAGAATGTGACGTAAAATAACTAAGGGAATTGTGACTTGAGTAATATGTAGTTTTCGGTTTACAGACAGAAAACGCACCAATCTCCATTATATAAGATATATATATATATATACTATATAATATTGAGATGTATTCTGTGTAAGGGCATTTTAGTTAATACCTTCCGTGGCTGAATTATTATTGGGCATCTGTTGAATTATTTTGTCTATTTTTCTTTTTTTTTTTTTCCACATATTTTTGAGATTTCCTCTGGTGAGTCTTTCACGAGAGTCTAAGTGACAATAAGTGTTGTCAGGTCTCCCAAACCATTTTGAATAATTCTGATCTATCAACAAGATGAATCTTGCATGGTCCTCGATTTTTTTTCTCAATTTCCAATTCCTCCAGTCTGTTTTCCAAACTATTGGAGAACTGTTCCAAGGCACCAAATATATATTTATTATTATATTATTATTATTATTATTATATTATTATTATTATTATTTACTCCTTTTGAGTTTTCACATCAACTGGAGTCTGGAGTGGACAGCAAGTCTCCTCAGGTCTCCAGACTTTTCTGAGTATATTCTGGCAGATTACAGGCCAGTTGCAGTGTTCTGAGGTTTCAATCCTTCCTCTGATATCCAAACTTTCCAAGTCCCGTTCCCGCCCTCCCTCCTGATCGCCCCGCGTCCCCATTCACTTTGGGACTGTTCCAAGTGCACCAACTAACAATTGGTATCACTTTCACTTTCATATTCCCACAACTTTTTCAGTTCTCTGGCAAGGTCCGATATCTTGTCTATTTTTCATTTTCCTTTAACTTCGCCCTGTGATCTGCTGGCGACTGCAAAATCCCCAGTATGACAAGTTCTTTCTTTTGTTGTTTTATCAACACTAGGTCTGGCCTTCTTTGCTGGATAGGGTGGATCCGTTTTTATCTCAAAGTCCCAGAGAATGTTTATGCGTTTCGTTCTCAAGAACAGATTCCTGGTTTTATGCATATACCATTTTGTTGTGTAGTCAAAATTACATCATTTCTAGGTGCATATTGCGCTAGTGCGTATCACGCTCTGCCTCCAATCCCACCCGTCGGTGTTCTAGTTTAGTATTCTCATTTGTTGTGCTAGTTTGCTACATTCGCATTGAGTAGGTATAAGTTATGACTAGTGTCATCCCCGGTATAACCACCAAAAGTCTACTATTATTTACTCCTTTTATTGTTCACATCAGCCATTAGCTAATGGTCCTTTCCACTGGAGTTCTGAGTGACAAAAGTCTCCTCGGGTCCCAGGACTCTCTGAGTATTCTGGCAGATTGCAGCAGTCGTGTTTGAATGGTTTCAAAATCCTTCCTCTGGAATTTCCAAACTTTCCAAACCCTTTTCCAATCCTTTTGGGACTGTTCCAAGTGCACCAAACTACAAATTGGGTAAATCACTTTGCCTTTTTGCGGGTTTTTCACACCAGCATTAGCCGGCTGGTTCTTTCACTGGATGTCTGAGTGATAGTAAGTCTTCTCAGCTCCTATAACTGGTCTCATGTATCCAAGCTGAAATTTTAATGAAGGTCTCGATTCTCCTCACATTTTCCATTTCCTTCCAGTCTTTTTTCCAAACTCTTGGGCTTCCAACTACCATTGCATCACTTTGACTCTCAATCATTCACATTTTTTTGTGGGTTTTTTTTTTTTTTTTTTCATTTTTTATTGTTTTTTTTTTTTTTTTTTTTTTTTTTTTTGTTTTTTACTTCTCTGGCAGATTCCAGGTTCTATCTTTCGTTTTCTTTCATTTTCAACTATGATCGGTCGGGAAAGCACACCTAATTAACAGATTCTTTTTTCTTGTTAATATTAGGATTGGTTCTTCTAGCCGGGAAAAAGTGTCCGTCTGTATCTCAAGTGCATTGTATTTCATGCGATCTTCTCTAGAGCAGATTTTGCTTTAAACATATTACCATTTGTTTGCATAAGTAAGAATTTAGTTTCTTGCACAATTCCAAGTGGATCACCTTTCCCACCCAGTTTGTGTCTAGCCCCTTTCTATTCTCGATGTGATAGTTTGCAGCATTCGCTTTTCATGGAATTGATCGTATTAACTTAGTCTCCACACTCCTACACTTGCTGTTTTGTTGTGTCTTTTGCTATTTAATGTTTGACATAAGTATTCTTATGGCATTAAATCCTTGAGTTGCAATTCTAAGAGAACCCCTCGCCTTCCTCTTTTTTCTCTTTTCAATTTTCTTAAACATGTCCAAGTCTTTTCATGTCATCTCTTCAATTTATCGTTTGAAGTATCCATATAATTGTTTTTCTTCCTGTTTCTGTCTTCTTGTTTTTGTTGTTTTTCTGCATGTAATTGCAATTTACGGTTATTGTCTGCTGGTATATTTATATTTCAATTCCTTTTTTTTTTTAGTATATTTTCGAGTTTTCGGATTGTCGCAATATAAGCAATCGCCAATGTTGGCTGACTTCTCCGCCTTCTTTTCTTGATAATATAATGTCTGTGGGTAGGGCGATTAGAGTAAATCCGACAGAACATGTAGTAAAGATTAGAGGGAGAATGTGGACAAAGGAACAAAATTAGACTAGTATATGTTAGGAGAATATATTTCAGCCGTGCATTGAGGCTCGGCATTAATCAGTCCCCGTTTATTTGATCATTAGCATCATACATGGTTTTATAGAAAGAAAGTGGATGGGAGAGTAGTGGGTTTTGGGGAAATGAACATTACATCAAAGATGAAGATAAAAGATCATTTCCTCTAGAAACACAAGGTACTAAGGTAACTGTTTAAACCAAATTCTAATAGACCAGTTCACATATCTAGGTAGCAATATCTGTATCTACAGAAAGCAATTTTTCAATGTACGCATAAAAGGATGGAATCCTCATAGACCCAGTATGTAGTAAAGATTAGAGGGAGAAATGTGGACAAAGGAACAAAACTCAGACAGTATGTAGGAGATATATTTCGCCGTGCATCTACTTGGCTTTATCTGTCCGTTTAATTTGATCAGTAAAAAATCCATAGATGAGGAGAAGAGGCGGTGGATTGGGGATGAGGTCAAGGCGGTGGGATAGCATTTAGTTGGTCAAAAGGAACTACTGCATATCCTTTCCAACTCTCTCCCCTCACTTTTGATCTTGTTCCTCCCCACCCACCAAAGATTTCCTTCTGACCATCAAATCCTAGCAAATGCTATCCATCCACCTGAACTATCCAAAATCATTTACTTTCTCCGTCCACTGTCCTCTTCTATAAAACGCATGTATGGTGCTTTAATGACTGTGAAAACCGAGGTCAATGCAGGCGAAATATATTATTCTACTTATACTTTCTGAGTTTTGTTCTTTTTGTTCACATTTCTGCTCTATCTTTAACTTCATAATAATGTGTCTCTATATCTCTCGGGTGTAATGCCTTGTGCATTGACAATCAATTTTCTTGTTCTTTTGGTTATATCTGTCCGGAGTTTCCTCTCTTGTCGCATTTTAAGAATTCCCCAGAGTATCTCTTAATACGAGGGACGGCCTAGGCATTTATTACCTTGATGAGATTTCTACAGCACGAGCTTGTTTCTTAAGATAGTCCTTCCTTGTTCTGTTGATAACTCTTTCCCTTAAATTCTTACTTTCTATATTCGTCTTCCAGCGTCTCTTTCTAGCGACCTCTTCTGAACATGCTCTTCTAGCGTCCTGGACTTCGTTTTGGGGGATTTCCGTGTCTGGTCCTTCCATTTGGTGAATTTCTCTTTATCAGAAGCCCTGGTGTCATTGGTAGTTTTTTAGATAATAACACAAGCTTCGATTTAACTTTTAGATCATATTTTTATTCTGAATCCCCACCAAGACTACCTGCGCAGATCGAGTCGGCTGCGTGCATAACACGACTTTCCAGCCGTCGTGGTCTTGCCGATCTAACTAAAACCTATTTCTAATCTAAAACCTGAAAAAGGAAAAAAAGAGGAAGAGGGTCTTCCACCGATTCTCACGACTCGGAAATCAGGACTGAAAGGTCAAGCCCTTGTCACTCATACCTCAAGGCCAACACGGCTGCCAACCTTTATACAGCCATTTTTGATTTCTACAACTACTTGTACACAAATATTAGGCATCTAAATAATTATGTAACACAGAGCTTGGTTTTTCTAGAAGTCTTCCTTGTTCTTCTGATGTGTTTCTTGCTTCACTTCTTTTTAGAGAAGTCACAAAGGAATCGCGAGGTTCCAGGTTCATACAGGTTCCCACCACTCAAAGTACATAAGTAACTTAGCTTGAGTTATCTGATCTATGCAGTAAAGTGGCGAGTGTGGAGTACCCCTTCATCGCCATTGGCCCAGGTCCACTCTGACCGGCGTGGTAGTACCTGTTAGTTTTATACATTATTTCTGAATGCCTCTATATTTCAATAGGCCGGAGAGTAATACATTGAACTAAACTTGTGGCGCATTTACACATTACAAAAGTTATTCAAACGCTCACTCTTCCTCGCCCCCCTTTGTTTCAACCACTTATAATAATACAATATATTACTACTTACAATCCTATAGATAAAGTCTGACGAAACCTCGAAGAGAGGAAGAAACCAAATGATCTCACGGGTTTGTTAATTCAGCCTAGCAATTGCTAATTACTCTGTTCACCATATATCTTTGATTAGTAAACCTTCCCCTATCATTAATACTCGTTGTGTTTCCGTGTATTATTCTCCGTTACTCTGATACTCGAATTACAATACGACTAATGGTTTGGTTTTGTTTTACGGCATATCAACCTCAGTGGGTCATTTAATGCCATAAAAAGTTTGAAAAAAATTCATCTTAATGGATTTACTCAATGTTTTTATTAAACATATTTTTCTATTTAACCCATACATGGAGCCCCTAACCAGGTACTACCACTCCAATCAAGATGATCAGGGGTGCAATGGTGATGAAGGGTGCTCTGCATTCCCAAACCGTCCGAACTGGAGAACTGCGGAACCTACCATCAGATAGAGTTTCGTAACGTATTCCCAGGACATAGACCCTCAGCCACCGCCTTCTAGCACCCCATATGGAAAAAAGGGTTGGGGCTTGCCATAAGGGGCAATAGGATTGGGAAAATCACATAGGTGCTAGGCTTGACGTGACCAGCCGATTCATATTGTAACCTTGAACCTTACACCTCTATAATTGGATTATTACACTTTTTACATGTTGAACCATTTTCAATAGCTCTTAATTTTGCATGTCAATAGTTAAATCATCATACCGTACTATATCCACAGGTTAGCGCCTATTATTATAAGTATTGTTATTATAATATTATCATTTAATAGGAATAGTTAGCTGAAATTATGTTATTGTGTATGAATTATTAGCATTAAATGGAATTGCTTTAAGCTATATAACTGTTGACGAACTGCTTGTATTCTACAAGAATTGTCGATAGCATATGATTGAGTGCAAACGAATGATTGATATTATTAAATAGGAATAGTTACTTGAAACCATATTAATCTTAGAAAATCTTATCAAATTTTTACATTAAATAAATCCCCCACTCTCTCTCTCTCTCTCTCTCTCTATATATATATATATATATATATATATATATATATATATATGAAGTAGTCAAATAGTGTGTTTGAAAATGGCGAAGGCCGACAATTTGTGGGAGAATATGTGCTTAATTAAAGTCATACCTAATTTTGTTTATTTAATTAATTATAACTAAATGAATTAGACGTGCATATCGGTTTAAATGTAAAGCGTAAACAAATCGAGAAAAAGTCATCTCTGTATGTACATTTCAGCCCATTAGGCCTCATCAGCAGAGCTATAGACAGGGCAGTGCTTTGTGCGTGATTCGAACCCTACCTGTCATGCTGACAGGCGTACATTCTAACCACTACACTAGCTGGCTTCCCAGAATTTCTCGTTCATTTTAAACTGATATGTATATCGCATAATTAATTAATTAACCAAATTAGGTATGATTTAATTAAGCACATATTCTCCCCCCCATATATATATATAAAGTCGTCGGGGTGGCCTAAAGTCGGTGTCAGCTAATCAGTAAGGGAGTCTATCCCCTTTTCACTAGCGCTAGACCAAGGAGATTGTTTTTGCATCTGAGGTGGAGCGCAACACCTACCATCTGCTCCTCACTTTGGGCAAGAATGGTTGATAGCATATGACTGTGTGCAAAAAAAAAATTATTGATATTATAAAATAGGAATAGTGACTTGAAACCATATGAATCTTAGCAAATTGTATCAAATTTAGACATAAAATAAGTCACAATGTGATATGCTGTTAAATTAACCAAACAATTCTAATTGCTCAGCTGTTGGAAACCAATTTGGCCTATTTTGCTAATGTCATTGAAGTTAAAGAAATTCTTCTGGCTGAAAGGCCAACGGTGCTTCTGATCTTTTATTGGCCACAAAAACCAAAACTTTACGAAAATGTCTTTGAGAAAAATCAATAATCTCATAAAAACAATTGAAGCTGAGCTTCACAAATGTGTCTGCATCAATTCAAAATACACCATACTTGTTTTGATGTATTCGCCTCTTAATCTTTATGTTATGGTCTAATTTAACGTTTAACACATGGCATAGTGGATATAGGCGTTGAGTAAATACTGTTCAATGTGACGGTTATCTCTAGGCTGAAGGTTCAATCCTGGCCAAAAGCGACAGTAACAGAATAATAATTAACACAGCTTAAAAACAATTGAAGCTAAGCTTAAAAAATGTGTCTGCATCAATTCAAAATACACCATACTCGTTTTGATGTATTCGCCTCTTAATCTTTATGTTATGGTCTAATTTAACGTTTAACACATGGCATAGTGGGTATAGGTGGTTAAATACAGTTCTAAGTGACGGTTATCTCTAGGCTGCAGGTTCAATCCTGGTCAAGGGCGACAATAACATAGAGTAATAATTAACACAGCTTAAAACTTGTATCCAGTCATAGTTAGCGGAATGAGAACAGTATACCCCCGTGGATGGAATACAGGGTTGGGTTCAAAGTTCCGTGAAGGCTCCCGATTACGACACAAACAGTAAGTCAACAGAATTTATTAAACATTAGTCTATTTTCCCACTAATAGCTCAACCTCCCAGCTTGTGTTCTGTACTGAGACAGCGTCGTCTCCGATTGCTGGGCCATGTCCGCCAGATGAACGATGGACGAATCCCGAAAGACAGCCTCTATGCAAATCGTTCGTCTGGTAAGAAACAGATGGGGAAATTTGGCTCAGGACCGACCTCGGCTTTAAGTAGAGGACTGGTCATGTCTGGAGCCACCCTGGCGCAACACCATGAAGCCAAGAGGTATAGAAGAAAGCAGCGGCAACAATGCACCAGCGCATCAACATCTTCAAGGGCAGCCTTAATATGCGACATCTGTGGTCGAGAATTTTTTTTGAGCATTGGAATTCACAGTCACAGGAGGTGGTGTAACTTCAGGGACACGAAAACTATATTATAGTCTTCCGAGACTGAAATGCCAAGGGAATTCCAATCCAAACATGCTTAAAAAAGAGCACTAAAAAAAAAAAAATTATAACACAAATATACGAAACATACGCGAAATCCTTGCAATAACACACACCACACACACACAGATTGTTTTTGCATCTGAAGTGTAGCGCCACACCTACCATCAGCTCTCCAAAAATCGAAGGTGTGATACTTGTGCTGAGGGGCATGGGTAGGTATTGAACGCCAAACCTTGTGGTTCAGGCGGATAGCTCTAACAACTATACTGACAAGGGGGGAGAGAGAAATAGATAGATAGATAGATAGAGAGAGAGAGAGAGAGAGAGAGAGAGAGAGAGAGAGAGAGAGAGAGAGAGACCCCCATGCCCACAACACACAGAGAGACAGGGGAAGTAACTTCCTTTGTGTATAGAATTCGATGAAGAGTGTAAAATCGATGATAGCGGATTTTTTTTGTTTTGTTTTGTTTTTGTTCTCTTTGAGATCTCGTACCCCGCGGTTACGATTTTTGGGATTCTACAGGAAGCGTCTCTGAAAACCAAAGTACAAACAGATTGGAAAGAGGTATCACGTGATGTGAGTAGAAAATCACGTGACGGGAAGGAAGCAACAACACACACACACACACACACACACAAAACCTCTTCAAAATACAACCAAAAAACAAAAAGAAAAGAAAAAGAAGAAAAGAAACATAGCTTACTCTGCCCTCAATGCAGGAAACTACCATTGAACACTGACACTGTTGTTCGCCCAGAATCACAAAATAACCGCGTTCGCCCCACACTTCTAATTCAAGACGCTAAACAGAATGAAATAATAGAGCTTTATCTACTATACGACTATTTTCTTTTTTTTTTTAATTGTTTTCTTTGGGTTTTTTGTTTTTTTGTTGCTTCTTTTTCTTTTTTTTATTATTTATTTATTTTTAAAAATTGCCTTTGATTTCTGATCTGAGAAACAAGATTTACCAAGTTGGCATAAGAAAAGTTCTCGCGCGTTGTTAGAAAAATCGTTTCTCTAACAACGGTTTCTCTTTGATGTGTCTATTATGACACCGTCGGGAATTTAAGAAGACATTTATGTTTGATATTATTTATACTTTTCGAGCACAGCCGTTGTCCGATATATGACGAATTATATTGCCTCTCTCTCTCTCTCTCTCTCTCTCTCTCTTCCCATCTGTAGCTCTTTCTCTTTCATCCTCTCTCTCTCTCTCTCTTTCTATCTATATACTATCTATCTATCTATCGATCTATCTTTCCATTTATCTCTTTTTTATCTTTCTTTCTTCTTTCTTTCTTTCTTTCGCTTTTCATCTATCTCTTTCAATAAGCCTGTTTCTCTCTCTCTTTGCATCTGTAGCTCCCTCCTCCTTCTCTATCTTCTCTTCCATTTGTTCTCTTTTTCATCTTCTCTTTCTTTCATTCTATCTTTCTATCTTTCTTTCTTTCTTTCTTTCTTCATCTATCTCTTTCAATAAGCCTGTTTCTCTCTCTTTTCATCTCTCCTCTCTTCTCCCCCCCTCTCTCTCTCTCTCTCTCTATCTATCTATCTATCATTCATTTATCTCACTTTTTCCATCTCTTTCTTTCTTTCTTTCTTTCTTTCTGTCTCTTTTCATCTATCTCTTTCAATAAGCCTGTTTCTCTCTCTTTACATCTGTAGCTCTTTCTCTTTCCACCCCTTCTCTCTCTCTCATTCTATCTATCTATCTATCTATATATCTATCTTTCCATTTCTCTATCTATCTATCTCTTTCCATTTACCTTAGTATTTTTCTCCCCTTTTCCATCCCCTCTTTCTTTCTTTCTTTCTTCATCTATCTCTTTCAATCAGCCTGTATCTCTCTCTTTTTCTCTCTTTCCATCTCTGTCTGTCTGTCTGTCTGTCTATCTATCTTTCCATTTTTCTATCTAACTATCTATTTCCATTTATTTTAGCATTTCTCTCTCTTTTTTCATCAGTCTCTTTCTTTCTTTCTTTCTTTCTTTCTTTCTTTCTTTCTTCATCTATCTCTTTCAATCAGCCTGTTTCTCTCTCTTTTTCTCTCTTTTTATCCCTCTCTCTCTATCTTTCTTTCTATCTCAATCTGTGTCACTCTTTCCATCTCTATTTATCTCCTTCCATCTCTCTCTCTCTCTCTCTCTCAATCTCTCTCTTTCTCTTTCCATTTCTCTTTGATTTTCTCTCTCTCTTTACATCTCTTTCTCTGTCTGTCTGTCTCTCTCTGTTATCTATCTCTTTCAAGCAATCTGTGTGTATCTCTCTCTGTTTCTTAATCTGTTCTCTCTCTCTCCTCATCTCTCTCCTTCTATCCATCTCTCTCTGTATATCTCCTTCCACCCCCTCTCGCCCTTTCTTTTCCACTCTCTCTCTCTTCATCTATCTCTCCTCTCTCTCTGTTTCTCTCTTTTCATTTCCCTTTTACGCCATTCTTTCCATTTCTCTCTCTTTTCAGCCCCTCTTTCAATCTCTCTCTTTCCTTCTCTCTTCTCCATCTTCTCTCTCTTACTCTCTCTTTCTCTTACTCTCTCTCTTTCCATCTCTCTCTCTTTCCTTCTCTCTTCTTCTTTTCTCTCTCTTACTCTCTCTCTTACTCTCTCTCTTTCCATTCCCTCTCTTCCCTTTCTCTCTTTGGATCTTCTCTCTCTTACTCTCTCTCTCTCTTTCCATCTCTATCTCTTTCCCTTTCTCTCTTCCATCTTCTCTCCTCTCTCTCTCTCTCTCTCTTCTCTCTCTCTCTCTCTTTCTCTCTCTCTCTCTCTCTCTTCTCTCTCTTATCTCTCTCTTTCCCTCTCTCTCTTCTCTCTCTTTACTCTCTCTCTCTCTCTTCTTCCTCTCCTCTCTTACTCTCTCCTTTCCCTCTCTCTCTTCTCTCTCTCTACTCTCTCTCCATCTCTCTCTCTCTTTCCCTCTCTCTTCCATCTTCTCTCTCTTACTCTCTCTCTCTTTCCATCTCTTTTTCCAACTTTCTCTTTTCTCTTTCAATTCCTCTCCCATTCCATCTCTCTCTCTCTCTCTCTCTCTCTCTCTCTCTCTCTCTCTCTCTCTCTCTCCTCTCTCTCTCAATACGTAATGAGTCGTTTGGCAGATGTCCGAGATTTAAAAGCCTCTGAATCCTAGACGACCCGTTAATCCGTTGGGTTACCCTTGTAAGAGTTGTCCTTATCGATTTTATTTTTATTGTAAAATTGGTAAATTTACAATAATGCCTATATATAAAACTAGAAGTGGCTACCCGGCGTTGCCTGGGTTGAGGGAGGGAATAATTTAAAAGTTAGTCTTGCAGATCTATTGATTATTTTGTTCTTACATAATCGATTTATGTTTTAATGACGAACACAACCAATGACTTTCCTATTCAAATCCTAATTGCAATTTTCACAAATCTTATTATAATGGAGATTGTGGGTTTGTCTGTAACCGAAACTATATTACTATACAAGCCACAATTCCCTTTGTTATTTACATCACATTCTCCCTGACTTTTATTGTTTTACATCATTAAGACTGTTGACCATATCTACATACTAATAACATGCAATTGTATTTATATATACAACAAAATAGCGGTTTACAGTATGAATGGAAAGGCTAATTTTTATATTGATCCTAAAAATGTGATTTTAATAAATATATGCTTAGTATTATTGATTTCTAATTGTTTGGTTTTATCTTATTGAATATGAGCAAAAATCTCGATGAAAATCTTAAAAGAAATCCATTAACAAGAACAAATAACTGTTATTTTATTCTTTACTTCCTATTTTAAATAAATAGTTAAATTAAGAAAATTTACCAATTAAAGACGGGGGTAATGGAAAATGATGGAAGAGTTAGTTTCAAAGTTGTTCTATTTTTCAATCATACCCCCTCTGTTCCAATTTTTTCTGCATTCTTATTCAGTTTCATTAGCCTTTCTAATTTAATGTGATATTTTATTATATTAAATCTTAAATACTTGTACCCGGAGGGTGCATATATTTGCTAGTATAAATAAAATCCTCATTATTTTTGCACAAAGTGGGGAGAGTGAATATGCGTATATATTTACTTTATCATTATTTTTGTTGTAATTTCCACCGGACATACATACATATTTCCAACATATCTAACACCAGGGCTCCAGTGAGTTTCGGCCGCTGGACCTTACAAACTAACATCGTTGATCCCAGGGGGCTATCCCCCCAGGCAACACCTGTCCCCTTGATTTAAAGGGACAGGGCTGGGTTTATTGCCCAGTGCCTGAGGCGCCCCCTTGAAGGGGAATATCGACGGGATCAACGTATTTTTTGTGTCTACCACCCATAAGCTTCGGCTTGTGGGTGGGTCCATATAAAAGTCCTTGTGTCACGCCCTCATAAGTGGGATGAGAGGCAAATACCTGCACTCTTAATTATGATGGGGCCCTAACAGATTTTAATGAAGAACACAGCCAATGACTTTCCTGTTCAAATCCTAATCTTCATTATTTTTGCACAAAAAGCAAGCTCTGGTGATATTTAATGTTTATATATATTTACTTTGTCATTATTATTTTTTTAGTTTCCTCCATACATACATACATACATACATACACTATTAATTATGATGGGGCCCTAACAGGTACATCCGCTCCGGTTCAGAATGGACCTAGGGGTAATGGCTATAACGGAATGTTCCACTCATAGAAGGGGGCATCTAGATCAGAAGAATTCTCTTCAGATGCAGTTTAGGGTATAGCGAAGGGAAATGGGAGCAGCCTAGTTCAGGATTTGAACTCGGGTCACCAATACAATATTTCATGACAACTGCTACGCTAAGCTCGCCTACCATCTATACATATATAAATGACAGTTGGTGTGTATATGTAACGTTCTAATAGCGATATACGGTCACAGTACCAAAAGCGATATATGTTGTATAGCGGGTCTTGTCAACGTGCCTCCAAATTCACGATACCGAAAAGGTATTCGGTACGCGGTGGTCATCTTGTCGATAAAAAAAGTACAACGCGAGAAATATATCGTCACAAGCTGCTTAGCTTTTATTTTCGCGCTCGTCTCGTGGGTTGTTTTGGAGAGGAGGAAAGGCAGAAATAAAGAGAGAGAGGACACTGTTAAATTACTGTAACCCCACACTATGGACCAGAGGCCCGTCCGTACCCCAGGCCTCAGAAAGCAAAAAGAGACCGGTATTTTTCTTCGGCGTTCCTCGTGACTACGTGACTTCCGGTTCCGGTCAACACTCGAAACTTTCGGTTGGCTTTCAATTCTCCATTCGGGGGGTGGGTCACGCCCCGGTCAAATTCCCGACAAACCGTTTTATGTTCATCACTTTTTTTAAAAAGCCTTTACTCTCTCTTATTTCTTTTTCCTCTCTTTTCTATAGTAAAAAAGTAAAGTCGTCGGGGTGGCCTAATGTCGGTATCAGCCATGCAGCGAGGGAGTCTATCCCCTTTTCACTAGCGCTAGACCAAGGAGATTATTTTAGCGTCTGAGGTGGTGCGCCACACCTACCATCAGCTCCTTACTTTACCGCACAGATCCCTGTGCTACTCATACGCTGAGTTGGCGAGGGTGGGTATCGAACTAGGAACCTTGTGGTTTCTAGCCGAACGCTCTACCGACTGAGCTAACTCGGCAGTCCTCCCAAAACTCAGGACCTTCATCATTTCGTTACATATGTATGTACGTATGTCCAGAGGAAACTACAAAAAAATGAATGACAAAGTAAATATATATGCATTATATGCATATATATTTACTTTGTCATTAATGTTTTTGTAGTTTCCTCCGGACATACGTACATAATCTTGAGGGGGGTCTGAATATGCATTGCATATTCACTCTCCCCAAGATTTAAGTTATGTTTAGTCTTTAGAGTACGTTCTTTGGTATAAAGGTTAACTGTGTCAGCTAGTGACCCATTACAAGTGGGTTCAATTCTCACAGAGTAATTCATACTTCAGCCCTTGTACTGTACTAAGCTAAGTAAATAAAGACTTTACTTTCAAAATCCTCAACATATATGTGTTCTTGGTTTTCCTATGTTCCAGGAATTGTTCTTGGTGAGATTCTACGGAATTTTCTTGGAGGCATTTTACAATATTCTCCTTCGGCAATCTTTCTATTGCTTTTGATTCTTTCTTTGACTCTTTTGGTTTCTTTAATTTCTTTTGTTTTCGATTCTACATTTTCGGACCTAACTTTCCTTCTTTCTTTCTTTCTTCTTTCTTTCTTCCTCTCTCTCTTTCTTTTTTCTGATTAAAGGAAATTTCCTTTCTTTTCTTTCTTTCTTTCTTTCTTTCTTTCTTTCTTTCTTTCTTTTTTTCTGATTAAAGGAAATTCCTTTCTTTCTTCTTTCTTTTCTTCTTCCTTTCTTTTCCTCTTTCTTTCTTTCTTTCTTTTTTCTCTTTCTTCTTTCTTTCTTTCCTTTCTTCCTTCTTCTTTCTTTTTTCTTGATTAAAGGAAATTTCTTTCTTTCTTTCTTTCTTTCTTTCTTTCTTTCTTCTTTCTTCTTCTTCCTCTTTCTTTCTTTCTTTTCTTTTTTCTTTCTCTTTCTTACTTTTTTCTGATTAAAGGAAATTTCCTTTCCTTTCCTTCTTTCTTCCTCTTTCTTTTTTATTTCTTTCTTTCTTCTTCTTTCTCTTTTTCTTGTTTGTTTTTTATTTCTTGTTTTTTTTTGTTCATTTTTCTTTTTGTTTTTTCTCACTATAACCTCTTAGATTTTTCTTTTAACTGTTTTCACATCTTTTTATTTATTTATTTTATTCTTTTGTTTGTTTTTTTACTTCTATTCTACACTATTATTTTTATTATTTTTCTTTTATTTTTCTTTCTTTCTGTTTTTCTTTCTTTCTTTCTTTCTTTCTTTCTTTATTTAACCCATATATTTTTCAATTTTTGTACTACTTTAAAAACTTCTGTCTTTCTTTCTTTAACGCATCGTATTTTTTTT
>CM042162.1:32084480-32086980 GCA_023376005.1 Doryteuthis pealeii | reverse complement strand
GTTGAGCTCAAAGAGTATCGAAATTATTCAAGAAACTCATGCAAGAGAATAGCAAACTTGCTGCCTTAACACTTAAGAAAAAAAAAAAAAGAACAATCCAGGATGTTTTCGCAATTATTGAGAAAATTATAACCGAATGAACATATTCAGGCACTGTTCAAGCATATTTTATATCACCGTTTATAAAGCCTTTCGAATGACTGAAACAATTCAATAAAACCATCCTGTTTTTCACCTATCGTAGACATAACATGAGAAAAACACCACAAAAAAAAACAAAAAAAACTGGATAAAAATCAGAAATGTTGGTCTTAAAGAGGGACTTGTAACGTTAAATATTCTCAATGCGATACGGTTGGAATTTTTTCAAATGCATTTTAAGGTAAAACTGGCAAATCGCTGCAAGACTTGCTTATCACTTGCAATAGCATTGATACATTGATACAATGCAATAGCATTGATACACACTTGGATTGATACACTTGGATTGATACACTCTTCATTATTGGTATTATTTTATTGCTAGTTTTACTCCATCTTATTATTGTTGCTTTTTATCCTTGGATTGATACAGTCTTCATTATTGGTATTAAGATCTTTATATTAATTGGAAGAACTTGATGAGTCTGGTATTTGAAAATCTAAAAGAATTAAATTGGTTGTGAAGTCTTTCAACAGGAAAAATAACTTAGAAATAAAATAAAATATACAAATACAACTTACATTATTTCAGGGAAAAACAAAAAAGTGAAAATCAATAACTTCTTCTGGCATTTAATGACCAAATTTCTTTTTAATGCATTTTAATGTAAAACTGGACATCACTCCAAGACTTTTGATATTGCAATAGCTTTAAAATTCCAGATCCAATTTATATATTTATAGTGCTCACCCCCATCGTTATAAAATCACATGGTCAAGTGCTAGTGAAAAGGGGATAGACTCATTTGCTGTCTGGCTATTACTGACTTTAGGCTGTTGGAATATTTGGCGTATATATATTTACCAACCCCTCCGCACGAGCAGGATGCGACACAAGGTCAATTTCTTAAGCGGAGTTTAACGGGTTTGAATTCAGAGTTTTCCTACTTCTAGACTGGTTACCTAATCAAGGTTAAAGAGCCCAGTTGGCCCTACTATATACCCATAGCTGATGGGAGAATTGGATTCATACCTTTCCCAAGGGTATTAGCGTTATGTGAAATGCCAACAGCTTCGTCCAGGAATTGAACTCGCGTTGACTATTATGGAATATTTGGCGTATAAGGTGTGCTACGATTCCCCACCTGAATTTATAGACTGGGTGAGGTCACTTGGTTTATTCCTCCAGCTAATCAACAGTTATAATGCGTAGCTGATTCACTACTTAAACACTGATACTTTCATGGTCCACTTGCAAACCATTGATGAAAGAACTTACCATACTGAGGATTCTTTACCAGAGGATTACCAAGGATTTCCGCTGGACAAGAACTCTTATTTAAAGATTAAAGGATAGCCAATAAGTTTGTAACATATATTGGCTTAAATTAAGATTGTTACATAATTATTAGATACCTAATGATCATGGCAATAGTGTAGAAAACATAGTGGCGATTAGTGCAGCCCACGGCCTTGAAAGATGAGTGACAATGCTTGACCTCACTCTCACCTTGCTTTCCGGGGATAAATCGTGAGAACCGGAAAGCATAGAAGACCCTGTTCCGGTTCAAGGATACTAAGTAACTTAGTCAGTTAGCAGGTAGGAGCTCGAAGGTGTAAGTCGCATTTCTATGCGCATCCTGTCATCTGCGCAGATTGTCTGGGTTGGGGATTTATAAATAAAGTAACATCAACGTAAATCGAAGTCTTGTGTTTATTACCTAAAAACTAACAATGACACAGGGATTCTGATAACGAGAAATCCCAACAGAAAAGCAGACCCGAAATCCCCATAGAAGAAAGTCCAGACCAATAGAAAAGACCAGACCAAGATAGACGATCAGAATAGCAAAGCCGACCAGAAGAAAATACAACCAGAGTAAGAAGTAAAGAAAGGTATATAACGTTATATCGAGTTGGTATTGTGAAAACCCCAGTACGTAACACGATGACCATGTAATCTAATTATTTTTCCTTTTAACTCTACTAACTACTACTACTACTACTACTACTACTACTACTACTACACGCCTTTCATTCTTAAGATTAGATTTCGTTTGCTGAATGTGGTGATGACCAAATCGAATGGTCAATTACTCTATTTATTCAGTATAAAGAAAAAAGACAATACTTTTATTTCATTTATAAGATCAAAAGTTAAGGTTGCTTTGAGGATTTTAAATTTATTCCATAAAAACCCAAACTCGAATAAGTAGAAAAAAAAGGTTTTATGAAGAAAAACAGTTCTTTTTTTCTAATGCTTTTGTTTTTGTTTTTATTTTTTGATTCAACACTTCTATTAAAGTTTAAACTTTACTTATAAAATTCAAAACCAATTTTATTGTTAAAAACAAACGAT
>CM042162.1:32076980-32079480 GCA_023376005.1 Doryteuthis pealeii | reverse complement strand
TTAAGGAGAATTGCATTATATATCTTAACGGCTATAGCTGTGAGGATTATGCATTTGTAATTCGTAGCGATTCCTAGGTCTACTTTTTGGGAATGGGAGGATGCAACACTTTGTCCATCTTTCTATCATGTTTTGTCTGTATGCTGCATTGCATAGTCTACGTAATATGTCATAAAAATGTCCTTATTTTCTAGACCTCCGGGTGTATTTAGTCGAGGCCCGCAGCCATTCTATTTCTTTTTAGTTTTCTAAGTACGTCATTAAATTCCTCCATTGTGAAGTCTCCTAGCTTATGACTAGTTGGATATTCATTATTTTTTAAGTGTTTAAACGAGACACGCCGGACACAACTGGAGAAGCAAGGACGAACTCATAAATGACGTTCTTCTGTGGAAGCCATCACATGGGCATGTCAGCGTTGTCCGACAGGCAAAGAAATACATTGACCAGCTCTGTGCGGATACTGGATGCCGCGAAGAGGATCTCCCAGGAGCAATGAATGATAGGGAAGGTTGGCGAGAGATCATCATGGATATCCGTGCTGCCAGCGCGACATGATATGTATACATATATATGTGTAGAAAATTGTAGAAAAAACAAGATGTAAAAGGTTTTGCTGACAGAAATCTGTTTCGACATTATGAATATGTCTTTATCAAAGCAACATTGTAAGCGAAAATCGAAATAAATATATCATTAATTACGAGGCACAGAATGCTCTCGATCAGTACCAGAATTTTCAAAAATTACAATGCTTACAATTTTGCTTTGATAAAGACATATTCATAATGTCGAAACAGATTTCTGTCAGCAAAACTTTTAACATCTTGTTTTTTCTACAAAACTTTCTACATATATTGTCGGATTCAATATCTATTTTTACCTTTCACACACACATATATATATATATATATATATATATATATATATATATATATATATATGTGTGTGTGTGTGTGTGTGTGTGTGTGTGTGTTGTGGAGGGGGGATCAAATAATTTGGAGGTGGTAATGATAATATTTAAGACCCTTTTTTTTTAATATATAAATACATATAAAACAACATTTTAATTTTTTTCCTATATAGATACATTAGCAGTTTTTTTTAGTCCGCTTGAAGAGCGCAATATATGATAATTTGATAATTATATAAGGAGTGTTACATACCCACATGGTCATGTTGCGGGTATATACACAATGTTCTTTTACTAGAGAGGGAGATAGATAGACAGGTAGACAGAGAGATGATATGCATAATTGCATTATTTACTTCTTCGCTTGTTTGGCCATTCGATCGTCTAGCTTTGATTTCTATCGTGTTGGTTGTTCCTCCTTGATTCACCCTCTTCTTGGTCAGTCTTTTTGCCAATACATGCATCAACCAACAAAACCATGTTATTTCTTTAAACCTTTATTCTTAACTACTTTTCTCTTTCTAACTAAATAACACACAGCGCTGAATTGAAGCAGACGGGACGGGACGTCTTCCCTGCTCTAAAAATTGGCGCGAACTGAGAAACTAATTCAAAATCACGTGACGTGCGAGACTTCAGCTCTCAGTACTTTTCCGTCCATGATATGAAAGGCACCATCCCTGCAGAAATACAGGGGGGTGCCAATAATCTATGCCACCACGTAGAATATGCAACAGGAGCAATATTTGTAAACTTGAAATAAGAAAAAACTTTAAACTCGGTCATGACGACAGTTATGAATTTATTTCAACTAGAATTCTCATTTTTGAAGAAATGAAGGAAAGAAAGTATAGAATGGATAAAATAGGATATTTTAATCAATTTTACTTACACGTGTTTCGGTGAGAAGTTTATCCATGTCTACATTATTCAAACTATTATTATTTTTAAATACCCGAATGAAATGAAATAATAATAATAGAAAAAATGTAGAAATGTTCCGCACACAAAGAAAATTTCGACCTTCATCAGAGTAAATCCTTATTTGACCTAAAATAAAATCCTAAAATTATATTTGACCTAAAATAAAATCCTAAAATTTCGACCTTCATCAGAGTAAATCCTTATTTGAAATAAGGATTTACTCTGATGAAGGTCGAAATCTTCTTTGTGTGCGGAACATTTCTACATTTTTTCTATTATTATTATTTCATTTCATTTGGTTATTTAAAAATAATAATAGTTTGAATAATGTACACATGGATAAACTTCTCACCGAAACACGTGTAAGTAAAATTGATTAAAATATCCTATTCTATCCATTCTATACTTTCTTTCCCTTATTTATTTTTTTCAACATACCGTCGGATTCACTTCCAGTTTCATTTTACACACACACACACACACACCCACACACACACACACACACACACTATATATATATATATATTATATATATATATATATATATATAAAGATAATCTAATGAGTCAGATTTTAGCCCTGAAGAGCTTTATACGAAACTAATAGTAGGTTCGTCTGACTCATTAGATTATCTTTATTACTTGGCTCTACTTAGGTATCGAG
>CM042162.1:32064480-32071980 GCA_023376005.1 Doryteuthis pealeii | reverse complement strand
GACAGAGGGTTCCCTCGGACAGAGAACAAGTGAGCGTGACAGTCGCTGACGGTCCATCGGCCAAAAGTCTGTGAGACCCGCGTAGCCACCCTTTACCTCACCAACGCTATCCATCCCAGCAGCAGTCATTGTCAACGCTCTCCACCCACAGCACAGCCGAGTAAGAAGAAATAAAGTCAGAAGTTTCTACCATACACATGTGTTGTGGTTTCCTTAAAGTCCGACTACTACATTTAAGCAAAGTAGACAATATACACCAGCGATATCAATTTGATACCCGCTACAACATATACGATTTAATGCCGTGAAAAAGGCACTACGTAACATATATATCTTTCTTATTATAATGGAGATTGTGTGTTTTTCTGTCTGTAAAGGAAACTATATTACTACTCAAATCACAATTCCCTTTGTTATTGACATCACATTCTCAATGATTTTATTTTTATTTAAATCTCAATTATTAATAAAATTGTTTTACATTATTAATGCTGTTGACCATATCCACATATTAATAACATGCAATTATATTTATATATACAACAAAATAACGGTTTACAGTGTGAACGGGAAGGCTAATTTGCATATTAATATTTAAAATGTGATTTTAAATAAATGTGTTTAGTACTATTGATTTCTAATCGTTTGGTTTTATTTTAATGAATATAAGCAAAAATCTCTTCAATAAATCTTAAATGAAATCCATTAACAAGAAGAAATAACTGTAATTTTATTCTTTACTTCCTCTTTTAACTAAATACTTAAATTAGAAAAAATAACAATGAAAGACGAGAATGATGGAAGTGTAAGTTTCAGTTGTTCTATTTTTCGATTATACCCCCCCCCGTTTCAAATCTTTTTATCTGCATTCTTATTTAGTTTCATTAGCCTTTCTAATTTAATACAATATTTTATTACATTAAAATTAAATACTTGCACCCGGAGGGTGCATATATTTGCTAGTATATGTAACAGATGAATTTGCAGGCTTACTAAAACAAACCAAGGCAAATTCCTGGTTTAGAAAATAAACCATTTTTCGTTAAACTCAAAGAATTATAAAAAAAGAAGAAAAGAAATCATTTCTAAAAAAAGTTACGGTAATTTATTTCTATATCGAGTAAAAAGACAGAAATAGAAGTCCAACAAAATTTATGATTGTCTAGACGACTCGGTCTTAGTTATAAAATTCTATTTCTTTAATATCTTTTTTTTATTATTTTTTATTTTTTATTATTGAGTTTTCAACATTTTTCAACAAATCATTAAGACAGATGCAAGTAAAAATATTCTTATCTTTCCGCTATGTTCAAAGTTTTTAATTTGATTTCTACTTTATATTTACTTGATTCTTTATTGAGTTTATTTAATTTGTCATTACTCAAGCGACATTGGGTAGCTACCGTTATTCAGGCGAAGGAAGGAGTTACATGCTGTTACATAGTTTTAATTCAATGTATATATAAATAAGTAATCCAGATACGTGTTTCCAGGTTTCACCTCTCATCAGTGTGGTTCTACTTTAACAGCTACCCGTGGCCAGGTTTGAGACCTGAATGAATTTTCATCCGCCAAGTCTCTTACCCATGCGGCCAGTAGCGGATGTCAAATATAGGAGAATATTTAATTGATACATGTCTAAGCGGAAATGAATTCACTAGTCCTCTAAATTTGTAAACAAAGTGAGGGTTAGCCACCAAGTGCCGAAATTTGTGGATAAGTCCACCAAGTGCCGAAAGTACTCGGGACTTGAACTTTGGTGGACTTATCCACGAATTCCACCCAAACTTTGGTGGACCTATCCACGAATTCCACCCAAACATTAAAAAGTTGGCCAGAAAACTCGAAAAGATCAAAAATAGAATTGTTAAACAGATGTGTCTTTTGTTTAATTCTACATGTATAAATGAAAAAATGCTGCCCAAATACACACACACACACAGATATATATATATATTGTATGAAGGTGTTATTGAACAACTCGGAAAATGTATTTTTCATTTTTTGGATTTATATTTTTCCAGTCTTCTGGCAATCTTTCTAATATTAGGATCCTGTTGAAATAGAATTCTTCCCATACTGTCTGACCGAGCGCTTTCGACTGCTTCTTCAGTCGTCATCAGGGGGGTATATGATTTGGTGTTAGTTCGTTTTTTAGTTCTTTTATCTATTTTGTTTTTAAATTAGAAGAGTCCATTATTTTTAGAGGGTTGTGTGTTTAGTGTATTAGTTATTAAAGATAACTAATATGTTATGACTAATATTGAATGTTATTTTATTAATGTTAGGTTGTTTAGTTTTTTATGCATATTGCCTCATGAATTTGTAAGCGTTTCTTATTGTTATTTTTATAGATAATTTTGGTCAGACAGAAAGGATTGAACAAAAACTCGCCCGACAAGAATCATCAGTAGAGTTTAACAAAACATGTTTAAAAGAAAAAAGGCTGCCAATATATAATATATATATATATATATATATATATATATATATATATATATATATAAATTTATGAATCCATATATTCTCCCTCCAGCTATGGGTTAAATAGTAGGGCAGACTGGGCCTTTCAGCCTTGGGTAGGTAACCAGTCTAGGAAAAGGATAACTCTGAATTCAAAATTCCTGAGGTCGGTCGTTGATTGGGTTTGTGGCAACCCTTGATGCACCAATTCTTTCCTATCGACTGTGCCAAAACGTGTGGATGGTCCAACACAAGCCTTCACCACTATAAACAAATCACCGTGTGAGTGTTCATTGTGGGTGTGCAACGAGAGAGTCCATAATAATATATATATATATTATATATATATATATTTAGAGAGAGAGAGAGAGAGAGAGAGAGAGAGAGAGAGAGAGAGATTGATAATATAGTCCACGATATTCATAAGTAAAGAGTGCTCTATGATATTGACAGATAATTTAGGTTAGTGAAAATATATGTCCATAGGAGAACGTCACTTATGGGATCATTCCTGCCTCTTCGGCAGTGCCCAGAATGTCTTGTTCGTCTTATTTGGATGTTTTTTTCTGTGATAGGAGGCAAGTAGACGCACAGCTGTTTTTTTTTTGGAGTGCTGTTTCCAGGATTTGTTCAAGACAGCACGCAGAATTCTTGTATAGTTACCATATAGTTTTTTTCTAAGCGTTTTGTTAGAGTCGAATTGGTGCAGCCATACAGTAGCGCTAACATGTCTACAGCTTAAAAGAATTCTCGCTTCATCTTATCAGAGAGTACAGATTTCTACACGGCCGAATCGATGCTAATGCTGATCTGATTGATGTAAGATTTTGTGTAAGGTGTGTGCTAGATCCTCGCTCTTATTTATAGACTAGGCGAGATCATGTGATCTATTCCTTGGCCAATCACTGGCAGTACTCTGAGGCTGATACAATATTTACACCACCCTACTGGTCATAATTACTACAGCGTTCGTTGACGACGGACATAGGATTAAATCACTGGACCTTTACCAATACACAGGATAGGACTTATACGCTTACCAAAGGATCGCCAAAGGATTCCATAACATAGGACTTTCCTTAAGCCATTTTCAACTGGCCAAGGATGACACTTAAAAACTTTACATTTTGCTGGTCATTCCACCCTTCTGTGACAATGTGGACGTGTCCACAGAAGAACGTCAATTATGGGATCGTCCCTACTTCTCCAATGTATTGTTCGTCTTATCTCGCATGGTTTTTCTATGATAGGAGGCAGGCAGACGTACAGCTGCTTCCAGGATTTGTTCAAGGCAGCACGCAGAACCCTTCAGTAGTTCCCATATATATGTTTTCTTAGTGGGCTGAACTTGCACAAACGTGTCAAAATTAGGGTGACCCAGAAAAAACAGAACCCATACATTTTGTAATAAAACTGTTAGTTTTAACTATGGGGGTCTAGGGTTAGGGTTTAGGGTTAGGGTTAGGGTCAAGATTAGGATTAGGGTTAGGATTGGGGCTTAGGGTTAGTTTAATGGGAAAATGAATAAATAATTTTGTTCTGTTTTTTTCTGGGTCACCCTGTATACCGGTGACCCAGAAAAAACAGAACCCACAGATTATGTAATAAAATTGTTAGTTTTAACTATGGGGGTCTAGGGTTAGGGTTAGGGTTAGGGTTAGGGTTAAGATTAGGATTAGGTTAAGGTTGGGGTTTAGGGTTAGTTTAATGGGAAAATAAATAAATAATTTGGGTTCTGTTTTTTCTGGGTCACACTAATTTTGACACCTTTGTGCAAGTTCAGCCTCTAAGTGGTTTGTTGGAGTCGAGTTTATGCAGCCATACAGTAGCACTGACGCGTCTACAGCTTGGAAGAAATCTCGCTTCATCTTATCAGAGAGACCAGATTTCTATATGGTCGATAACCTATTATTCCGGTTCTTTCATTGATATCGCTTTCTGTAGAAGAGATATTTCTGCCGAGGTATGTGAACTGGTCTACTAATTTCAGAGGTTTACCAAATAGTGTGATGTTGTTCAATACGCATGATATATAAGTGGCGGGTACACATATGATTACTTACACGAATGTAATAAATATGACATGGCCTATATATGGAAATAATACTAATAATTCCATAACAGGAGTAGAAAAAAAACCCTGGTAACCTTCCGGCAACCAGACAATTAAATCAGGAACCGCTTCCTGTTAAGAGCTGATGCCCTGCCAGCTATACCAGTTAATTTTTATCACCAAACGAAGAAGAAGACATAATTTTCAAAATATCGCAAAATAGTAATATATTTTTTTGATACTTCTAATCCAGCGGCCTTAGATGTAAGTAAACTTCGTTTGTTTATCAGCATTGTTTCCAAATATAGGCCACGTCATGTTCATCGCACACACACACACACACACATATATATATATAGATAGATATAGGTATATAGATATATAGATATATATAGATGTATATATAGAGTAAATATGGAAGTAAATCCGACAATATTAAGAAATTTGAAAAACAAAGTGTTTCAAAAATAAAATGAATTTGTTTATAAACGCTTAAACGTTTCGGTTTATTTAAACCTGCATCAGGATAGATTATGGAGTGAAGAAATTGATGGATGTTTTGTAGATGACAGGAGTTAGAAATATATATATATATATATATATATATATATATATATTATATATATTATATATTTTATTTTTATAAATATTTTTCTAACTCCTGTCATCTACAAAACATCCATCAATTTCTTCGCCCATAATCTACAAACTTTTTATAATCATCTACATTATAAACAATTGTCTCTATCCTGATGAAGGTTTAAATAAAACGAAACGTTTAAGCGTCGATAAATAAATTCATCTTATTTTTGGAACACTTCGTTTTTCAAATTTCATAATATATATATATATATATATATATATATATATATATATATATATATATATATATATATTAATGATAGTCTGCAATGTCTACTCTTGAATATTTCAAACTATATATATATATATATATATATATATAATATATAACATATATATATATATATATATATATATATACATATATATAATATATATATATATACATACATATATATATTACAGTTAATTATATACATATATATATATATATATATATATATATATATATATATCACAGTAAACAAACGTAGACTATGCCTAGTAGGCTCAGACATTGCGTAAGGGAAAAGGAGGGTTGGCGGCACACCCACTTACTTAGGAATAGGTATAACCCAGATATAAATAAGTCGATGGTTGGACAAAGCAACTCCCTGAAGATTCGCTACTGCGTGAAACTATAGTCGGAGTATTTTAAACCATTCGTTTTTAAAACGTATAAACACACAGACACACACACACACACAGACACACACACATACATATGTATATATATACAAATACATATATATACATACATATATATACATATATATATACATGTATATATATATACATATATACATATATACATACACACACACACACACACACACACACACACACACACATATATATATATATATATATATATATATATATATATTATATATATATGTACATGGGTTTGGGCATTACTGTGGTGTTAATGCTTAGCACGTTAGATTCGCAAACCATTGAAAGTGAGTTCGATTCTCATTTGCGCTCCGTACTTCTGACTTTGTGCCACATCAAAGCTAAGCTTAGTTTATTGGTTTGGCTCAGTCAGTAGAGCGTCCGACTAGGAACTATAAGGTTACGGGTTCGATACAGGCCCTCGCCAAATCAGCGTATGAGTATCACAGGGATCTGTGCGGTAAAGGGAGGAGCTAATGGTAGGTGTGGCGTTCCACCTCAGACGCAAAACAATCTCGGTGGTCTAGCGCTAGTGAAAAGAGGATAGACTCCCTCGCTGCATTGGCTCATACCGACTTTAGGCCATCCGGGCGACTTTTACTTTACCTTATACATACACACACACGCATACACCACGCATATATATATATATATATATATTTATATATATATATATATATATATATATATATATTGTCTGACTACCAATTCCACGATCTTCCTCCGACAGAGATCTCGAATTTTATACGATATACGCATTGTAATTGCCTTCAAAAATATAAATAATAATATATTTTACTTAACAATGTTTTAAAAGCAAATTACCAAATTCCGTTATATATATATATATATATATATATATATATATATATATATATATATATATACTAATTTAGATATGCAAGGTCTGTCAATGATAGTGAATACTCTTTACTCTTAAATATGGCAAACTATATTATCAATACTAGCAAATATATGCACCCTCCGGGTGCAAGTATTTAAGTTTTAATGTAATAAAATATCGTATTAAATTAGAAAGGCTAATGAAACTAAATAAGAATGCAGATAAAAATATTTGAAACAGAGGGGGTAGAATCGAAAAATAGAACAACTGAAACTAACACTTCCATCACTCTCGTCTTTCATTTTTATTTTTTCTAATTTAAGTATCTAGTTAAAAGAGGAAGTAAAGAATAAAATGACAGTTATTTTTTCTTGTTAATGGATTTCATTTAAGATTTTTGCTTATATTCATTGAGATAAAACCAAACAGTTAGAAATCAATAACACTAAGCACATATTTATTAAAATCAAGTTTTTAATATAAATATGCAAATTAGCCTTCCCATTCACGCTGTAAACCGCTATTTTGTTGTATATATAAATATAATTGCATGTTGTTAGTATGTAGATATGCTTAACAGTATTAATAATGTAAAACAATTTTATTAATAATTGAGGTTAAAATAAAAATAAAATCATGGAGAATGTGACGTAAATAACTAAGGGAATTGTGACTTGAGTAGTAATATAGTTTCGGTTACAGACAGAAAAACACACAATCTCCATTATAATAAGATTATATATATATGATATATATATATATATATATATATATATATATATATATGTATGGAGAGAGAGAGAGAGAGAGAAGAGAGAGAGAGAGAGAGAGAGAGAGAGAGAGA
>CM042162.1:32054480-32059480 GCA_023376005.1 Doryteuthis pealeii | reverse complement strand
TTAACCAATAGCTGAGAACTATGAAGTTTTGACCTTTTAAAATTACTGTATCGTTAATAATTGGATGACCTCGCACTTCTTGCAGATACACCGGCTCAGGCTGAGTCACTACTACATAGCCTGGAGGAGACAGCAAAGAATATTGACCTCTATGTGAACACTGATAAAACTGAGTTCATGAGTTTCGAAAAGAAAGGAGATATCTCCACACTCGATGGTAAGCCTCTTAAGTCAGTAGAACAATTCACATACCTAGGTAGTAATATCTAATCCACAGAAAGCGATGTTAATACACGAATAGGAAAGGCATGGTTGGCCACAAACAAATTATCAGTCATATGGAAATCCGATCTCACTGACAAGTTAAAGCGACAATTCTTTCAGGCCGTGGTTATATTTGTACTGCTGTATGGCTGCACCACTTTGACCCTAATGAAACTCCTTGAGAATAATCTTGATGGAAGCTGCACAAGAATGCTGCGTGCAGTCTTGAACAAGTTGTGGAAACAGCACCCCACAAGGGATCAGCTGCATGGCCACCTGCCCCCCATCTCACAAACCATCCGAGTGAGACGGACTAGGCATGCAGGACACTGCTGGAGAAGCAAGGATGAGCTCATAAGCGACGTTCTCCCTTGGAAGCCTACACACGGACATGCTAGTGTGGGTTGCCCACCAAGGACCTACATTGACCAATTATGCGAGGATGCTGGTTGCTGCACAGAGGACCTCCCAGGGGCAATGAATGATAGGGAAGGTTGGCGAGAGATTGTCATGGATATCCGTGCTGCTTTCGCGACATGATGATGATGATGAATTGTTAAACTGACTTCGGCATTAGATAATTCAGCACATGTCGTGTCGTAAAATCAACGAACCAACGAACAACCACCAATCAACCAGCCAAATCTACCAACCAACCCACCAACCAATCAACCAACCGGCACACGAACCAAACAACCCACTAACCACCAACCATCAACTACCAGCCGACCCATGAACTAACCAACCCATCCACCCACAAACCAACCAACCAACCAATTTACCAACCAACCAACCTATCTCCTTCAACTTTGATACACAGTTCTCGGTTATTTTCTAGTTGAGTAACATAAGTGACCCAGAAAAAATAGAACCCACATTATCTATTTATTTTCCCATTAAACTAACCCTAAACCCTAACTCTAAACCCTAACCCTACCTAACCCTAAACTCTAACCCTAACCCTTGTTGGACTTAAACTTTTAAAAAAATTAACAGTTTTATTACAAAATTTGTGGGTTCTGTTTTTTCCGGGTCACCCTGTAATATTATGTTACTCAACTAGGCGGGTTAGGGTTAGGGTTGGGGTTTTGGGTTAGTTTAATGGAAAATAAATAATTTGAGTTCTGTTTTTTTCTGGGTCACCCTGTAATATCATGTTACTCAACTAGGAAATAACTCAGTTCTCACTGGGTTATTTGTTTCGGTACTAAATGTCGTTTTGAGAGATAGTGTTCAGGTGTTTTATGCGGAATTTCTTCTCGTTCTTTATCGTCTGAAATCGACAACCTTACAGGTTGGATGTTATCTTTTGGAAGAAAGTTTGCAGGGGTCAGATATGAAGATTAGGGCGTCTGTGGGGAGGATAGTTGTCTCGTCCATCGCTAAAAAATAAATAAAATGAAATTACAGATAAGGAAGAGGCGACATGTAAGCAGGTGCGTTGTAGAAAAAGAAGAAATAAAAGAAACAAACAAACAAACGAAAAGGTAGATAGGAGGATGGAACAGCAGCAGCAGCAACAACAACAACAACAACAACATCAAAGAAAACAAACAAACAAAAAACAAAGCAACATCTCAGGTCGTCTCGAACCCGTCCTTATAAGACAAAGGAAGAATTTTTGGTTATTTTCTAGTTGAGTAACATGAGTGGCCCAGTGAAAACAGAACCCAAATTATTTATTTATTTTCCCATTAAACTAACCATAAACCCCAACTCCAACCCTAAACCCTAACCCTAACCCTAACCCTTGGATTTAAACTTAAAAAAAATTAGATTAAAATTAACAGTTTTATTACAAAATTTGTGGGTTCTGTCTTTCTGGCTGACACTGTAATATTATGTTACGCAACTAGCGGGGGGTTAGGGTTAGGGTGTAGGGTTAGGGTTAGTGTTAGTTTAATGGGAAAATAAATCATTTGGGTTCTGTTTTTTCTGGATCACACTGTAATATCATGTTACTCAACTAGGAAATAACCGAATTTTTATACTTACATTATGTTGTCAACAATCTTGAAATGAATTCATCAACTCAACCCGTTCGCCACGGTTAGGATATGACACAAGGTCACAAGTATGGGGCATCCAGCGAGAATCGAACTCGTCATTCAGTATTAATGGATTTAGGTGACTACCACAATGTGATACTGTTGCTTACCCAACCCGTTAGCCACGGGTAGGATGTGACACAAGGTCGTAAGTATGGGACATTTAGAGAGAATAAAACTCGCTATTGAGTAGTAATGGATCTAGGAGACTAGTTTGCTAACCAGTAAACAATGATGGGACACCGTTGTCTACCCAACTTATATATATATATATATATATATATATATATATATATATATAACTCCTGACCGAAACACGTGTAAGTATAATAAAATAAGATAAATTCTATTTTATCTATTCAACATTTTCTTTCCTTTATTTTTCATTTCAACATTCCATTTTTAACGCTTCCATTTTCAACTGAAATTGAATTCTTCCCATACAATCTGCCCGGGCGCTTTCGACTGCTTCTTCAATCGGCATCAGGCGGGGAGTATATGATTTGGTGTTAGTTCGTTTTTTAGTTCTTTTAAATATTTTGTTTTTAGATTAGAAGAGTCTATTATTTTTAGAGTGTTGTTTGTTTCGTGTATTAATTATTAAAGATAGCTAATATGTTGTGACACACACACACACACACACACACACACACATACATATATATATATATATATATATATATATATATATATATATATATATATATTTATATATATATATAAAAGAAGGTCCGCAAAATGGATTATGCTTTTAGAAAAAAAAAAATTATTTTTATCTTACATTTGCGACACGTGTTTCAGATCTTCTGATATCTTCTTCGGGCATTGATTAATCACTTTTTATAAAATATTTAATTCTCTTCCGTTGTACCCATAATAACACTTCATATATATATATATATATATATATATATATATATATATATATATATATAAAAATAATCAAACAGTTTATAGTAAAAAATATAATATAATGATATAGTTGTTTACTTTGTCAATATTATAGGAATTGTCTTTAAAAATTAATATGATTTTTTAGTGCAATAACGTAGACGGACTAAATTTTAGGGAATCTTATATCAAAATTATATTTTTTGTGAAATACTTAGTGAAATTTACTTTTCTTCATTTAATTAAAAAAGCGAAATTCGAGCTTTTATCAATTTTGAACAATTTGAGCGTAAAATACTTTCAGCGTAAAATACTTTGGAAAAATGGGAAAATTAATGAATTAAAATGGAAATAAATAAGGCAGTAGTCGAGCTTGATCCCCGAATTTCAAATGCTTCCAAAGTATTTGGTTGGCTGAAGATGTGAGTCTGGTTCAACAGAGACATCTTGAAAACTAAATGTGCAGTATACCGTACCATAGTTCTCTCAACCCTCCTGTATGGTGCGGAAGCCTGGACGATATACAAAGCAGATGCCCATAGACTACATGTCTACTAAATGCGTCACTTGCGCAGTATATTAAATGTCAAGTAGTGGCAATATGTTTCAAATAGAACTATCCTGAAGAGAACTGGACTCTCTGGCATGCACGAAATACTTGTCCAACGCAACTGGAGATGGGATGACCACTTAAACAGATTTGGGGATGACAGACTACAAAAGCAGATTCTGTACTCTCAACTGAGAGTGGGATCACGTAGAATCGGTAGACCAAAGTTCAGGTACAAAGACAACATCAAAAGAAACCTGAAGGCAGTTGGCAAGACGCAACCAAAGACAGATTAAATTGGAGGAAAATGATTCGCGTGGTGTCATCATCGGATACAATGGACAGCAAGTAGTAGTAGTAGTAGACGTAATCGTCACTGTAGTAGTAGTAGTAGTAGTAGTAGTAGTTTTTGTTGTTTTAAAAAATTAAAGAATTAAAATGAAAAAAAACATTATGCAGTCGTCGGAATTGTAGTAAACAATAAACTTTTTATCAAATATTTAAAGTTACAAGGCCTTCTCTAGAGTCAACACTTCTGATTGTTTATACCAATCGTTGTAGCGTTTTCTTGGGTTATCTATACATATATAAACGGCAGTTGTGCATAGATGTATATCCGGAGGAAACTTCGAAAATAAAACAATTAACGACAAAGTAAATATATATACACATTAAATATCGCTAGGTCTTGGTTTTTGAGAAAAAATATTAGAGATTTGATTTATATTCGTGAAGATTATTAAAAAATAAAATTTAAATGATAACAGCATGGATTTTTTTTTCATTTGATATTTTAGATAGAAGACATTAACATTTCTTTTCAGAGTAGCTGGATCAATGCAAGGTCTATTTTTTACATAGGGATATAAATGGGGCATCCCACGAGGATTCAACTCACGATTCAGTAATAATGGATCTGCAGGACTAACTTTTAAAAAATCCCCATCTACTCAGGCGACGCCGGGTAGCCGCTACTAGTGACTACTATAGGTGAAACGGAATAGTTTTATTGAATTGATCCAGTCCGTCGACGGGCTTTACAAAAGGTAATATACAGCGTACATGAATATGTTCACTCGATTATGATTTCTTCAATAATTGCGATGGCTTTCTCACTTGTTCTCTGATTGATCTTCATTTTTTTCGTTCCAAACATGAAGCGTGTAAAAAGTTGTTTACATTACCTTTTATAAGGAAAGAGGTTTAACATAAAATGCCTGGATATTAGCTTTTAGAACCGACTAAAT
>CM042162.1:32040683-32049380 GCA_023376005.1 Doryteuthis pealeii | reverse complement strand
GACAATTCATAGCTATAAGATACTCTATAACGACAAATATGGCACACTAAAGTCTATAATTCTATTTAACTAGGATACGTTTTTTCATAAATTAAATCATTCGTATCATAGATTGTGTAACAATATTAGGCAGCTTAAAGTACTATTCTCCCTGAACAACAATATAATTTTGACGACATGAGTTTATAATTTCTATTTTAATAAAAATCGTTTTCAAATTAATCAATCTCGTATCATAGAGAGACAATTATTAGCTTCAGTAAACCTATTCTAACACAAAAATAATTTGCACATAGTTTTATATTTAATTCTATTTAATAAAATCGTTTTCAAATAATCAATTCGTATAAGATGAGACAATTCTAGCTAAAAGTATTATTTTAACACAATTATTTGCATCATAGTTATATATTATACTGATTTGAGATAAATCTGTGTTTTCGAAATTAATTCAATTCGTATCATGATGAGACAATTATAGCTAAAGATAACTATTCCTAACACATAATGCACATATGTTAAGTAATATTTAATCCTTTAATAAAATCGTTTCAAATTAATCAATTCGCTATCATAGATGAGACGAATAATAGCTTGAAAGTAACTATTCTTTAAACAATAATGTGCACATAGATTCGATAATATTCCTATTAATAAATCGTTTTCAAATTAATCAATTCGTTCATAGATGAGACAATTATAAGCTTAGTAAACTATTCTTCACAAATAATTTGCACATAGTTATAAAAATTCCTATTTAATAAATCGTTTTTCCAATTAATCAATTTTCGTAAGATAGATGAGACAATTAAGCTTAAAGTAACTATTCTTAACACAAATAATGCACAATAGTATATAATAATTCCTATTAATAACATCGGTTTCAATTAATCAATTCGTACATTAGATGAGACAATAGCTTAAAGTAACTATTGCTTAACACAATAATTTGCACATAGTTTATATAGATATTCCTATTTATAAAATGCGTTCAACTAATCAATTCGTACATAGATGAGCAATTATATGGCTGCCTTAAAGTAAACTATTCTTAACACAATATAATTTGCAAGATTTGGAAGATGAACCCAGTTACTAAAATACTATAGTGAGTTAACAGGAATAATGCACCGAATTGATAATTCCTTATTCCTCGAAACTCTAGAACGGGAGTTTCACCCACAATATGTAGTTATGTCTCATATCAAAGAGAGGTTGATTTGTGTGACTTAAACCCTTGTATTTTATGCAGTCGATATATTCTTGACCTCCCTGAGAGGACCCTTTACTTATATTTTTTGTCATTAAAAAAGGCATTGGCAAATATTGTGAATCGGTATGTGTTTGGTAGTGTTATGGGTATTGTCGTAGGAAATTGCAATCGATGAACCAATTCAAATTGTGGGACTAGGCTATTTGCATTCTCACATAGCACCAATGCACTTGGTTAAGCAATCAATACAATTGTCCTCCTCCCAAAATGATAACTAACCACAGGTTAAATGTTACTATATATATAAATATATAGTATATATTATTCCCTATATATACGTTATATATATATCCAATATATCAAATGGTGGCAAGCTGAGACCATCCGGAAGAGATAATGACTTACTTGTAATGTGCTAAATCTTGAGATGCACTGCACTCAAATAGACTTGGGGATGACAGACTGCACACACGATTCTATAACTCTCAAACTTGCAGCTTTAGGGTGATCCGTGGAATCGGTAGAGAAAGCCTCAGGTACTATCTAAGAGAAATCTAGAGGATTTAACCTTCCCCATAAGTATTGCAAATCACCAGAGACGAACATATGAACAAAAACGGATTCGCTATGGTGTCATACGATACGAATTGGGCACAAGTATACAAGAACAACATACCTTGATATTACATACGGTGGAGCCTCATTGTCCATCGTCCAAAGCATTTTGACACACAGAAGATTGGGATTCTCTCTCGGCCATCATCAGGTTCTCTAGATGCTCATTGAGTCGTACTTTGCTCGTGGTAAGGTTGGATAAACATAAAAAGGCTATTAGAAATAAATTCTCTTGTGTTGAATGTCTGATAAAAATGAAACAGAATAAGACCTTCAAAGTTGATAATGAAGGAGAAAAAGAGTTCGTAGTAGAAGAGTTAGAATGTGGATAAGAGAGATGAAGTAGTGAGAGAAGCAGGCGTGCTGGTACAAGGAGCAGGTAAGTAGAACTTGTTGCGATGAGTAGAGACATGGGTGTTTGTATAGGAGATAAGAGATGAGTTAAATTTATAAAACTAAGTGATGAGAAAGAAAAGAGATATTTCAAACCTCGTAAATACTAAAGCGTCACATCTCTTTCTGATTTTATTCTGGGCGATATGTGTTATGTGCATTTAGTACAAAAGGTGTGATATTGAATTAATGAGTGTACTGCTCGATAGAGATATGTCTGAGGAGTTAATATTGGACTGCACTACACACCTCGCTCTGTCACAAACATATAATCTCATGAAATGTGTGATCAAAATCTACAGAAATACGAAAATACCAACTCTAACCAAAGTACTCGGTTAATGATAGACATTTGGACACAAATGGACGGAAATTTGTTAGTAACTACATAGAATCGATCTGAGTCGCATTATATATTTCGTAACTATATCAGCGTGATACGTAAGGTAGTATGTGTTCTGTGTCTCTTATTTAATGACTGGTGTGTTCATGTAGACAATTTAAATATTAGCGGACTCTCATACAAACACATACCCAAATTACTTATAATTCAGATGATATAAAGACTGATTTCGCATATTCACTCTTTCATTCCTAAGAGTTAGAAACTGATTTGATTTCGAAAGATATACTTACGGACTATAGTTAAGTAAGTAGCAAATTCCCGGACTCTTGATCTATGATTATTAAATTAAGTTAAACATTAATTAAGGCATTACTGGCTTTTGTTTCGTTATGTTGCAAATAATATTGATCCTTCTATTATCGTCGGTAATGGGAGATAATCTTGCCTCGAGTTAATCTTGTTTGGTAATTGGTAAAAACTCTCTCTCTTGGCACCGCGAGATTGCGACGCTCGCTCGGCTCTAATCTCGTTAAGCCGGTGTTATATTTATATTCTATAATTATAATAAGCTTCAGCAATGTAAAAATGCCATTTAAATTAACTAGACAGTGGTAAGCAGAACTCACGACAAAATAATACATATTTGTATGAGTTTGGAGAAGAGTAATTTTACTTTATCTTTTCTAACTGATTATAAAAATCATTAAAGACTGGACATTATAATATTAGTGTTGTTATTTATTACATTTCTTTCAAGATATCATTAGGTTACTGTTTGTAGTCAGTTATGGTTGACTCTACACATGCTTATAATAGGTAACATATTCACTCTATTTTCAATCATGCATTTAAATAAACTGGTCGCTGCTGTTATCGCTTTAACAATCCAAGGCAGAGCAGAGACAATATTTTCATTATCAGGAGGGGCTGATATACGGACGTTCGCAATGGGTGATTTTGGATTAATTAACTAAACGATTAAATCCCTTAATCAGTTAAAAATCAATACCAAATTTGGATTTTTCTTAGTTAGAAGACGATATCAATGTGTATGGAAGATTTTGAATCTGAGTGACCAATCCATCCGTTTTATTGTTTTACTCGGTCCGAAACGTAGCAATACGAAAATCTCTGTTTTATAATATAGAATTTATATATATATATATATATAATATTATATATATATATATACTATCAGTTCTTTCTATATAATCTATGTCTGCGTCGTAGGCTTCAATCGGATATAAAGGATCCGAGGATCGTGACGTATATTTTAATTTTCTGTTAGCGTTTGCCTCAAGAGTGGCGTGTTGGAGTTGAAATCGTCTCCAGGGGTCTTGGCTGGTATTATGCTGGAAAGACCGAACCCCCCTATGAGGTCAGCCTATAACATAACTGACGACGCCACCTGCGCTAAAGTTCTGGCGTATTTCAGAAATATATATATTATATAATCAGTCTCTTTCTGTATCATCTATATCTCAGTCTGTCTATCTATCATCTCAGTTTTCTATTCTATTATCTATCTATTATCCAGTTTCTGTTCACATGTATGTATGTATGTATGTATGTATCTATCTATCTATCTATCTTAAAAAAACGATCGTAGGTGTGCCAGATCATGTCTAGGATATGCAGGACTTTGTGGGGACTTAAAAGAGTCATGGAACGAGCCCCAAACGGACATCTAATGTTAGGAATGGGCAGTCGTCTGACATAGACGTTGCGATCCTCATATCTTTATCATATCATTTAATCTATCTCTCTATCTATCTGTCCCAGTTTGTTCATATGAATGTACCTATGTAATGTATGTATGTATGTAGTATGTTCTAAATTATTATCTTATCCGCAACGCTGTTGTAATATATTCTCTAACCCCTATGATTTACTCTCTATACCCACACCCCTCCCTCACTATTCACCCCCATCCCTGACTACCCCTGACCCTCTTCCCTCCCCGCCATTCACATCAGCCCCTCCATCTATCTATCTTATCTGATTCTATCTATCTTATCCAACCTGTTAATATCTATCTATAATATATATCCTGGTCTATCTAATCTATCTATCCCAACCTGTTAAGTATCTATCTATCTATCTATCCCAACCTGTTAATATCTATCTATCTTATCGTATCTATCTATCTATCTATCCCAACCTGTTATATCTATCTATATCTCTATCTGTCTATCTATCTATCTATCCCAACCTGTTAATATATCTATCTATCTATCTATCTATCTTCTATCTATCCCCAACCTGTTGAATATCTTCTATCTATCTATCTATCTATCTATCCACCTGTTAATATCTATCTCTATCTATCTATCTATCTATCTATCTATCTATCCCAACCTGTTTAATATCTATCTATCTATCTATCTATCCCAAACCTGTTAAATATCTATCTATCTATCTATCTATCTATCTAATCTATCTTCTATCTATCTATCCCAACTGTTAATATCTATCTATCTATCTATCCAATCTGTTAATATCTATCTATCTATCTATCTATCTATTATCTATCGCCAACTCTATCTATCTATCTATCTATCTATACCTGTTAATATCTATCTATCTATCTATCTATCTATCTATCATCCAACTGTTAAATCTATCTATCTATCTATCTATCTAATCTATCCCAACTGTTAATATCTATCTATCTATCTATCTATCCAACCTGTTAATATCTAATCTATCTATCTATCTATCCTATCCCAACCTGTTAATATCTATCTAATCTATCTATCTATCTATCTATCTATCCAACCTGTTATATCTATCTATCTATCTATCTATCTATCCCTAACCTGTTAATATATCTATCTATCTATCTATCTATCTATCTATCCACCCTGTTAATATCTATCTATCTATCTATCTATCTATAAAACAATTTGTTCCTATGTCTCTGTTTTCTTAGGCCAGCGGGAGATGACTTTATCGGCTAGCGTTTCTGTTTTTTATCGATTCTGCTGATCAAACAAAGGAATGAAGCAAGTACCTGTATACGCAATGAGAAAGTGATTGTTTGACATCTTTTCAATTGAAGAATTGTGAATTGCTCGAATCTTGGAGGATGATTTCGAAAAGAACTAATGCTGCCATTGAAAAACAAACAAAAATTCTAAAAAAATAAAAAATAAAATTCTAAAAAAAAAATAAATAAAAAAAGTTCGAAAAATCTCGAGTGAAACAAACAGTGGATAGTTTTGTTTTTAAAATAACATATTTATCAAGATTGTCTCCGGGGATCGAACACGACACGCCATGCTTACTGTTTAGTCATAGATATTATCCGTTCTCCCTGGAAGATAAATCATTTAAAGATGAATGAAATAGCGGTTATATTGTTTCTTAATACCGACAGTGCCAAGACAAACGGATAGAGAATAACATATGACAGAGAAGTAAAAAATCTATCTATCTATCTGTCTGTCTGTCTGTCTGTCTATTTATCTGTCTGTCTGTCTGTATGTCTGTCTGTCTGTCTATCTATCTATCTATCTATCTATCTATCTATCTATCTATCTCATATTGTTATCTATCTATCTATCTATCTCTGTTCGTATCTATCTATCTATCTATCTATCTATCTATCTCAGAGTGTTATCTATCTATCTATCTATCTCTGTTTGTATCTCTCTCTCTCTATATATATTTTAGTATCTATCTATTATCTATCTGTCTCTGTGAGTATCATCTATATATATATATATATATATATATATATATATATATATGGGGGGATCTCGCTAACGGCCGCCATCTTAAGCGTAAACACAACGCTCTTCTCTATGACGGCCTTTACACACAAAGCGATGTGTGTATTAAAATAGTTAAAATCCCCTTCCCATTCTGTAAGTGAAGACAGCCTAATGGTTAAGGTGCCGGACTGACACCCAACCGACCGGAGTTCAATTCCGACTGTAGGTAGCTTCCAAAATGTCTAGCCACACTGAAGAGACTTGATAAGTCGAAACACGTGTCTGTGGATGACCCTATATATATATATATATATGTATATATATATATCTGTCTGTTAGTATCTATCTATCTGTCTATATTAGGATTTATCTATCTCTGTTAGGATCTATCTGTCTCTGTTAGTATCTATTTATCTATCTCTGTTAGTATTTATCTATCTATATCTGTTATGATCAATCTATGTAGTAAGTATCTATCTATCTACCAATCTCAGTCTCTTTCTAGCCATCTATCTATATCTCAGTATGTCTCTATCTCTCTCTCTCTCTCTCTCAATCTCAGTATATTCAGAAAAGTAAAATTGAATTTCATAACTATTTTATGTAGTGTTGTTTCTTCTGTACTTTGTAAACAAGATGTAAATATGAAAATAAATAAGAAATAATAAGAAAAATAATTCTATTGAAATAATTCAATCTTTTAAAAAGTGAATTTATTTTCTATTTTTCATTCGCGAAATTCTTAGAAATGGATAAACAACCAGGTGCTTCATATCAATAATTTCGTCTAGTATTATCCTTTATCTTCCTCTACTTATGCTAGGGGGCCAGTCTTTAGCTCAGTCGGTAGAGCCTTGGCCTAGGAACCGCAAGGTTCCTGGTTCGATACTGGTCCCCGCTAACGAAATTAAAGAAAGAGAAAGAAAAAGTGAAAGGAAGGAGAAAAAGAAAGAAAGAAAGCTGAAGGAAGGAGAAAAAGAAAGCTGAAGGAAGGAGAAAAAGAAAGAAACAAAGCCGAAGACAGGAGAAAAAGAAAGAAGGAAAGCTGAAGGAAGGAGAAAAGAAAGAAAGAAGGAAAGCTGAAGGAAGGAGAGAAGAAAGGAGGAAAGCTGAAGGAAAAGAAAGAAAGAAGGAAGCTGAAGGAAGGAGAAAAAGAAAGAAAGAAAGGAAGGAGAGAAAAGAAAGAAAGAAGGAAAGCTGAAGGAAGGAGAAAAGAAAGAAAGAAGGAAAGCTGAAGGGAGGAGAAAGAAAAGAAGGAAAGCTGAAGGAAGGAGAAAAAGAAGAAAGAAGGAAAGGGCTGAAGGAAGGGAGAAAAGAAAGAAAGAAGGAAAGCTGAAGGAAGGAGAAAAAGAAAGAAAGAAGGAAAGTTGAAGGAAGGAGAAAAAGAAAGAAGGAAAGCTGAAAGAAGGAGAAAAAAAAAGAAGAAGCTGAGGAGAGGAGAAAAAGAAAGAAGTAAAGCTGAAGGAAGAGAAAAAGAAAGAAGGAAAGCTGATAGAAGGAGAAAAAGAATGAAAGTAAAAGAAAGAAGAAAACGAAAGAATGTAAAAGAAAGGAGAAAAAGAATGAAAGTTGAAGGAGAAAAAGAAAGAAAGTAAAAGGAAGGAGAAAAAGAAGGAAAGTAAATGGAAGGAGAAAAAGAAGGAAATTGAAGGAAGGAGAATGAGTAGCACTGATTGGGTAATCTCTTCTGTGCGTGAAAAAGTAGGAAGCTGACGGTAGGTGTGGCGCTCCACCTCAGCAAAGACAATCCTCCTGGTCTAGAGCTAGCGAAAAGTAGATAGACTCTCTCGCAGTCCGGCTGATATCGACAATAGGCCACTCCGCCAACTTTACTTATGCTAGATCAGTGGTTCTCAACCGGGGTCCACATGGACCCCCGTGGACCATATAACATTTTTTGGGACCCAGGCAAGTAAAATGTATTTAACTATAAAGATACAATGGGATTTTTAAACATCAAATGGCTATGGGGGGTCCACCAGAGTAAAATAGGATTAAAAGGGGGTTAAAAAAAAGGTTGAGAACGGTTGTGCTAGATAGACGGTCGGAGAGGCCCCTCCAATCAATCGGCTAGTCACTTCCACTCCTAGCACCTATATGATTGTCCCAACCCTAATGCCCTTTTATGGCAACTCTAACCCTTTTTATTATATATGTGCTAGAAAGCGGTGGCTGAGGGTTTTTTTTATTATGTCCTGGGTATAACGTTTAACTCTATTTATTGATGGGGTTACAGTTCCGGAGAATGTGCAGTACCTTTTCATCACCATTTCTCCCATGTCCACTTTAACCCAGAGTGGTAGTACCTGTTAGGGTACCATCTATTGGTTAAATAGAAAAAATATGTTTAAAATGAATTGAGTAACCATTAAGAATTAATAAAATAAAAACGTCTTTGGCATAAAAAAGTAAAG
>CM042162.1:32023183-32038183 GCA_023376005.1 Doryteuthis pealeii | reverse complement strand
GGAGCTGCACAAGAATGCTGCGGGTGATCCTGAACAAGACGTGGAAACAGCACCCTACGAGAAAGTAGCTGTTCGGCCACCTGCCACATATCACCCAAACCATCCGAGTAAGACGGACAAGACACGCGGGACACTGCTGGAGAAGCAAGGACAAACTCATAAGCGACGTCCTCCTGTGGAAGCCAGCACATGGGCAGGCCAGTGTGGGCCGACCAGCAAAGACGTACATTGACCAGCTCTGCGCGGATACAGGATGCTGCATAGAGGACCTCCCGAGAATGATGAGCGATAGGGACGGATGGAGTGAGACTGTCATGGATATCCGTGCTAACAGCGCAACATGATGATGATGATATATATATATATATATATATATATATATATATATATATTCTACTGTATATTATAAACATATAACCTATAAACAAGATGTAAGTATATCAATACGGCAATATAATCCTATTGAAAGAATTCAATCTTTTCAAAAGTGAATTTATTTTCTGTTTTATTGATGGTACATATATAAATTAATTAAAAAAAGGAAGAACGTGGTGTAATGGTTAAAGTCATAGGAAATGGACTCGTCACCCCGAGTTCAAATCCTAGATGTGGTAACTGCATTTCACTTTTTATAAGTCCAATTGGACACGTGGCCTAGTGGATAAAGGAGTTAGGTTAAGACAGTTCTAAGTGACAGTAATCTCTAGATTACAGGTTGTTGGAATTCTTTTGATATATAAGGCGTGTGCCAGACGGTCACTTCTAAATATAGACTCGTTGGGACTACCACGTGACCTGGGAAAGATTCCTATTATCCAATCACTGGCAGTGCTGCTGCTGCTGTTGGTGTATTTATAGAGGCCTGATTCTAATCTTAACTCATTGACACTCGGGCCATCTTGGACGTCGGACCTAAAGGACACTATCCCACAAGGACTTCTTGGTTTACTCACATGTTTACTTTAAGTTCTTCTTACAACTGGAACCAAGGATGACGGCCAGTTACTCAACACAGGTTCAATCCTGATCAAGGGCAGCAGTAACATAGAATGATAATTAACACAGCTTGACGCCTCTACCCCAGCTATGGTTAACGGAATGAGAACAGGATACCCCCGTGGATTGAATAAAGGGTTAAGTTTAAAGTTCCGTGATGGCTCCCGATTAAGATAAGAAGGTTTCCGATTATGTCAAGAAGGTTCCCAAGTCCGACAATAAATACCTGAAGAAGGCCGGAAGGCATATCGGCTGAAACGTTGTAAAGATAACAATGAAGATGAGGACAATAGTCCGAATAACGCAGATAATAGTAATCATCAAGCCTCATCTCAAACATTCAGAGAAAGAGTTTTATAAACAGAAGAGAACAAAGAAAGACTAACATCCGGAAGTACTGAATAAAGGAAAAGAGCTGCTCAGAGTCTGGATCGATCTTTCCGTAGCCGGGTGAATAGCCGATAGACATTTGCCCAGGATATTTGACCGGCGGGCATTTGGCTGAATGGACATATCATCGACACACATTTGGCCGAATTTGTATCTGGCCGAAGAGAACTGGCACCTGCATTGCCTTTTTTTTGTTTTTCCTTCTCCCCCATTGTCTTTCATTATTTTTTCTTCTTTTTTCACCAAGAATATATCATCATCATCATCATCATCATCATCATCATGTCACGCCAGCAGCACGGATATCCATGACAGTCTCTCGCCAACCATTCCTATCACTTATTGTCTCCAGGAGGTCCTCTGCACAGCATGCGGTATCTGCACAGACCTGATTTATGTAGATTTTTGCTGGACAACCCGCACTGGCATGTCCACGAGCTGGTTTCCATATGAGGACGTTTGTAGTATAACGGTATGGTCACAGTACCAAAATGTATTTGTGGCAAACTCTGGAACGATATATGTAGTATGGGCCAACTCAAGTTTTAGTAGTAGTCGTTGTTAGCAGATAAACCAGGCACGCAGTTGTATAGTCACGAGGGGCTTAGTATTTATTTCCAGGCTCGTGTCGTGGGCTCGGTTTCGGAGAGAAGGAAAGAGAGAGAGAGAAAGAGAGAGAGAGACGGTTAAATTAATCGGTCGTAAATCATATCCACTCCTGCTATGTCACACGAGGGACCAGGAGCCCCTCTTTAACTTCGGTTAGGAAACCAGTCCAGGATAAGGAAAACTTGGAATTCAAACCTATTAAGCTCCGCTCAAAAACATGACCTTGTGTCATATCCTGCTTTTGCGGAGGGGTTGGTAAATGATTATGATTCCGCGTGGTGTAATGGCTAGGAGTCGTAGGAAATGAACTCGTCGTCCCGTGTTCAGATCCTAGACAAGGCTGTCCAAATTTCAAATAGCGCTAATACACTTGGTTTCACTTCAGAGTTTTCCTTCTCCTAGACTGGTTGCCTGACAAAGGTAAAAGAGTCTTAATTGCCATAGAGGGAGAATAGTTGGATTCATACCTTTCAATACTATGTGAAATGCAAATAGCTTCGTCCAGGATTTGAACTCGTCTCGTCGTGTCAATTTTCTATGACAATAACCGTTACATAACGTGCCTCCATAATAATACGTATAAGCCTATCAGATTTCTGAAAACAGTGTAGGGGGGGGATTTAAAAAAATTTCTACCTCCTATATTAGTTGTTGGAGGTCATGGTGTAATGGTTATAGGCGTATGAAATGGACTCGTCAACCCGAGTTCAAATCCTAGACGAGGCTGTCTACATTTCTCATAGCGCTAATACACTTGGGAAAAGTTTGCACCCACCCGCTCTCCCTCCAGCTAGGGATAAATAGCATAGAAGATTTGACTCTTTAACCTTGGATAGGTAATCAGCTTAGGAGTAGGAAAGCTCTAAATTCAAACCTGTTAAAATCCGCCTTAAATTGACCTTAGGTCACATCCTGCTCGTGCGGAGGGGTTGGTAAACATGTACTTGTTACGATTTTAGTGGCCATCGTTTAGGCTTCAAGCAAGAGTGCTTGTCCAGTGGAGATCCTTTGTGTTAAGCAGAGCGTAGTTTCGATTTACGGGTAAAGAATCCTTTGGTTTTTCCTTGGTGCTCCTCAACCTTGCAAGTCCTCCGTCAATGATTTCAAATGGACGTCTCTCAGTATCAGTGATTAAGTAGTCAACCAGCCACGCATCCGGGCTGTTGATTGGCTGAGGTTTAAACCACGTGACCTCGCTTAGTCTATAAATTTAAGTGGTTTATTGTAGCAAGGTTTATATACAACAAAATTTGGATGCGCGTGGTCTAGTGGTTAGAGTCATAAGAAATGGACTCGTCGACCCGAGTTCAATTCCTGGACGAAACTGTTTGAATTTCACATAGCGCTAATACTCTTGGGAAAGGTACGAATCCAATTCTCCCTCCAGCTATGGGTAAATAGTAGAGCAGGCTGGGCTCTTTTACCTTGGCTAGGTACAGTATAGGAGAAGGAAAACTTTGAATTCAAACCTGTTAAACTCCGCTTAAGAAATTGACTTTGTGTCACATCCTACTCGTGCGGAGGGTTGGTATATATATATATATATATATATATATATATATATATATATATAAGAGTACGCAAACAGTTTGTTTGATATGGCGATTGCCGACAATTTTTGGGAGAATATGTGCTTAATTGAAGTCATACCTAATTTGAAAATTAATTAGTTGATAATTAATGAATTAGGTGAATATATCTGTTCAAATGTAGGGCGTAAACAAATAGAGAAAAAGTCAATCTCTGCTTTTAGGGTTCAAATCACACACAAAGCGGCTTCCACTCTATAACTCTGCTGATGAGGCATTGTAGGCCCAAATGTACATACAGATATTGACATTTTCTCGATTGGTTTACGCCTTACATTTGAACAGATATATTCGCCTAATTCATTAATTATCAACTAATTAATTTTCAAATTAAGTATGACTTCAATTAAGTACATATTCTCCCAAAATATATATATATAATATTTATATGTATCTCTCTCTCTCTCTCTCTCTCTCTCTCTCTATATATATATATATATATATATATATATATACCAGAAAATAATCCAACAGTACTTCCTACATTTATCAATGTTTTAGTTTCCAGTCACATCTTCGTCTCTACAAAAACGTATATCCTATTTTTCTGGCAGTCAGTCTATTTTCGAATTGATGTAATTGGTAAAATAAATTCTTCTCAGAAAAATAAGAAAGTTCTAAGACAAAGAAGACAAAATAGATTCCTCCACGTCAAATCGAATTATGAAATTCATACTATTCGACAAGAAAACGCTCAAACATTTTAAAGTGTAGCTTTTTTTTTTTTTTTACAATTCAAACAACTGACTTTGACGAGAATCGGTCGACAAGAGATGCAACAGAAATAGCGGGTTTAATTCTAAGTGCGATGTGTCGTCTTTACGCTGACTATTTTTGTTTATTTCCCCTCCTACATCTGCCGTGGAACACAAAACACCGAAGAAGAAGAAGCGAAATGATCGTTTACTAACCCTATTAAAGAACGGTTGTAGCTGTTACGATTTTGTGGCCATTTTTAGGCTGCAGGTCAGAGCAATTTACAATGGAGATCTCTTTTGTTCCTTAATGTTTGATAGAAACCTTGTGTTCCTTAGTGTTAGGCAGAATCCTTGGTTGTTCCTTAATGAAGAATCCTTGTGTTAAGCAGAGTCCTTGGAGATCCCTTGTGTTCCTTAGTGTTAGGTAGAATCCTTGGTTGTTCCTTAGTGTTAGGCAGAATCCTTGTTGTTCCTTAATGAAGAATCCTTGTGTTAAGCAGAGTCCTTGGAGATCCCTTGTGTTCCTTAGTGTTTGATAGAAACCTTGTGTTCCTTAGTGTTAGGCAGAATCCTTGGTTGTTCCTTAATGAAGAATCCTGGTGTTAAACAGTCCTTGGAGATCCCTTGAGTTCCTTTGTGTTAGGTGGAATCACAGTGTTCCTTAGTGTTAGGCAGAATCCTTGGTTGTTCCTTAATGAAGAATCCTTGTGTTAAGCAGATCACTTGGAGATCCCTTGTGTTCCTTAGTGTTAGGTAGAATCACTGTGTTCCTTAGTGTTAGGTAGAATCACTGTGTTCCTTAGTGTTAGGCAGAATCCTTGGTGGTTCCTAATGAAGAATCCTTGTGTTAAGCAGATCACTTGGAGATCCCTTGTGTTCCTTAGTGTTAGGTAGAATCACTGTGTTCCTTAGTGTTAGGCAGAATCCTTGGTTGTTCCTTAATGAAGAATCCTTGTGTTAAGCAGATCACTTGGAGATCCCTTGTGTTCCTTAGTGTTAGGTAGAATCACTGTGTTCCTTAGTGTTAGGTAGAATCACTGTGTTAGGCAGAATCCTTGGTGGTTCCTAATGAAGAATCCTTGTGTTAAGCAGATCACTTGGAGATCCCTTGTGTTCCTTAGTGTTAGGTAGAATCACTGTGTTCCTTAGTGTTAGGCAGAATCCTTGGTTGTTCCTTAATGAAGAATCCTTGTGTTAAGCAGAGTCCTTGGAGATCCCTTGAGTTCCTTTGTGTTAGGTGGAACCACAGTGTTCCTTAGTGTTAGGCAGAATCCTTAGTTGTTCCTTAATGAAGAATCTTGTGTTAAGCAGAGTCCTTGGTCATCCCTCAGTGTTAGGTAGAATCCTTGTTTTGGGCAGAATCTCGGTGTTAGGCAGAATTATTTGGTTGCTGATCCATTCGTCTGTGTCGAATGCAAATGAACGGCTTTCAAGATCGGCGATTAAGTAGTTAACTAACTACGTATTCGAGCGTGTTGATTGGCTGGCTTTAATCCCCGCGCCCATCTGCAGCACACCTTATATAATAAAATATAGGAAGCGTGTGGTGTAATGGTTAAAGTCGTGAGAAATGGACTCCTCACCCCGAGTTCAAATCCTGGACGTGGTAATTGCATTTCATTTAGCACTAATACCCTTGAGAAAGTTATGAATCCTACTCTCCCTCCAGCTATGGATAAATAGTAGGGCAGACTGGGCTCTTTAACCTTGGTTAGGCAACCGGTCTAGGAGAAGGAAAACTCTGAATTCAAACCTGTTGAACTCCGCTTAAGAAATTGACGTTGTGTCACATCCTGTTCGTGCGAAGGTGTTGGTGAATATATATATATATATATATATATATATATATATATATATATTCCAACAAGAGCGGTGTTGTTTGGATCGCATCTGCTTGGTTTGCAGATGTAGCTTCTTAGATCATCATTTGTGGATGGAAACAGAATCAGATGAAATGGTAGAAAATCGTCGAGAAAAACATACGTTGTAAAGAAAAGGTCTCGGACGATAAGTCATTGTAGATATAGTTTTATTGTCGGTAACAAGTCCGAGGGGCAGCGAATTGTCTCAACAGAGGCCCTGGCGATCCTAAATACTTGGACTGACAGCCTGACTCTGTCGATGGGATAAAAATGCGTGTTGCTTTTATATAGATTCATCCTCTTTGTGTTGTCAGAGTCGTCGAAGGTTCATTAATTATAAATTATAAAAAATTGTATAAAAGTTAATTTCTTATGGGTCAACCTTCCCCTTTTAAATACTTTGCATATGTTTTTTGCCTTCTATTTCAAATCCTATTATAATGGAGATTTGCTGTTTGTCTGTAACTGAAACTGTCATAATACTCCCAGGAATTGCGTGCGTTTATCTATTAATATTCAATTTACAGACAAATTCATTAATATATGAAATAAATCTTATTTATTAATGATGTCTATAAAAATGTAAGTTAGATTTGCCTCAAAACAGCCCATGTTATTAGTGCATTTACAATCCTGCAATGTGCCTTATATATCGCTAAGAAATAAACGTTTACATAATGTATAAGTGTAGTTAAATTGCATACTGATTTTAACAAAATTGTGTTTAATACATAATTACTTGGTGTTATTGATCTCTAATATTATTTTATTCTCCAATGTATTAAAATCAATCCTATGAATGATTTTATATAGTAACCAATTAAAATAATAAATAGGTTGTTGGATTATTTTGGGGTATAACGTGTGTTGAAGATCACAACTTATTTTCTATGTATAAGATGCGCTAATCAATACAACCTATACTAATAGACTGTTTTAAAACAGCTGAATCGGCTGAATCTCCCAAACATGTATGTAATTTAGTATTTAAAGGCGTTGATAAATTATCTTACAATTGCTCGCTAAAGCCAAGACGAGCGTTATACAACCCCATCTTTCTTACTACATCTTTCTACTTCAAGAAAGGATCAAACTTTATGCCACAAAGGATCTCCACTGTAAAACTGCTTTCACCTACAGCCCTAAAATGGCCACACGAATCGTAACATATGTTCCACTTTACTCGGTGGCAGTTAAATTCACTCAATTTTTTCAAGTGCTGACGCCTCTCATATCGTCACACGGCCCTCATCTAAAGAAAGCGATATTGTGCATATGTTGAAATTGGAAAGAGTTGCTATTGAATGTGTGATTAATTGATTTTAATGGCATGTCAACCCGTCTAAGTGTTGCATAACTGTATGGTGGCGTAGGGCTTTTGACAAGCCCTGTAGCGAAAATGCAAGGGGCCCAAGTTGAAAAATACAGACAGTTTTGGAACTTTGACCCCAAAGGCGGGAATCTCGAGAGTCATATGATAACTAGTTAGTTATCACACGGTCTTCATCTAAAGAAATTTAGCCTATTTCTTCATCTAAAGAAAACTCGAAATTGCACAAGGCAAGATAACCCTCAGCCCCCAAGTTGGCATCCAGACTCTAAACATCATGGAATTGCCAGTCAACTGAACAGCAGCCCAGCAACCAGGATCGCCCAGTGTAATACCAAACAAAAGAGAGATAAATATACTAAATATTTATACTATCACACACCATTCCTCCATCGGAAGTAAGAGCCGTAACGTTAAGCAACGTAGACACGTAATCTCTCTATTCGGAAATGAGTGCCAGACGTAACGAAGAGTTGACACGTCATCAGTCGCCATTTCGACAAGGAGAGGGTAAAGTAACACATGTTTAACACATCTCTCCATTCCGACAAGGAGAGCGTAGCGTTACGCCAGTACTTAAATATACATGATCCGGATATTGAAACTGTAGGTTGGACCTCACAGAAGCGATCCCGGTGTTATAACCACAAGGACATGCACGCATTTATATGTGGCAATTAAGCTAGCTCCTGCTGATGGCTCTTGATTAGGCATTAGGCTCAACAATGACACATCACGCATGAAAAAAATCGTCGCAAATATAACGTAAAAAATCCCCGAAAACAATTAGAGTAATTAAAACTTGGAAATTTAAAATTTCAGGATCGTGGGCTCTGGTTCGACCCAGAATGTCTTTAAATTTACTCACGGTGTCGACCTGATTCCAAAATGGTATGATATCTTGGGTCTTGGCCTCTAGGAGTAAAGTTGAAAAAATATGACACGCTCCCACACCCATCGCATTTATTATTAGAGATTAAGAACGGGTATGATTGTTATTATTAATTTGCTCACGAAATCGGTCTGGTTCAAAAAATGGTATTATATGTTGGGCCGCGCCCTCTAGATGTAAAGTTGAAAATTGTGACATACTGATACACTGACGTTCGAATTTATTATTAGAGATGGTATTATATGTTGGGTTACGGTCTCTAGGAGTAAAGTTGAAAAAATGTGACACACTGAAACTCTCACAGTTGCAACTATTATTAGAGATAGAGAACAGGTGTCATTGTTATTATTAATTTGCTCATTGAGGCAGCCTGATACTAAAAATGGTATGATATGTTAAGCTACGCCCTATAGGAGTAAAGTTGAAAAATTGTGACATAATGATACACTAATGTTCGAATTTGTTATTAGAGATTAAAAATGTGCCATTGTTATTATTAATTTGCTCACGGCGCGGGCCTGATTCCAAAATAGTATGATATGTTGGGATACGCCCCCTAGGAGTAAATTTGAAAAACTGTGACACACTGAAACACTGACATTCTCATTTATTATTAATCTAATTTCTAGTGCTCATTATACAAATATATCTATGCTATGGTTTCTATTTTCATACATACGTACAAGCATAATTAGAATTGATTGTTTTTATTTGCACACGGAGTCAACCTGATTCCTAAATGGTATGATATGTTGGGCTACGGCCTCTAGGCGTAAATTTGAAAAATTGTGACACGCTGACATTCTCATTTATTATTAATTCTATGTCTAGTGCTCATTATACAAATATCTCTATGCTATGTTTATTTGCTCATGGAGTCAGCCTGATTCCAAAATAGTATAATATGTTGGGCTACGGCCTCTAGGAACCAAGGTGAAAAATGTGACACACTGAATCACTGACACACTGACGTTCGCAATTATTATTATTATAGAAGACAATCAAAAATGCGATTCTCTTGTGAACAAAAATCTATCACCTGTCAATTCTACAACTGAATTCATTAGCAAGATTCTTACCCGATGATTGCTTGGAACAATCGGGGAATGAAATGAGGCGGTGTTGTGTGAGATAGAGGAAGGGCAAGAGGCAAGACTTACTCCTCCTACTACCCCCACCACGGGTACCTAGCTGTTTCCACGGTTAAGCAGCTCGGATTTTAAAAGCATTTTATTTGACAGCCTCGGGTCATAAAGAATTGAAACATGGGATGCCTCGTCTCCCGTTGTCTAATTGACTTTCCGAGTCTCTCTGTGAAAGTTTTGCACTTAGTAACAGGTGATAAGACACCCCCCCCGCCCCAACGCCCATCCAAATGACACCGTCAAGAAATGGCTAAGAAATGATCGTCTTACAGGTTATTACAGTGGGGTCTTGATATACGCGGTATATATTTACCAACCCCTCTGCACATGCAGGATGTGACACAATGTCAATTTTTGGGTGGGGGTTTGAATTCAGAGTTTTCCTTCTCCTAGACTGGTTGCCTAACCAAGGTTAAAGAGCCCAGTCTGCCTTGATATTTACCCATAGCTGGAGAGAGAGAGAGACAGACAGACAGACAGACAGACAGACAGAGACAGAGACAGAGACAGAGAGAAGGTGGATTCATACCTTTTCCAATGGTATTAGCGCTATGTGAAATGTAGACAATCTCGTCTAGGATTTGAACTCTGGTAGACGAGTCCATTTCCTACGACTCGTAGGACAATTTCACCACATACCTCCACACGGTATCAGTGATCATTGTTTTATTTATCCGCAGTTGGCCCCTTTATGGGTTATCTAATCCCGAAATCTGATTGTCAAGGTTTAGTATAGTTTGTCTAACGGAACATCAACACCCACATGGGTTATTTAAAATCAAAATCTGATTCTATAAAATTTTGGTTTGTCTAACGGCATATCAACACTTTTATGGGTTATTTAATGTCGAAATCTGAATGGTTCGTAAAGGATTAATTTCGTTTATTTTCTTTAATGGCATGACAACAACCTAATGGGTTCTTTAGAACCGAAATTTGATTCATTTTTAATGATTTAGTTTGGTTTATTTGTTTAACGGCATAACACTCTTATGAGCAACAGTAACATAGAATAATGAAAACAGCTCAATATTCGTACCCATTCATGCCTAGTGGAATGAGAACAGTCTACCCCCGTGGATTGAATAAAGGGTTAGGTCCGAAGTTGCGCGAAGGCTCCTGATTACGACATGAAGATTCCCAGGTTCGACAAGAAGGTTCCAGAGTTCAAAGAGATGGTTCCCAATTTCGATTAGGCGGTTCCAGAGTTCGAGAAGGTTTCTGAGTCCGACAAGAAATACCTGAAGAAGGCCGGAGAGCACATTGACCGAAAAGTGTCAATAGTCAGAATAATCCAAATAATCCAAGAGTTGACATGTCGTAAAATCTAAACGGCCAAACAACCAACTAACCAACCAAATTTTCAATACTCATCAAGGATGAATAAAACAACGTCATTGGCATAAAATAACCCAACAATGTTTGAACTGACCTTAAACTTGTAACTCACGGTTAAATATTTTAAAACTATTTACACTGATTCTCTGAATGTTTGAGATGAGGATTGATGATTAGTATTATCTGCATTATTCGGACTATTGTCCTCATCTTCATTCTTATCTGTACAACGTTTCGACCGATGTACCCTCCGGCCTTCTTCAGGTATTTCTTGTCGGACGAGACACATGGCCTAGTGGATAAAGGAGTTAGTTTAAGACAGTTCTAAGTGACAATTATCTCTGGACTGCAGGTTCAATCCTGGCCAAGGGCAGCAGTAGCATAGAAAAATAATTAACACAGCTTAACGCCTCTACCCCAGCTATGGTTAGTGGAATGAGTACTGGATACCCCCGTGGATTGAATAAAGGGTTAGGTTCAAAGTTCTGTGATGGCTCTCGATTACGACAAGAAGGTTTCCGAGTTCGAAAAGAAGGTTTCCGAGTTCGAGAAGTTTCCAGAGTCCGACAAGAAATACCTGAAGAAGGCCGGAAGGTACATCGGCCGAAACGTTGTACAGATAACAATGAAGATGAGGACAATAGTCCGAATAATGCAGTTAATACCATTTACACTGACTCTAGGAGCTAGTTTAGCTCAGTCGGTAGAGCACGTTGTACAGATAACAATAAAGATGAGAACAATTGTCCGAATAATCCAAATAGTAAAACTTTCTTATTCAAAAAAATATTTCTGCATAAGTTCTAACGAAGCTAATACAACGCCAACGGACCATTTTTTAAAACTTGTCCCCTTTAATTGCGTTACGCTTGGTTTAGTAGAATGACATGTCAATACGGCCCCGATATTGGGAAATGGTGTTCAGCCAGCGTTTGTCTTGTGCGGCTCTCGAGGCGTTTCTACCCAGTGCTTGTTCTGTTCCACATCAAAGAAGATGGCACCTTTCTTATTAGATGTTCCGAGTATTCTAGCCTTGAGCCATCAATACTGAAGTCGGGGATCTATTTGCATCTTTGGCATATGGTCTCACTTCTTACAAACAACACACGGTATAGATCGATGGGAGTTGCAATGCATTAGTGAACCATTTCCTCAAACGAGGACTGACATATTTACAGTCCACTGGATCCCAGATCCTTCAAACCTGTCAAATTACAACGACGCATCAAAGTAACTAGACGCATGTACCCACACGACACACACACACACACACACACATATATATTATATATGTGTGTGATGTTTATATATAAATATATATATAATATATATATATATATATACAAGGTGTGTAAAAAAAGTATCGTGATTTTTTGTACTTTTTGACATACCTTGTATACTGAAAAAAAAAAACGTTCCATTCATTCTTCCTTTATATCTCGGTAAATACAACATTAAACTTAATACTTTTTGACACACCTTGTATTCTGAAAAAAATTAATGAATAGAACTTTATTTTCTTTCAGAATACAAGGTGTATCAAAAAGTTTAAAAAAATCTTGATACTTTTTTGGCACACCTTGTATATATTAAATAAAAGTTATTCGTCTCATGCCTTCATTAGGAATAACATTTTGCTTTAAACACACTCATACATCCCCCCACATACACACACATATCTATGTATGTATGCGTAAAGATCACCAAGAACAAATATTCCTATTTTTGTCATAAACAATTAACACACACACACACACACACACATATATATATATATATATAATATATAATTATATATTATTAAAATGATTGTGTTTTTCGTCTGTAACCGAAACTAATTACTACTCAAGTCACAATTTCCTTAGTTATTTACGCACATTCTTCATGATTTTATTTTATTTAAACCTCAATTATTAATAAAATTGTTACATTATTAATACTGTTAACCATATCTACAACAATATGCAACTGTATTTATATATACAAAAAAATAGCAGTTTACAGTTGAACAGAAGGCTAATTTGCATATTGATTTCAAACATTTGATTAATAAATATGTGCTTAGTATTAATGATTTCTAATTGTTTGGCTTTATCTTAATGAATATGAGCAAAAATCTTTGAATAAATCTTTTAAAAAATCCATTAGCAAGAAGAAATAACTGAATTATTCTTTACCTCCTATTTTAACTAAATACTTAATTAGAAAATTTAAGCAATGAAAGACGGAATGATGGAAGAGTATGTTTCAGTTATTTATCTTTCTATACCCCCCCCTCTGTTTGAAATCTTTTTATCTGCATTCTTATTAGTTTCATTGTCTTTTCTAATTTAATAAAAATTTCATTAAATTAAATACTTGCACCCGGAGGTGCATATATTTGCTAGTTAGTATAATGGAGATTGTATGTTTGTCTGTCTGTAACCGAAACTACATCACTACTCAATACACAATTCCCTTTGTTATTTACGTTACATTCTCCATGATTTTATTTTTGTTTAAACCTGAGTTATTAATAGAATTGTTTCACATGATCAATACTGTTGACCCTATCTACAGGTATTTGCCTCTCATCCCAATTATGAGCGCTGGGCACAAGGTCGCGTTTTAACGTGGGCCCACCCATAAGCCGAAGCTCATGGGTAGTAAGCACAAAAATTGCGTCGATCCCGTCGAAATTCCGCCTAGAAGGGACGCCTCAGGCAATAAACCCATTCCTGCCCCTTCAAATCAAAGGGGCAGGTATTGCCTGGGGGGATAGCCCCCTGGGATCGACGCTATTAACTTGTAAAGATCCAGAGCCGAAGCCACTGGACCCCTGGCGTTGGCTAGACCTACGTACTAATAACATGCAATTGTATTTATATATACAATAACATAATGGTTTACAGTGAGAACGGGAAGGCTAATTTGCATATTGATATTAAAAATGTATTTTAATAAATATATGCTTAGTATTATTGATTTCTAATTGTTTGGTTTCATGTTAATGAATATGAGCAAACATCTCTTCTATAAATCTTAAAAGAAATCCATTACCTAGAAGAAATAACTGTAATTTTTATTCTTTACTTCCTATTTTAACTAAATAGTTAAATTAGGAAAATTTAGCAATGAAAGATAAGAGCGAGGGAAGAGTAAGTTTCAGTTGTTCTAGCTTTCGATTATAGCCCCTCTGTTTCAAATCTTTTTATCTGCATTCTTATTTAGTTGTCATTAGCCTTTATAACTTAATATGATATTTTATTACATTAAAACTTAAATACTTGCAGCCGGAGGGTGCATATATTTGCCAGTTTATTTAAATCTTACAAAATGGCTACCCGACAAGCAATCTATAACCGCGATTCTCGTTCTCCAAATGTTATATATTTCCTGTACGTTTTTGTTACAATGTTTTGAGAAAAGGTTGAAATTTAAGTTCACTTGCCCGTCAGCATTTGATGAACTCTGCGACTTAAGACAAACATTAGTTTGATAAGTAGTTTCTGAAAATCCCCCCGTTTGCCTTTCCTCCCGATACCGACATGTTGGATTTGAAACACGTACACAGAGTTTGAAGTGGCCAATATACGGTAAATCCATGCCAAGTGCTCGAAGCGGTTTCCATCTCAACAACTATTGTTAGCCGTTGAAGTGTTTATAACTAAATAAGTTGGAAGGAAGAATTGATATCTGTGTATTTACTTATCTATTTATCTATCTATATCTATCTATCTATCTATATCTATATCTATATCTATATCTATATATATATATATATATACACACACATATATATTATATATATACATACCCACTCACACACACACACACACACACACACACACACACACACACACATATATATATGTAATATATTATATCCTATAGTTTAAGGCAGTTGTATGTATATGTATGTCCGGAGGAAACTTCGAAAAATAAACGCTTAACGACAAAGTAAATATATATACACATTAAATATCACCGGGATTTGGTTTTAGAGTAATAATAATGAAGATTTGATTTATATTCGTGAAGAAAATTAAAAAATTATAATTAAAATAACAGCATGGATTTTTTTTTGCATTCAATATTTTAAATAGGAGAAATTAATTTTTCTTTTCAGAGTGGATGGATCAACGTAAGGTGTTTTTTTTTTTTACATGGGA
>CM042162.1:32008183-32018183 GCA_023376005.1 Doryteuthis pealeii | reverse complement strand
TGGGACCCTAACAGGTACTAGCACTCCGGGTCAGAGTGGACCAGGGAGCAATGGTAATGAAGGGGTGCTCCACATTCCCCAAACCTCCAGAATTGGAACCTCAGATAGAGTTTAACGTCATTCCCAGGACATGTAGACCCTCAGTCACCGCCTTCTTGCACCCATTTGATAAAAAAGGTTGGGGCTTGCCATAAGGGCAATAGGGTTGGGGCAATCATATAGGTGCTAGGGCTTGATGTGACCAGCCGATTGATCGGAGGGTGCCTCTCCAATCGCCCAGCTAGCCTAAGTAAGGTTCTAAGTGGACTGTTGCAGGTCATGGACTGCTCATCCACCAAGACTCCATCCTTAAGCATCATGGGTCGCTACCCACGACCAACAGGTGGTCCCATTTGGGGGAGTCTTACCCCTCTGCAGAGGTGAAGTCGGTGCATTCTAACGCCCCAGCCTACAGGGCGGTAGTAATTCTGTGGCGGTGTGTAGTAATGGTTACCGTCGTAGGAAAACGGGTACGTTGAAACGAGTTCTGACCCAGGACGAGGCTGTTTGCATTTCACATAGCGCTAATACCTTTAGGAAAAGTATGAATCCAACAGATCTCCCTCCAGCTATGGGTAAACTGTAGGGAAGACTGGGCTTTTTCAACTTGGTTTATTATTATTAGTGAAATAGATCACTAATTAGAACTCAGCCTATTCGAGTAGAGACCACCCGGAGAGGATTTGTCAGGTTTGAATTCGGAGTTTTCCTTCTCCTAGACTGGTTGCCTAACCAAGGTTAAGAGCCTGGTCTGCTCTACTATTTACTCATAGCTGGAGGGAGTGTAGTCGGATTCATACCTTTCCCAAGGGTATTAGCGCTAGGGGAACTGTAGCTTCGTCCAGTATTTGGACACTGGTTGATGAGTCCATTTACACGCCTCTAACCATTACACCATGGCCTCCAACAACCGTTATAGGAGGTAGAACATTTAAAAAAAAATCTTCTCACCTACACTGTTTTCAGAAATCTTATAGGCTTATACGTATTATTATGGAGGCACGTTATGTAACGGTTATTGTCATAGGAAATTGACACGTCCATTTTGCAATCATTGACGAAGGGCTTGCAATACTGAGGAGCATCAAGGAAAAACCAAAGGACGCTTTACCCGTAGATCGAAACTACGCTCTGCTTAACACAAAGGATCTCAACTGGACAAGCGCTCTTGCTTTAAGCCTAAACGATGGCCTCTAAAATCGTAACAAGTACATGTTTATCAACCCCTCCGTACGAGCAGGATGTGACATAAGGTCAATTTTAGCGGATTTTAACAGGTTTGAATTTAGAGCTTTCCTTCTTCTAGTCTGGTTACCTATCCAGGGTTAAAGAGTCCAATCTTCCCTGCTATTTATCCCTTGCTGGAGGGAGTGTGGATAAATGCATACCTTTCCCAAGTGTATTAGCGCAGTGAAATTTAGACAGCCTCGTCTAGGATTTGATCTCGGGTCAACGAGTCTATTTCCTACGACACTAACTATTACACCATGGCCTCCAAAATTCAGTATAGGACACTACACTGTTTTCAGAAATCTGAAAAGCTTCTACGTATTATTATGGAGGCACGTTATGTAACGGTTACTCTCATAGGAAATTGACATGACAAGACGAGTTCAAATCCTGGACGAAGCTGTTTGTATTTCACATAGCATTAATACACTTTTGAGTATTCTGGGTGGTCTCACTATTTCCTTTGATTTCCAGTCCTCTAGTCTGTTTTCTAAACTTTGGTGGATCGTACCAAGTGCACCTGGTATAACTTTCAACCTCATATTCAACAATTCTTTTTTCAATTCTTTAGCAAGTTCCAGATATTTCTTTCATCTTCCCCTGTGATCATCTGGAACTTTAAAATCTACCGATTATTATTATTATTTCACTTCATTCGAGTTTTTCACACCTGCAGAAGCTGGGGGTTCACTGGAGGCTGAGTGACAGCAAGTCTCTTCAGGTCTCCAGGACTCTTCTGAGTATTCCAGCCGATCTCAATAATGCTGTAGTCTGGATGGTCTGGATTCTTCTTCCGATTTTTAATTCCTCCAGACTCCTTTCTAACCTCTTTGGGATTGTTCTAAGGGCCCAAATCACAATCGGCACGACCTTCAACCTCACGTTTCCCATTTTTTTTTAGTTCTCTGGCAATGTCTATGTATTTATCGATTTTTTCGTTTTCTTTCATTTTCACTCTGTGATCAGCCGGGACGGCAAAGTCCACGAGATGACAAGTTTTCCTCTTCTTGTCAACCAAGACAAGATCTGGTCTCCTGGCCGGGATTAAGTGATCCGCCTGTACCTCAAAGTCCCAGACAATTTTGTGTGTCTCATTCTCCAGGACAGATTCAGGTTTGTGCATATACCATTTAGTTGAATGGTAAAAAATTATTATTATTATTATATATTATTATTATTATTATTATTATTATTATTGCGAGTTTTTCACATTAGCGTTAGTTTTTATATTTTTTTCTTTGCTCTCCATGTTGCTGATAATATTTGTTAAAATACTAGGGTGAGTTAAAAGTTTTGCAATATTTTGTTAACGTGAGACACAAATTTGCACCTCCGAAGTCGTAAAAGTGACGCCCAGGATTTGAGTGTGTGTCACCGTTTCCATTTCATCTGACGATAACCATTACGCGACGGGTGCCTCTACATTTTATGGCATATGCACCAACTTGAATTCTCCTGAATTCCATGACTTGCAGACCAGCCAACAAATGGCATTCTTATCAATTGGCTTCACAATCAATAGAAATGTGCGTGCAACATTTGCAATGCATTTTAACTAACAAAACATCCCCCCCCCCTTTTAGAATGAGTGTCCTTTTATGACTGCTTTGTGCTCGGCTGCGTCCAAGATAAGCCGCCTTTCCAAATATATAAGACTTTCTGTACCGTTACCGATTCCATCCCGGCCATTCCAGGGACAAAACTTAATCTCCTTGATCGGTCACTTCCAGAATAAATAAAGAATATCTTACAATCCCTTCCTCTACAGTGAATGCCTCTATTTACTTGTTGTTACGCCAATGACCTTCATGTTCAAATATCGTGTGGATTTTTAACAATTCTACCAGGGTGAGTCAAAAGCTTTGCCGTTTTTCAAGCTATTTCGTAATTCAAGTATTTTAACGGCTGTTCACATGAACAAGCTTATGGGGGTGTTGATGGTATTTCGTGAAGAACGAAGTTCTGCCTGCAATGTAGGAGTGTTTGTGCTTGGCTATTGTTCAATCATTTCAAGCAACATAATGGTCTTTCTGACCTTGTGTTATAAATTGTAAACCGGCCCTTAAGGGGCCAGGTTAGCTCAGTCGGTAGAGCGTTCAGCTTAAAGAGGCAGAAGATCGGCTTATCTATGATCGTACCCCCTTTCTCTGTCTCTGTCTCTGTCTCTGTGTGTGTGTCCCCCTCTCTCTCTATATATGTGTGTGTGTGTGTGTGTGGTATATATATATATATATATATATATATATATATATATATATATATGTTGAAAGGATAAATATATTAAATATGTTGAAAGGATAAATAAATAAAGGAAAGAAAATGTTGAATGGATAAAAATGGTTTAATGAAATGCCAACACGTGTTTCGGCCGAAAGTTTTTCCGTGTACACATTGTATTCTATTTATTACTATTTTAAATATGAAATAAAATAAAATAATATTAATAGAAAAATATTTAAAAAATTAAGTATACAAAGAAAACAGCCTTCCTCATGGCAAGATATTTGATATTTGATATTCGTTTGATATTTATCCTTTCAAAATATTGTCAGATTCATTTCTATTTTTCAACTTACATATAGTAAATCTATAATATATAAATATAGTAGGGGCCGGGTTAGCTCAGTCGGTAGAGCGTCCGGCTAGAAACCACAAGGTTCCTAGTTCGATACCGGTCCTCGCCAACTCAGCGTATGAGTAGCACATGGATCTGTGCGGTAAAGTAAGGAGCTGATGGTAGGCGTAGCGCTCCACCTCAGACGCGAAAAACAATCTCCTTGGTCTAGCGTTATTGAAAAGAGGATAGACTCCCTTGTTGATTGGCTGATACCGACTTTAGGCCGTCCCGACGACTTTACTTACTTTACTATAAATTGTGAACTGACCTGTATCTAGAAATTTGAATTAAGGTCAGTTAATTTAAAATCAGGGAGTTAATGGAAAATCACCCGGTGGGCGGTTAATAACCCTTGACCCCCTTAGAGGCGCGCGATTGGGCGCCATGAGAATAGTTTTTCAAAAAGTGTAGACGTATTGTCAGCTTTACCGGGAGTCCATCTCCTCCCCGCGGCGGAATAAAAAATCGGCTAAGAATAAATAAAAACTTGATCAAGAACAAACAAGGTATTGTTGTGTTTGGAAAGTCAACCCACAGCAGAAGTCAAATAGAAGTCAGACCAAAGAAAATGGCGTCCGAAGTAAAAGGACCCAGACGAAGAGGGAGTAAACAACCAGTAAGCAGTACAGAGTTGTACTAAGTAGATTAGAGATGGTAGATCTTACAATCTCTAATCTAATCTATCTCTCTGTCTCAGTCTCTGTCTGTCTCTCTCTATATATATCTGTCTCTGTCTCTGTCTCTCTCTGTCTCTATGTCTGTCTCTGTCTCTGTCTCTGACTCTCTCTCTGTCTCTATATCTGTCTCTGTCTGTCTCTGTCTCTCTGTCTGTCTCTGTCTCAGTGCCTCTATATCTGTCTCTATCTCTCTCTCTCTCTCTCTCTCTCTGTCTCTGTCTATGTCTCTGTCTCTGTCTCTGTCTCTCTGTCTCTATATCTGTCTCTGTCTCTCTCTGTGTGTCTCTGTCTCTGTGTCTCTGTCTCTATCTCTGTCTCTCACTCTCTCTCTATCACTGTCTCTGTCTCTCTGTCTCTGTCTCTCTGTCTGTCTCTCTGTGTGTCTCTCTCTCACTCCTCCTGTCTCTGTCTCTGTCTCTCTCTCTCAATTATATACCCGAGAATGTTAGAAGGGTATATACAGCTATACAACACTTGGTCTTTCTTTGAAACGTCTGAGTTACAAAAAGTCACCATTTTCCTCAAATTTGGAGAGTTAAAATTCACGATAACTCCGCCAATTTTTGGAATTGGAAGCTCATTTTTTGTGGATTGTCAAACTTTATCATGATCCATAGTTGGATAAAATATCGAGAAAAATTTAAGGGGGGTGGGTGACATGGCCTGGATGATTTGACATGCAATTACCCATTGAAGGGGTGGGTGACATGGTCTGAATGATTTGACATGGAATTATCCATTGAAGGGGGTGGGTGACATGGCCTGGTGATTTGACATGAATTATCCATTGAAGGGTATGGCCTGGATGATTTGACATGGAATTACCCATTGAAGGGGGTGGGTGAAATGGCCTGGATAATTTGACATGGAATTACCCATTAAGGGGGTGGGTGAAATGGCCTGGATGATTTGACATGGAATTACTCATTGAAGGGGTGGGTGACATGGCCTGGATGATTTGACATGGAATTACCCATTGAAGGGGGTGGGAGACATGGCCTGGATGATTTGACATGGAATTATCCATTGAAGAGGGTGGTGACATGGCCTGGATGATTTGACATGGAATTACCCATTGAAGGGGGTGGGTGACATGGCCTGTATGATTTGACATGGAATTATCCATTGAAGGGGTGGGTGACATGGCCTAGATGAATTGACATGGAATTACCCATTAAAGGGGTGGGTGACATGGCCTGTATGATTTGACATGGAATTATCCATTGAAGGGGGTGGGTGACATGGCCTAGATGAATTGACATGGAATTACCCATTAAAGGGGGGGTGACATGGCCTGGATGATTTGACATGGAATTACCCATTAAAGGGGTGGGTGACATGGCCTGGATGATTTGACATGGAATTACCCATTAAAGGGGGTGGGTGACATGGCCTGGATGATTTGACATGGAATTACCAATTAAAGGGGTGGGTGACATGGCCTGGATGATTTGACATGGAATTACCCATTGAAGGGGGTGGGTGACATGGCCTAGATGAATTGACATGGAATTACCTATTGAAAGGGGTGGGTTACATGACCTGGATGATTTGACATATAAATACCCATTGAAGAGGTGGGTGACATGGCCTAGATGATCTGACATGGAATTATCCATTGAAGGGGGTGGGGTGACATGGCCTGGATAATTTGACATGGAATTATCCATTGAAGGGGGTGGGTGACATGGACTGGGTAATTTGACATGGAATTACCCATTGAAGGGGGTGGGTGACATGGCCTGGATGATTTGACATGAAATTATCCAAATGTTTTATGCTTTACCTGTTATTAGTTTATTTACTGCTAAACAAACTTAAAAGTGTGCTATTTTTGTCAGGAATAGTATTGCAGGGAGAATAAAAAGTCGATGACTTACCACGGATAAGATAAGCTGTTGAATTGTTTGATGTCCGACTCCGACCTGCATTTTCTCGTAAAAATCAAATGCACTGGCCACCAGAGACGCCCCCACTAAGTAGAGAAAGGCAAACACGGAGTAGACAACCATGTCCTATCAGACAAAGAAAAGAAAAGAAAAAAATGCGTTAGTTCGAGGCAAGAAGAAAATGTTTATTTTGTAATACACATATCAGGAAAATTCTGACAAAGAAAAAATGGAAAGAGCTATTGGTGATAATAAACTGAAAGAGATATATTAAAACTCCAAGAGACGAAAACAAAGGGATATATATATATATATATATATATATATATATATATATATATATGTGTGTGTGTGTGTGTTGTGTGTGTGTGTGTGCTTAATTGAAGTCGTACCTAATTTTGAAAATTAATTCATTTAATAATTAATTAATTAGGCGGGAATGCCTATTTATATGTAAGGCTAAACAAATCGAGAAAAATCAATCTCTGTATGTACATTTCGGCCTATTAGGCCTCATCAGCAGAGCTATAGAAATGTACATACAGAGATTGATTTTTCTCGATTTGTTTAGCCTTACATTTAAATAGGCATTCCCGCCTAATTAATTAATTATTAAATGAATTAATTTTCAAAATTAGGTACGACTTCAATTAAGCACATATTCTCCCAAAAATTGTCGGCAAAAAGTCATATCCAAACACAACGTGTTTACATACTTATCATATATATATAATATATATATATATATATATATATATATAGTCATCCACAGATACGTGTTTCGACTTATCATGTCTCTTCAGTATGGCTAGACATTTGTAAGCTACCTACAACCGGGATTGAAATCCGATCGGTTCAGCATCAGCCGGACAGCTTAACCGCTAGGATATCGTCACCCACAGAATGTGAAGGGGATTTTAACTGTTTTGATACACACATCTGTATGTACGTAAAGGCCGCCTTCGAGTGATCCATCCCTTTTATAGGAGAGCGTTGCGTTTACGCTTTAGTTGGCGGTCGTTATATATATATATATATATATATATATATATGGGGAGAGAGAGAAAGAGAGAGAGAGAGAGAGAGAGAGAGAGAGAGAGAGAGAGAGAGAGAGAGATTGATAGATAGATGTATAAGGACCTCAATGAGTTAGACCCTATCTACCTTGGTTTCACCTGAATCCTGAAGAACCATTCGGGTGAAACCTATGTAGATTCGGTCTGACTCATTTAGTTCCAATGCTCTACTTAGTGTATTGAGCACTTTTTACACTCACACACAGACACACACAGACACACACACACACACACACACACACACACACATATATATATATATATATATATATATATAAACCCCTCCGCACGAGCAAGGATGTGACACAAGGTCAATTTCTTAAGCTGAGTCCAACAGGCTTGAATTCAGAGTTTTCCTTCTAGACCAGTCGCCTAACCAAGGTTAAAGAGCCCAGTTTGCCCTACTATTTACCCATAGCTGGAGGGAGAGTAGGATTCATACGCACCCTTCTGAGAGAAAAAAAAGGAAATCTCCTACTACCAACCTCTGCTAACACCGACAACTGACCACTCCTCGCCTTATTCACGACCTCCTAATTCACTAGTATGAAAATGTTCACCATTGAAGCAGAAACACAATCCTATGTCCTGAAGAAGGAAGGTCTAACAGACCGAAACGTTGCAACGTCGACATCATTATCTACAATAAATATCAATTTTCTACAACATCTCGTCTTTGTCTACCGTTTGCCACACACACACACACACACACACACACAGATACACAAAACACACAGACATATATATATATATATATATATATATATATATATATATATATATTGTAAAGAAAAGGGCCTTGAATACTGGGGGTATAGCGATTATGGTCCATTTCCACTCGTGGGTATCTGGGACCCACCGAGTTTCCTCAAATCACTTTATTCAAAAAACGTTTGAATAAAGTGATCTGAAGAAACTCGGTGGGTCCCAGATACCCACGAGTGGAAATGGACCATAATCGCTATACCCCCGGTATTCAAGGCTTTTTTCTTTACAATATATATATATATATATATATATATATATATATATATATATATAATATGGGGGTGTAAGGAAAAATATCCTTAAATACCGGGGCTATAGCTATTATGGTCTATTTCCACCCGTGGTTATCTGAGATCCACCGAGCTTCCTCAGATCACTGTATTCAAACTCTGTTTATTAAAATTAAACATTGAGTTCTCATACGGAACCTGAACTCTGCAGCAACATACTGTTGGAGAAAAGGACCAGCTTAGAATCATCCTAATACCAAGAAATCTTGGTACCCCACCAAAGATATATATATATATATATATATATATATATATATATATATATATATATATATATATATATAGTTCAAGCCAATAGTAATTTACTGAAGCCAATTTTATTTAGTCTTTTCCATTTATTTTCTATATTTTTAGTAACTCTTTTGGCCTATTATCATCGACGCACTTGCGAAGACACAGGTGCTGAAAGAGAATATTATTGATATTCCTGTCTAAATCATAATGCTACGTGTCTCCATGTGATGAGAGAAGATGTAGAGGAGAAGTGATCAGATACAGACTGGCAATAAACTTGTAATAGGTAAGTTGTAGACAAATCATTTACGCTTCAAATGACATCATCCGTATTATGTTCAACTGACAAAAAATAGGCGCCCTTTATTTAAGTTTTAATGTAATAAAATGTTATACTGAATTAGAATGACCAATGAAATTCCGCGCTGTCAGCTGAGGTGTAAGAAAACACAGCCTGCATTTGAGTGAACCACCGGCTAAGGCGGGTGTGTAAAACTCGAATGGAGTGAAATAATAATAATAATAATAATAATAATAATAATAATAATGACAATTCTAATAACAAGGCTCTCCAACCTAGAGACGATAGAGATAGATTATATGTGTCAAGAAAAGAAGGGGGAAGAGGTCTTGCCAACATAGAGGACTGCGTAGAAACCACAATCCAACAACTCGAAGACTACATAAAAAAGAGTAAAGACAGATTACCTATGGCGGCCAACAATAGTAGATGTGACATATGGACAAACAGAAAAACAACAAAGACTAGAAAACAAAAATGGAAAAATAAACAATTATATGTACACTTCAAACGACAAATCGGAGAGGTTGCACATTAAAAAACCTGGAGGTGGTTAAAAAAACGAAACCTTAAAAGAGAAACTGAATCACTAATAATTGCTGCACAGAATAATGCCATAAGGACAAACTATATCAAAGCAAAAATTGATAAGACCCAACAAAATAGTAAATGTAGACTATGCGGTAATAAAGATGAAACCGTAAACCATTTACTAAGCGAATTTAGCAAACTAGCACAATGGGAGTACAAAACTAGACACGACTGGGTTGGGAAGGTGATCCGCAGGGAATTATGCAAAGAATTAAATTTTGACCATACAACAAAATGGTATAGGCATAAACCAGAATCTGTTCTTGAGAACGAAACGCATAAAATTCT
>CM042162.1:31960683-32003183 GCA_023376005.1 Doryteuthis pealeii | reverse complement strand
TATATATATATATATTATATATATATATATTATTCTTGTTGGATGATGCATATGAATATATTGGATAATATATATATACATGTTCATCTTTCTCTCTCATATATATATATATATATTATATATATATATATATATATATATATATATATATGTGTGTGTGGGGGGGGGTTTGTGTGAGAGAATTATTCCTGTTGGTTAATGTATATGAATATGTTGGATTATACATATATTTGTTCGTATTTATACACTGCATATATACGATTAAGTAATATGCATAATTCATAATGTGTATCACACACACACACACACACACACACACACAACATATAATATATATATATATATATATATATATATATATATATATATATATATATAAGTTAAGGTAATATGGAGTCAATGGCGCCTGATTACCGACAGTTTCTCGCCAATACGATCTTTAGACCAAAACTTGATGCTTAAGGACGGAGTCTTGGTGGCTGATCAGTCCAAGACCTGCAAGACGTCACTTTAGACCTTACTTGAGCTAGATGAGCAGTGGGTGATCAATCGGCTGATCACCTCAAGCCCCTGTGACAATATTGATCAACCCTTTTAACATATATGTGCTAGACAAAATATGTGATATGCACCGACAAAAAATCGACCTTAATAATCAATTTAATTCATTCTAATTTGTTTTTCAAATGAAAATGAGGCAACATTTTGGCAATCCCCGGGATTAGAGAAAAGAAAGTTTGCAAAATGAATTAAATTATTTTAAAAAATAATAAATAAGAATTAACAAATACGGCCAGTGAGTTAAAAAAGAACATTAAAAAAGTAAGATTAAGTAAGATAAAGGAAACGTTTGACCTAATTTAAATTGAAATGGATCAAGGAATTTGATTAAGCTACGATTTCGTGGCTGAATATTAACATACAAATAAAGTGAGTAGTTATTGCTGATTCTCGCAATAACTGTTAACAGAGTTTACCCACGGTCGACCGACTACAGAAAGGTAGCATCAGATTGCGACAGACTCCACTGGCGCGGCCTGCAACCGAGCAACCCCGGGAACGGAAACTTTAAAAAAAAAAAAAAAAAAAAGAAGAAGTTAGCTCGCCTAACAGTAGAGCTAAACACAAATTTTTACAGTAGTTATGTGTAACTCTTTCCGCAAAATAAATGTTGTAGCAAGATTGCATTTGGCAAGGACTACTAATGGAAGGGGGTGGAAGAAAGAAATAAGTGAGAGAGTAAAGGTTTTAAAAATAGTGATGAGCACAAAACAGGATGAACGATGATTTGACCGGGGCGTGACCCCCGAATGGAGAATTGAGTGTCAACCGGAAGTTTCGGGTGTTGTCCGGAACCGGAAGTCACGTGGTGACGTGGAACAACGAAGAAAGGTACCGGCCTCTTTTTGCTTTCGGACGCTTAGGGGAACGGACGGACATCTGGTGCCTAGTATGGGGTCACAGTAATTTAACAGTGTTCTCTCTCTTTCTCTCTGCCTTTCCTCCTCTCCGATACAGCCCACGAGACGAGCACGATAATAAAGGCTAGCAGTTGTGACTACATATTTCTCGCGTTGTAATTTTTATCAACAAGATGACCGCCACGTGCCGAAGACATTTTTTGGACGGTGAATATATCGCTTTGGGTACTGTGACCATATACCACAACGTTACAATGTTAGCCCGAGCAAGACAGATTTACACAATGGTAACGAGTTACAAACTCTTTTACTGAAAAAGAAATGTTAGCCCGAACTAGACAGATTTCACTGCACAATAGTAACGAGTTACAAACTGCTTTCCCCTTCCTCGACGTCCCAGCAAAAAATCTCCTTTTTATGCCTACTGGAAAGGAGGGTTCTAGGAAGGGCTAGTCCGCTGCTGGCCCACGGTAGCTACGCCTCTACCTGCTCACCCCTTTCTTAAAATTATTTTTAACATAGTTAAATGTCTCTAAAACAAAAGTCTCCGTTCTCACTCTTACTCAATAAAGATTCTAACATTATATAAGGAGGAGGTAATCAAATATACATAGAGAGGGTGAAAGTAATATGCAGAATGACAGTGAGGGACGGGTCAGTTTTTGACTTAATTGCTAATTACGACTAATTAGTACCAATTAAAATGGATTTAAAAATATTACGTAATCCTAAACGCAAGGTATATTTTAGTATGAATGTTGTGCCATTAAACTAAACTGGAAACAAGCCTTTAGAAAAAATGAAAGGTGATTATCTCAACTTCCGTATAATATATATATGCATATATATTATTATATATATATATATATTATATATATATATATATATAAACAAATTTTTGGTACAGTTAAATTTGTATATCATTTTAAAAAGTATCATACTTTATTGATCAGCAATTTTAAACGAATTAAAAAGTAAAGAGAGCGAAAGAAGGAGAAACTTCAAGGCCCTTTCGACCGGTGCTTTCTTTCTACCGGTTGTTACTTTTGAAAAAGCACCGGTCGAAAGGGCCGTTATGTTTCCTTTTCTTTCGCTCTCTTTACTTTTTAATTCGTTTAAAATTGCTGTTCAATAAAGTATGATACTTTTTAAAATTATATATATAATATATATATATATATATATATATATGTGTGTGTGTGTGTGTGTGTGTGTGTGTGTGTGTGTGTAAGAGAGAGAGAGAGACAGACAGACAGACAGACAGACAGACAGAGATTTCAACTGATATGTTGTGTTATTAAGACCTTATGTAAATGAAAAAGTGCGGATTTGCCGTTTTTATGTTGAAAATAGGTTAATGTCTAAATTCTAATGAAAAAGTGCGACAGCCGAAGGCTTTCAGTTCGATCGATCTTTTTCTAAATAAATCTAGGGCGACAGAACAAGAACGGAGGGAAACCCGTCAAATCGAATGAGGAGGCAACAAGAAATGAGAGTCAGCTAACTTTGTGAAGCTTCCTCTGAAAATCAATTTGCATTGACGACATTTAATAATATGGAAGTCAGTTTTACCACAAAAAATACTTTTGTAATCGAAATAGTCGAAAAATGCATACATAATGAGTCGTTGCGAGCAACATAGGAAATTTAAATGATTAAAACGAAACGGCTTTCTAGTAGAATCAAATATTTCTTATTAGAAAACCGCATCAATATATATTTACCAACCCCTCCACATGGCCAGGATGTGACACGGGGAGGGGGAATCTCCGACCACCCGTGTAGCCATATTAAGGCCCAAAGTAGGGTGCTGCGTGTCGTGGACAGCCCAGCTGCCAGGATTCCGTCCTTAAGCATCACGGGTAGCAGAGGTCCAGTCGGTGTATTTTAAAGCCCAAGACAACAGGGCTAACTTTATCTTCCTAATTCCTAATCCAACTTGTGTTGTAACCCTGTTGTTGGGACATAAAATACGCTGACTATATATATATATATATTCTAAAATTACAAACTCACGTGAGGGGACTGAACGCTGACATCGGAATACTCTGTTATCATCAATTTTTTACAGACGCTGTCAATAACAACAGAGACAAAAGATCCGTTGAACAGGAACAACAGTCATTTGATAAAGAGTATCTAACGAACCCGAAGATTTATGATAAAAATAATAATAAAAAATAAGTGAATCCAATACTCCATAACATCGAGTTCATTCATTTATTATTTTTAGATGCTTCGTAATAACGTTCAACTTAGATAAACACACACACACACACACACACACACACACACACACACACACACATATATATATATATATATATATATATATATATATATATATATATATATATGAAGAGAAATGGAAGTGAATCCGACGGTATGTAGTATAGTGAGAAATTTGAAAAAAACAGGTTTTAAATAAAATGAGTGGTAAGTTTATTAGCCAACGTTGCAGTGTTTCAATCTGTTTAGTAGATCTTCTTCATGGCTTTTGTTTTAAGGAAAATAAATTTATCACAGATAATAAGGAGATTGTGAGAGTCTTTTGTTGATCAATCCACCAAAAAATACTGAGTGAAAAATTAGCGTTCTTAGATTGTTTGAAATTATGAAACGCTGAGACAAACGGTTCTGAAGCTGACACAAAACGTTCTCTTAAGTTGTGTGTGTGTGTGTGTGTGTGTGTGCGTGTGCGCGCGCGTGTGTGTGTGAGATAGAGATATTGATATATATATATATATATATATATATATATATATATATATATATTATATACTAAGCTGAGATTATCACCTTTTATTGTCTAAAGGCTTTTTCCTGTTTAGTTTAATGACACAATATATATATATATATATATATATATATATATATATATATAATGAATAGTGAATGAAAAAATGAGAAAAGTATTTGCATGGAAAGGTGCTCAATGCTAATAAAGCAGAGCAGATTTATAATCAAAGTTATGAGTGAAACCATAATATTACCATTGATTATATATATATATAATATATATATTATATATATATATATATGCTCACTATCCCCTAAAGGGTTGAACACCTTGTATTGATTTCGCTGACGACCGCCAACTAAGCTTAAAAGTAACGTTCTCCTAGAAAACGGATGGAGCACTCGCTGACCGCCTTTACATGTATACAAATGTGTGTATTTATCAGTTAAAATCTCCCTTTCAGTTTGTACGTGGCATGGACCGAGTGACATGAATCGATCGGCTTTCCATATATATATATTATATATATATACATAAAGTAATAAGTAAGTCTTTGGCGCTAGACCAAGGATATTGTTAGCATCTGAGGTGGAGCGTCACACCTACCATCAGCTCTACCATCTGGGCTAAACCTGCCTATGTTGAATTCCTATGGGATTTGAGTCATTACTTTGTTGCCAGCGATCGAAAACATTGGCCTTTATATATATATATATATATATATATATATATATATAATATATTATATTAACGATTTTTACTTATTTATTTAGCGGTGCTTAGGAGTATTGATCTGCATGTGGGACTCATGGCGTTCTAATTCGATTTGCTGCGCCGGCTCTCCGCGTTTTTTTTTTCAAAATTAGAGCGATAATTCTTTTTCAGGGTTCTTCTATTCGAAAACATTTTCCTAGTGCCTTAAAAAAAACCCAAAAAAACCCCAAAAAAAAAGGAAATAAAAACACCCGTTATGCGACTCCCATCATATAATATTCGTCCTAATGTTTGTTATTATAGACACAACGTTTCGTCCGATGCGTCCTCCGGCCTTTTTCCAGACATTTCTTGTCTTTCTGCCTTAGGTTCGGTAATCTAGTGGTAACCGATGCTCTCAGCGTGACAGTAATCAGACATACCGTTAAAATCCACCAACCGGAACGCCTTTTCATCTGGGCGAGACGAATACACCGACTGCACCTCTGCAGAGAGGTAACACCCCCTTTCCAATGGTGCCACCTGTTGACCATAGGTGGTGACTCGTGATGCTTAAAGATGGAATCCTTGTGGCTGAGCATTCCATGACATGCAGCACTCCACTTTGGACTTTACTTAGGCTAGATGGGCGGTCGGACTGACCCCTCTGATCAATCGGTTGGTTACGCCTGGCCTTACCCTTATATGATTGTCCCAATCATTTTACCCTTATGGCAAGCCACAAGCTTTTTATCAAATACGTGCTAAAAGGCGGTAGCTGAGGGTCTTAGTATCCTGAGTATGACGTTAAACTGTATCTAATGAGGAAGCCCCGATTTTGGAGCTCTAGGTGTTACATAATTATTGGATCCCTAATATTTATGTACAGTAGTGTAGAAACCAAAATGGCTGTTATAAGTTGCAGCCCACGGCCTTGAAGGATTGAATGACAAGGCTTGACCTCATCCTGATCCTTCCGGTGGATACCGTGAGAATCGGTGGAGAAGACCCTCTTCCGGTTTAGATTAGAGAGATTTTTAGTCAGATCGGCCAAAGCCACGACGGTGATAAGTCGTGTTATGCACGGTGCCGACTCAATCTGCGCAGGTAGTCTGCTGGGGATTTCAAATAAAATATGATCTAAGTTAAATCGAAGTCTTGTGTTATTATCTAAAAACTACCAATGACACAGGGCTTCTGATAAAGAGAAATCCCCAATGGAAGACCAGACACGAAGTCCCCAAGACGAAGTCCAGACGCTAGAAGGGATGTTAGAAGAGACGCTAGAAGAATAGAAGTAAAGAAAGAGAGTTTACAACATAGGAAGTGTAGAGTACCCCTTTATCGCCATTACACCCAGGTCCACTCTGGCCCGGAGTGGTAATACCTGTTAAGGTTTACATTTATGGGTTAAATAGAAAAATCGAGTTTTAAAGAAATGTGTTATAAATTGATTTTAAGAAAGATTGAATACCTAACAAGAATGAATAGAACAAAACGTCTACTGCATGAAATAACCCAAGAGGAGTTGACGTGCTGTAAAATCTAACCAACATACTTTTGATAACATCATGTATGAAAAAAAGTAAGTAAATTCGTCGGGGTGGCCTAATGTCGGTATGAGCCATACAGCGAGGGAGTCTATCCCCTTTTCAGTAGCGCTAGACCAAGGAGATTGTTTTTTTTGCGTCTCTGGTGGGGCGCCACACCTACCATCAGCTCCTACTTTACCGCACTGATCCCTGTGCTACTCATACGCTGAGTTGGCGAAGGCCGGTATCGAACTACGAACCTTGTGATTTCTATCCGAACGCTCTATCGACAGGCTCATATAACACACACACACACACACACACACACACACACACACATAATATTCCGTATTATTTTTCTCTTTCTTTCAATTAAAAATTTCTTTCTTTCTTTCTTTCTTTCTTTCTTTCCTTCCCATAATGTTATCATTCTTTTTCCTTCTTTCTTCTTTTCTTTCTTTCTTCCATTATGTTATCATTCTTTCTTTCTTTCTTTCTTTCTTTCTTTCTTCCATCATGTTATCATTCTTTTCTCCTTCTCTTTCTTTCTTCTTTCTTCCATTATGTTATCATTCTTTTCTCCTTCTTTCTTTCTTTCTTTCTTTCTTCCATCATGTTATCATTCTTTACTCCTTCTTTCTTTCTTTATTTCATTTTTTCTTCATGTAACCACGCTTTACTTTCCATAAACTTGTACTCTCTTCTCTCTTTCTTTCTATTTTTCTTTTTTTCTCTCTTTCTTTCTTTCATCATGTTATCATTATTATTGTATGCTATATAATATTAGTTTATGATCAGAAGAGAACAAATGTCTTCGGCATAAAATAACCCAACAAGAGTTGATATGCTATAAAGACCAACAAACCAGATCAAACCAAACGCCGCCCTGTCGGTTGGGGCGTTAGAAGGTACCGACTGAACCTCTGCAAAGGGGTAAGACTCCCTCAGTGGGGTTACCTGTTGGCCGTAGGTGGCGACCCGTAATGCTTAAGGATAGAACCCAGGTGGCTGAGCAGTTCATGACTTACAATACTCCACTTTGGCCCTGTCTTTGGTTTGACGGGTGGTTGGAGAGGCCCCCTCCGATCAATCGGCTGGTCACGTCAAGCCCTAGCACCTATATGATTTCCCCAACCCTATTGCTCTTATGGCAAGCCCCAACCCTTTTTATCATATGGGTGCTAGAAGGTGGTGGCTGAGGGTCTACATGTCCTGGGAATGACGTTAAACTCTATCTGATGGTGAGGTTCCAGTTTTGGAGGTTTGGGGAATGTAGAGCACCCCTGCATCACCATTGCTCCCTGGCCACTCTGACCCGGAGTGGAAGTACCTGTTAGGGTCCCATCTATGGGTTAAATAGAAAAATTTATTTATAAAAAATTGTATTATCTATTAAGAATTGATTTATTTCAAAACTTTATCGGCATTAAATGACCCAGTGAGGTTGATATGCCGTAAAACCAAACCAAACCAAACCAAACCAAGACCAAACGATCAACCAGCCAAGCAACCGCTATGAAATCGACAGTAGTATTTTATTTCTTAGACACTGCAGTTGGTTTTGGCATGTTTTCGCTTCTTTTTTTCCTTTTTAACGTACTTTTCATGATTCTTGCTTGTGTAGGTAATTTTTAAGCTTTAAAAATAAAAATAAAAACGCTTTTGGGGTGCTGTTTCCACGACTTGTTTAAGATCGTACGCAGCATTCTTGTACAGCTTCCTATCTAGTTTGTTTTCAAAGCGTCTCGTTAGGGTCCAGGTGGTGCAGCCATACATCAGCACTGATACACATATTTTAAGAAAATTTTACTATTCAAAAGATATTTGGCTACTTCCTATAAGTCTAACAAAAACAAAGGAGAACCACTCTTGACTGATAAATTATTTATTTATTGATCTACTAGAAAAAAAGAAGACGTGTTTAGGGTTAGGGTTTAGGGTTAGTTTAATATATTTATTATTTCTGCCTGAATTAGTAATTATTTTTCTTTGAGGTTTACAAAGGGAGATAATCAATGAATGCCATTTATTTTTTAGCAACAATTTAGTCGTAATAATCAATACGGGAAACATTCTAAATAAATAAATAGACCATATGACCTTTAGGCACCCCTTTCGCGATCTCGATTCATAAGGACATTTTTCATTTACACCGTCAAAATCCGGTTCTTTGTAAGGGGTTAGGGTTAGGGGTTAGGGTTAGGGATTAGTTTTATTATAAAAAAAAAACTCTAAAAATTGTCTGTTAACAAACAACCGGATTTTGACGGTGTAAATGAAAAAATGTCCTTATGAATCGAGATCGCAGAAGGAGTGCCTAAAGGTCATATGGTCCAAATAAATAAATAAATAAAATGTTTATAAATTCAGCCGAAACATTTAACCTAAGTAAAACCAACGAAGAGGCTAGGTTGTATGATTAAATTCAAACTATTTTTTCCTTTCTTTCTGAGTAATCTAAATACGTAAACATATTTAAAGGGAAATCAGTTAAAAGCTTAAAACATTCCACTATGATTTAAACTAGAATCAGCTATCCGGCGTTTTCTGTGTAAGGGGGGGGGGCGGATAATAAAAAGTTAATCTCACAGATCCATTTATTGTTTTGGTCTTACATAATTGATTTATGTTTTAATCACGAACGCAATCAATGACTATCCCTTCTCTTACTATTCAAATCCTAATTTTTAAAATATCTTCACATATATAAATAAAATCTTCATTATTTTTGCACAAAAAACTCTGGTGATAGTGAATGTGTATGTATATTTACACTGTCATTAATTGTTTTATTTTCGAAGTTTCATCCGGACATACATACATACATACATACATGATGGCAGCAAACTCGTTTCAAGTATTGCCATTGCTTGATATAGTAACAATAACAAAAAAAAAAGAAAAAAAAAGCTCAATAGTTCAAACAATATAATGGTGAGCTTCAAAAAAGATCAACAATGAGCTGCACGAAAGTGGCTCTTTAGTCCTGCCAAAGTCTTGCACACCTTCCCACAATTACAGGTATTTCCAGGGAGCACATACATACATACATATATACATACACACAACTTCCCTTTATCTATGTATTGATGGGAAAATGCTTGTTTTCGGCTTACGAATAGCTGCGCAGTTTTCGGAAAGCGAGGAAGTTTTTAACTTATTTTGTTGGTTGTTGTTTTGGAGGGAAGAGGAGGAGGAGGAGTCGAAGGGAGGAGATCTCAGTGTAGTTTTTGATTAACGAGAAGAGAAACCCCATTCGTTCTTTCTTTCTTTCTTTCTTCCATAATGTTATCATTCTTTTCTTTCTTTCTTTCTTTCTTTCTTTCTTTCTTTCTTCCATAATGTTATCATTTCTTTTCTCTTTCTTTCTTTCTTTCTTTCTTTTTTCTTTCTTTCATAATGTTATCATTCTTTTTTCTTTTTTCTTTCTTTTCTTTCTTTCTTTCTTTCTTTCTTTCTTTCTTTCTTTCATAATGTTATCATTCTTTTCTCTTTCTTTCCTTTTTTCTTTCTTTCTTTCTTCTTTCTTTCTTTCTTTCTTTCTGTCTTCCATAATGTTATCATTCTTTTCTCTTTCTTCTTTTTTTCTTTCTTTCTTTTGGTTGGAATTCAGATGTTTTCCTTCTCCTAAACCGGTTGCAATACCAAGGTTAAAGAGTCTAGTCTGCTCTAGTAGTTACCCATAGCTGGGGGAGATAAGTCGGATTCTTACATTTCGCAAGGGTATTAGCGCTATGTAAAATGCAAACTGCCACGTCCAGGATTTGAACTCGAATCGCCATGTCCATTTCATTCGACGGTAACCACGTGCCTCCAACGTATATTATTGTACAATGGTTGAAGGCGTCCAATCGTGGTGTAATGGTTAGAAAGCTAGTTTCGCAGTTTTATCACTAAACAAAAGGGTGTTGTTACGAGGGTAATGCCATTTTGTTTAGGACAGGTATAATTACTAACACAGAAACATGTATCATACATCAAAATGAAGCTGGTTCTATGTGGATCACATCCTTACTCATCCACATAGGTGAGTAAAAAAGTAATACCATTTTGTTTAGGACAGGTATAATTACCAACACAGAAACATGTATCATACATAAAAATGTAGCTGGTTCTCTGTGGATCACATCTCCACTTCTCCACATAGTCACTGTTTCTCTCAATAGCAATATTCCACATTCGAATGAGAGAATGTATCCTTGCCCTGTAAAATTCTGTTGACAGTTCTTTGAGCTACTTCTTCACCACATATTTCACTTTTCATATTCACCAAATTTTGCACCTTCAGTCTATCATCTCCGTGAAAGGGAGTCTAAGAGGCAAACATTATTCCAGTGACAAGGAAGTGAAATCTGTTGTGAAAAATGGCTCAAAGAACAGTCAACATAATTTTACCCAGGCAACGCTGGGTAGATGCTTCTAGTTTATGATAACGTGCGGTTCTGGAGTAATTCGATTAATATTTTCCCGTTGCAATGACAGAATCTCTAATATCGATTTTCATAGAAAGTAATCAAAGAGTGATCAGAAATAAATCGAACTTTTTCAATAATAAATTTATTGATCTACCATTGCCTGAATAACACTTTGCCTTCAGCAAATCAGCCGCCACAAACACACAGCACCCGGGTTGATGTATCTCTGTTGATACGTCATTTCCGGCAATTGTGGTTTTTGGAAATCCTTTTAAAGAAATAGGTTACAGGTCATCTGACTCGTTTTCTTCAATCGATTTTGATATCTTAATTCGTATCTAGCTCATATATGATAAAAAGGCTTGGGGCTTGCCATAATCAAACCAAATGTACATTTTGTTAATATATATATATATATATATATATATATATATATATTATATATATATATATATATATATATATATATATATTTGGTTTTTAAAGCCAATCATTATAAAATTGTTTCTCAAAGTTTGGTTCTCGTAAACATTCTCTCTAAAAATTATCCATTTAAGTGTCTGAAATTTCATAGAATTCCCAGACATACGGTATTTGCAAATTCAGAAATGAAATAAAAATGTCATTTTATCTGAGTTATTGAGAAACGTCAAAACAAATAAAACGAAAAAACAAACAAAACAAAAAAAAAACCCAAAGAATAAAAGACCCAGAAATGAAAGAATCATTCGAATTAATGGAAAGAAATAAGAGTTAAAAAGAAGGAAGGGACGAGAGAAATAATAATAATAATAATAATAATAATAATAATAATAATAATAATAATACAATTTTTGCCATAAATGAAAAAATACTAGAAACCCTAGTACAAACCATCTATACATATATAAAGGGCAGTCTTGTGTATATGTGTATGTCCAGAGGAAACTTCGAAAATAAAACAATTAACGACAAAGTAATTATATATACACATTAAATATCACTAGGGCTTGGTTTTTGAGCAAAAATAATAAAGATTTTATTTAAAAGGATTTTTTAAATAAAATTCAAATGATAACAGAATGGAATATTTTTTTGCATTTTATATTTTGAATAGTAGACATTAACGTTTATTTTCAGAGTGGTTGGATCAATGCAAAGTCTTTTTTACAATGGGGATTTTAATGGGGCATCCGACGAGGATCAACTCTCGATTGAGTAATAATGGATCCGCGGGACTAATTAAAAATCCCCCTTTATGCTGCCGCTTCTAGTTAGAATATATAGGGATGGAATTCGGAATTTAAAAATGTGCTATGCTAGTAATAAAACAGGGCAAAAGAAAATTAATGGACGGACTACAACTACCAAATCAGGACACTATAAAATCACTTGATGAAAAAGAAAGTTACAAATACTTAGGGATTTTAGAAGCAGACAATATCAAGCAAGCGGAAATGAAAGGAAAAGTTCAAAAAGAATACCTCAGAAGAACAAGAAAACTCCAAGAAACCAAGCTCAACAGCAGAAATCATATCAAAGGAATTAATACCATGGGGACCATTATAAGATACTCTAGTCCATTCTTAAAACAGAAAAACTCAGACAAATTGACCAAAGGACTAGAAAATTAATGAAAATGCACAAGGCTTTACACCCTATAAGCAATAGAGATAGGATATGTGTATCAAGAAAGGAAAGTGAAAGAGGTCTTGCCAACATAGAGTATTGCGTAGAACTTGTCAAGAATTGCCAAGAACTCGAAGAATACACAAAAAAGAGCAAAGAAAGATTACTTATGGCAGCCAACAACAGCAGATGTAATATATGGACAAACAGAAAAACAAGAAAAACAAGAAAACACAAAATGGGAAGAAAAGCAATTATATGGACACTCTAAACAACAAATCGGAGAGGTTGCACATATTTAGAATGTGGGGTAACCTTTCTTCACAATTACTCCTAGGTCCAATCTGACCCGGAGTGGTAGTTAGGTCCTATCTATGAGTTAAATAGTAAAACGTGTTTATAGAAAAAGATCGATTATCCATCAAGAATGAATTTATTTCAAAACTGTGTCGGCATTAAATGACCCACCGAGGTTGATGTGCCGTAAAACTAAATAAACCAAACAAATTATCTCAAGAGGAGAAAATGGCACTGTTTTTTTTCTACTGTCTTTTTGGAAGGGAAAAATCATTATTAACTCTTTGCATACCAAATTTCTCTTACGGCTGTACAACATTTTCCTGGTATTTTTTTTTACCTGTGTTTTGGGATATTTCGAAGTTTACTATCTATTCATCTCAGAACTAATTTTATTCAAATAAACTCTTATCATTATTGAGTCCTTCTGCTTAATTATAAAGAACTAACCATCAGTTTTTGTACTTTGCTTGGGTGTGGTATGCAGTAGTGGGAGAACTATATATTATGTTTTCAAGTATTTTTACATGTAATTTAAAATTCGATTGCATTTGATTACAATAAAATAAATTAATCGGATTACAATTATTCTGTGTAATATAACTTTTATCATTTATTTTTATTTTTATTGTTAATCGTTAGTTTAATTTGTTCATCTATTAGATACTTTTTAAATCCATTATTAATAAAGTTTTGGTTGATATTTTTTAATTCATTGTGAAATATTTTATTAAATGAAGGGATTAATTGTTCATTATTCTTTTTTTAAATAGCTATTTTATATACCTGAGGGCATTCGTTTCTTTAATCTAACATACATGAATTTATACTAGAAGGTTTTATATACACAGATATGACAGTTGTAATAGTCCATATATATGTACATTTATACACATGATGAAAAAGTTTTTGTTTTGTTGTTTCAAAAAGTGTCTTTTTCTTCTAAACAAACAAGACAAAAACAGATTTTGTTCCCCAAAACATGTTTTATTTCATTACAATCTCTTAAACAAGGGCAGATAACCACGTATTTACTAGACTGTTTTATTATGTTTGAATCCATCTTGCTTTCCGTATTAAGCAGAATGGAAAATTATATACGATTATTGATGACCTTTTTTTACTTTCAAATATAGAGAAAGGTTAAATTTAAACTCAAGTCTCGAATTATTCCATTTACTGAAACAACAGAGGAATAACACTAAACTCAATGATCTGATTTGATTATTGTAACAAAATTCACAGTCGGTTAATCTGGGAAATTGCAGGAACATACATTAAAATAAAAGCCACAAATAATTGTATACATACTTATTTCATAAATGTGGAATGCAATTTACAATGTTATATTTTGGAAACAAGAACAGTAAACTCTTATTATAATCAGTGGATCTTAACCAAAATGTGCAGACAAACGTTACTTTTTAAAATTGTCATTGTTTGTATCACCAAGAAAAGGTATTTTATTATTTATCTTTAGTTCATAATAATCTATATAGATAGATATTCATAAAATCTATATAGATAAGATAATTCATAATAATCTATATATAAGATAATTCATAATAATCTCATATAATATAGATAAGACAATTCATAATAATCTATATAGATAAGATAATTCATAATAATCTATATAGATATTCATAATAATCTATATAGATAAAGATAATTCATAATAATCTATATAAATAAGATAATTTATAATAATCAATATAGATAAGATATTTCATAATAATCTATATAGATAAGACAATTCATAATAATCTATATAGATAAGATAATTCATAATAATTATATAGATAAGATAATTCATAATAATCTATATAGATAATTCATAATAATCTATATAGAAAAGATAATTATAATAATCTATATAGATAAGATAATTCATAATAATCTATATAGATAAGACAATTCATAATAATCTATATAGATAAGACAATTCATAATAATCTATATAGATAAGAAATTCATAATAATCTATATAGATAAGATAATTCATAATAATCTATATAAATAAGATAATTTATAATAATCAATATAGATAAGACAATTCATTATAATCTCTATAGATTAAATAGATATGAACAGATTGAGATAGATAGAGAGATAGAAAGATAGATAGGAACATAGGTAGATCAATGGATAGATAGGAACATAGATTGATAGATAGATAGGAACATAGATAAAAAGATAGATAGACGAGAACATATGGATAGATAGATCAATAATAACAAAAGATAGATAGATAGATAAATAGATAGATGTGAATGTAGTTGGATATGAACAGATTGAGATAGATAGAGAGATAGAGAGATAGAAAGATATATAGGAACATAGATAGATAGATAGATAGATAGATAGGAACATAGATAGATAGGAACATAGAAAGATAGATAGATAGATAGATAATAGATATGAACAAAAATAGATAGATAGATAGACGAGAACATATACTCAAACAAGAACAACAACCACAATGTGGAACATGTCAAACACCTTTGACAGTTAAACACTTTTTTTTTTGCTCACATCAGAAACCGTTATTTTAAAGCAAACAATATGAAAGATCTGTTTGAAAATGTCAACATGGAGGATATTCTCTCTTTTTTGAGGGAAATAACATTATCATGAAATATAGACATGAAACAAATCAATACCATACAACATAATCTCCAATAATGCTAACACATTGTTAAAACCAATTACTAGAAAGTATAAATATAAATACACGATATGTATCACTTCCTAACCGTTAGGCATGACATAACCCCAGACGGATTGATATGTCGTTAAAATCAATAAAAACAAACAAACAAACAAACACGCTAATTTCAGCTGAAAATATGAATATAAAAAAAGTCTATTTCTTTCTTTATCCGATTTTACTCTCTCAAATATTCAACTTCATATGGAAAGCTAAAATTATCTACATATTTAAGCGTGGGCGTGTAAGTCGATGCATCTGCGCGACACTAGGCCTAATCGATACACATATATAGTAGATGTGAGGCGCGTAGTATTTTGGTGATAAACGTAGGAAATGGACTAGTCGACTCGAGTTCAAATCCTGAACGAGGCTGTTTGCACTTCACATAGCACTAAAACCCTTGGGAGTGATATGCATCCACCTACTGTCTCTTCGCCTATAGGTAAATAGTTGGGCAGACTGGGCTCTTCGACTTTGTCTAGGTAACCAGTCTAGAAGAAGAAAAACTAAATTCAAACCAGTTAAATTCCACTTGAGAACTTGAACTTGTAACATCCTGCTCGTATATATATATATATATATATATATATATATATATATATATATATAAAAGTTGACTTACCGGTGAATTTGGTCACGATGGTTAGTAAGTGTGGAATTCAGGGGGGGGGCTAGTGAGTGATATAACAAACACAAAGTGATCAATACTAAGTAGAGCAAATTTATTATAAAATGGGTACAAGAGATAACCTACTCGAGTTTCACCATGATGATCTTCAGGGTTAAATCCACTGAATTAATCGAGACACCGATTAATAGCAGCGGATTTCACGTGTGTGTTCATTGCATTAAAATGTTCGTTGTCTCGATTAATTCAGTGGATTTAACCCTGAAGATCCTCATGGTGAAACTCGAGTAGGTTATCTCTTGTACCCATTTTATAATATATATATATATATATATATATCTGGGAATGCGGGGGGTCATATTTTTCCTAAACGTATTAGTCCGAAAAGGAACGTTTTAACGTGACTGGAGTTTGAACTCGCTTACTAAGACGTTGCAGTCCAACACATTAACCACAGCACCACAGCGTTACCTCCTTATGTGTTTGGTCCTCGCTGGAACTGCAATAGAATAGCCTTGTGTCTGACTAGGTTACGCTTTGCCATTATCTCTCAGTGGGATGACAATTTCTAGAGAGACTAGAAGAAGAATTTTGAAATATAATCTAATTCTAAAAATTTGATTATTTAAAAAAAATATGTTGATTAGAATGTTAGACTGAATATATATATATATATATATATATATATATATATATATAAACATACATATATATTCATATATATACATACATATATATGCATATATATACATATTTACATATGCATATATATATACATATGCATATATATATGCATACATATATATGCATACATATATATGCATATATATACATATATATGCATACATATATATGCATATATATACATATTTATATATGCATATATATATATACATATACATATATATATGCATATATATACATACATATATATGCATATATATATACATATATACATACATATATATGCATATATATACATATTTATATACATATATATACATATATCCATATACATATGCATATATATATATATATATGCATACATATATATATGCATATATACATACATACACACATATATATATGCATATATATACATGCATATATATATACATATATATATATACATACATATATGCATATATATGCATACCTATATATACGCATATATATATATATATACACACACACACATATATATATGTATGCAAACATATATATATATAAGAATATATATATATATATATATATATATAATATATATATATATATGCATATGAGGTGAGGTAAAAGGAAACGTGAACAAAAATAATGAGTCAAACAAGTCCAAATAGGACAGAAATATTTCGTCCTTCTGACGCGAGAACATCCTCGTCAGAAGGACGAAATATTTCTCTCTTACTTGGACTTGTTTGGGTCATTATTTTTGTTCACTTTTCCTTTTACCTCACCTCATACTGTCGGATTTTACTCCAACCCTCCTATCTTCATATATGCATATATATATACATATATACACATATATATACATATATATATGCAAATATATACATGCATACATATATATATATGGCATAATACATGTATATATATATATATATATACATATATACATATATACATGATACATATATATATGCATATATATATATATATACATATATATATACATATCTCTATATATATGTATATATAATATATATATATATATGATATAATATGATATATATATATATATATATATATATATATATATATATATATATATATATATATATAAGAGAGTTTCATAATTTGCTTGAATATATATTTGCTTGATAGCCTTTTAAATCAACCTCCTAATATATTATATATATATATATATATATATATATATATATATATATATATAATCTTAGATACATATATATATATATATATATATATATATATATATATATATATATATATATATATATATATATATATATATATATATATTACGCGCCACAAATCTAATATAAAATTTAAGAAATAAGTTCGAACATACTTTTTTCACATTTTTATTTCTATTGATTTTTAAGACAAAAAAAAATAAAATAAAAAGAATAAATTCAATTCTGTGTCGATACATCACAGAATTGTCTTTAAGTAAGCTGCGAGAATCTCGAAAATTCCCCGAGATTACACAACACTCCCTTTCTCACTCACTCGCTCACTCACAGACAAACAGACAGACACGTGCATTCGACATGCGCTTATCAAATAAGGAAAGTGGGTTTATGGGAGATATTAAATGGAATGATTTAAAAAAAAAAAAGAAAATTATTTCGTAAGGGAATTGAAAACGTGCTCTTAATGTTTAATTAACTTACATAGACGGGAGAGAAAATATTTTCTGATTGAATAATATGTTCAAGTGAAATGCTCACATTTGACGCCTATCATTTAAATGAATTAGCAATTTCATATTGAAGAATTTATAACACACACACACACACACACACATACATACATATATATATATGTACATATATATATTATGATTACGATAAACCTACTCGAGTTTCACCATATATAGCAAACAAATACATATACACACATACACACATATACACACACATACATACACACACACATATACACACACACATGCATACATATATATATGTACATATATATATATATTATGATAATGGTACACGGTAATAACCTACTCGAGTTTCACCATATATAAAAAAAATAAACACGTGCAAACAACTGCAATTAATCTATATTTTGATTAATCCAGTGGACTTAACCCTGAAGATCCTTATGGTGAAACTCGAGTAGGTTATTACCGTGTACCATTAGCTGATGGTTTTTCACTGAAGTGTGAGTGACTGCAAGTCTCCTCAGGTCTCCAGGACTCTTTGAGTATTCTGGCAGATTGCAGCAGTGCAGTGTTCTGAATGGTTTCAATCCTTCCTCTGATTTCAAACTTTCCAAACCCTTTTCTAATCCTTTTCGGATCGTTCCAAGTGCACCAGCTACAATTGGTATCACTTTCACTTTCATATTCCATAACTTTTTCAATTCTCTCGCAAGGTCCAGATATTTGTCCTATTTTTTCATTTTCCTTTAGCTTTACCCTGTGATCTGCTGAAACTGCAAAATCCACCAGTTGATAAGTTCTTTCTTTTTTGTTAATCAACACCAGGTCTGGTCTTCTTGCTGTGATAAGGTGAACCCTTTTTTATTTCAAAGTCCCAGAGAATTTTGTGCGTTTCGTTCTCAAGAACTGATTCTGGTTTATGCATATACCATTTTGTTGTATGGTCAAAATTAAACTTTTTGCATAATTCCCAGTGGATCACCTTCCCAACCCAGACGTGTCTAGTTTTGTATTCTCGTTGTGCTAGTTTGCTACATTTGCAGAGTATATGGTTTACAGTTTCATCTCTATTACCACAAAGTTTACATTTACTATTTTGTTGGGTCTTATTAATTTTCGCTTTTATATAGTTTGTCCTTATGGCATTATTTTGTGCAGCAATTATTAATGATTCTGTTTCTCTTTTGAGGTTTCCTTTTCTTAACCATGTCCAAGTCTTTCCATGTGCAACCTCTTCAATTTGTCGTTTGAAGTGTCCATATAATTGTTTTCTTCCCATTTTTGTTTTCTAGTCTTTGTTGTTTTTCTGTTTGTCCATCTGTCACTCCTACTATTGTTGGCCGCCATAAGTAATTTGTCTTTGCTCTTTCTTGTGTAATCCTCAAGTTGTTGGATAGTGGTTTCTACGCAGTCCTCTATGTTGGCAAGACCTCTTCCCCTTCCCTTCTTGACACATATAATCTATCTTTATCCTCTCTAGGGTGAAGAGCCTTGTGCATGGTCATTAACATTCTCGTTCTTTGGTCAATCTGGCTGAGTTCTTCTTTTGTCCATTTTAATAATAATAATAATAATAATAATAATAATAATAATAATTATTATTATTATTATTATTATTATTATTATTATCCTTTTGAGTTTTCACATCAGTGTAAGCTGATGGTCTTCCACTGGAGTCTGAGTGACAGCAAGTCTCCTCAGGTCTCCTGGACTCTTCTGAGTATTCTGGCAGATTGCAGCAGTGTAGTGTTCTGAATGGTTTCAATTCTTCCTCTGATCTCCAAACTTTCCAAACCCTTCTCCAATCAATATTGGGATCGTCCCAAGTGCACCAACTACAATTGGTATCACTTTCACTTTCATATTCCATAACTTTTTCAGTTATCTGGCAAGGTCCAGATATTTGTCCATTTTTAAAAAGATTTTTTTAAATTAAAAAAAAAATTATTATTATTATTATTATTATTATTATTATTATTATTATTATTATTATTATTATTAATTTATCATCTTAAATTTCAAAATTAAAAGAAAATATATTCAGTATTGATATTTTCTAGTCACATCTTATTGAAGCACCTAATCAAAATTCTGCAACGATTCCAAAATAGAAATCTGAAACTCCTGATGCCAAGAGTTGTGCTCCGGGCAAATCTTGCAAGCACAGTGTCTACGAAATGTTCAAAGATCTGATTATCTTGCCTTTAGGGAGGATGCTGGTTTTGTCAATCAAAATCTTTCTATGGTGGACTGGATACCGGTAAAAGGAAATCCATCAAAGCCTAAGCTCAAATACAAGGACCGTTTAAAGTTGTATCTCGGCAAATGCAAAATTGATGCGGAAGATGGAGATGGGGTCCGGGCTATTCGCCAAAGACAGTGAACTGGCACCACACTGCTCACTGGGGAACCCAGCATTTCGAAAGATAAAAGTACTCAATATGCTTCCTTCAAACGTTCCGTTCGCAAAGTTGAGCATACTGAAACCACACATTGCTGTCAGTGTGCTCACAGCCAATGTATTAATGTATGGTTTATGGCTAGGTTTGTTTTACGGCATATCAACCTCAGTGGGTCATTTAATGCCGATAAAGTTTTGAAATAAATTCATTCGCAATGGATACACCAATTTTTTTTTATAAATACATTTTTCTATTTAACCCATAGATGGGACCCTAACAGTACTACCACTCCGGGTCAGAGTGGACCAGGAGCAATGTTGATGAAGGGGTGCTCCACATTCTCCAAACCTGGAACCTCACCATCAGATAGAGTTTAGCGTCATTCCCAGGACATGTAGACTCTCAGCCACCGCCTTCTAGCACCCATATGATAAAAGGGGGTTGGAGCTTGTGATAAGGGCAATACGGTTGGGACTATATTAATGTAGTTCACAATTATTTTACACAAGAAAACACTTGATACGTAGTTGTAAGATCAATGTTTGAAGAGCTAGTGTATTAATGTAGTGTTATACACTATCTTATTATAATAGAGATTGGGTGACAGTCTGTCTGTAACTGAAACTATATTAGTACCCAAGTCACGATTCCCTTAGTTATTTACGTCACATTCTCTTTATTCTTATCTAAACCTCAATTATAAATAAAATTGTTTTCCCTTATTATGTTACGTAGTGACGTTTTCACAGTACCAAATCGATATAATGTCGTATACCCTTTCTTACTTCTTCTTTACTCTGGTCGTATTTTCTTCTGGCCGGCTTTGCTATCCTGATCGTCTATCATCTATCTTGGTCTGGTCTAGCGTCTGGTGTTGGCTTTCTTGGGGACTTCGGGTCTGGTCTCTATGGAGATCTCTCGTTATCAGAAGCCCTGTGTTATTGTTAGTTTTTAGGTAATAAACACAAGACTTCGATTTACGTTGATGTTACTTTATTTCCAAATCCCCAAACCAGACATTCTGCGCAGTGAGACTTACATATTACTAGCTCGATTTCTAACTTCTAACTGACTGAGTTACTTAGTATCTTTAAACCGGAACAGGGTCTTCTATGTCTTCCGGTTCTCACGATTTATCCCCGGAAAGCAAGGTGAGAGTGAGGTCAAGCATTGTCACTCATCTTTCAAGGCCGTGGGCTGCACTAATCGCCATTATGTTTTCTACACTATTGCCATAATCATTAGGTATCTAATAATTATGTAACAATTAATGCTGTTGGCCTTATCTACATACTAATAACATCCAAATGTATTTATATGTACAACAAAATAGCGGTTTACAATGTTAACATGGCGTCTAATTTGCATTATTGATTTCTAATTGTCTGGCTTTATTTCAATAAATATTTATATAAATTTGAAAGAAATCCATTAACAAAATAAATAACTGTAATTTTACTCCATTTTATTCTTTATTTCCTATTTTGACTAAATAGCTAACTTAGGAAAATTTAGCAATGAACATGGGATTGATGAAAAATGATGGAAGAGTAACTTTCAGTTGTTCTATTTTTTTATATGTTTCAAATCATTTTATCTGCATTCTTATTTAGTTTCATTAGTCTTTCTAATTAATATATTTCATTGCATTAAAACTTAAATACTTGCGCCCGTAAGGGTGCATATTTTTTGCTAAGTCTTATTATAATAATGGAGATTGTAGTGTTTTTATGTCTGTAAAACCGAAACTATATTACTAATCGAGTCACAATTACATCATAGTTATTTACATCACATTCTTCATGATTTTATTTATATTTAAAAACCTCAATTATTAATAAAATTGCTTCACCTTTTTATTAGTGTTGTCCAGATCTACATGATATTACCGCGTACCCCACTTGTACGGGTCAGGCACAAAGCCCTATTAACGTGGGACCACCCACAAGCCGAAGCTCATGGGTGGTAGGCAAAAAATTGCGTCGACCCGTGGCATTCCCCTCAGGGGGGCGCCTCAGGCGCAGGGCAATAAACCCAGCCCTGTCCCTTTTAAATCGGGGGGCAGGTGTTGCCTGGGGGGATGGCCCCTGGGATCGACGCTATTAACTTGTAAAGATCCAGGGCCGAAGCCACTGGACCCCGGCGTTGGCCGGATCTACATAGTATTTGGTTGCAATATCAACGTTTTAAAAGCTAGATTTGTTGATTCGTTGGTTGGTTGGTTGGTTGGTTGGTTGGATTTTACGGCATGTCAACCCTTGTTGGATTATTTTATGCCGAAGACGTTATTTTTTTTATTCATTCTTGTTGGGTATTCAAAGTTTTAACTCATTTTTAAAACACATTTTTCTTCACCCGTGTATTTTTTATCATCTAACCTATAGATGGGACCATAACAGGTACTACCACTCCTTAAAAGCGAGTTGAGTTAATGTAGTTCACACTCATTTTAAACAGATGTGTACTTCATACTTAGTATTATTTAGTTTGGTGGTTGGTTTTGAAGGCTATCAAAATGCAAGTTAAAAAAAAATAAGGTAACTATGGTGTTGTCTGTTAACCTTTATTTTTATTTCAAAAAATTCTTAACATTTCAAGATAAAAATCTCATCTACAGAAGATCTCCGAAACTGAAGTCGTTGCTAGTGGCTGTCCATTTGGTTTTATTCCAAACACTCTGCGTGTATGTGTGTGTATGTGTGCGTGTGTGTGTGTGTGTGTGTGTGTGTTTGTTTGTTTATGTGTGTGTGTGTGTGTGTGTGTGTGTGTGTGTGTGTGGTTATGTGCGTGTGCCTGTTCAATAGTGTCTGATTATCAATCCAGGTCTGGCTCATCCTCTAAGCATAAACTTCAGTATTATTTACATTATTCGATCTAATGTCTCATCTTTATTGTTATCTGAACAACGTTTCGACCAGAGTGCCCTCCGGCCTTCTTCAGAAACAATAAAGATGAGGACAATAGTCCGAATAATACAAACAATACAAATTATCAAGCCTCATCTAAAAGAATTCAGAGAAACTTGTGTACATAGTTGAAATATTTTTTTGAGCATACTATCTATGCCTAAGACGTCGGTCAGCGACTCGCTGGATTTTCAAAGTCACGTGCGCTATCATTCTTGAGAAATTGAGAATCACTCTAACATTCTTAGTGGAGAAGAAACAAAAAAAAACATCGTTGGATCCAGTCTGTAGGAAGTTGAGCCTGCTGCGGGGGGGGGGGGGCAATCAGAATGGAATTGATACGAAATCACAACATGTGATCTCGCTGGGAGTTGGAGTAGATAGCAGTTATAGTGATTGACATAAGTATTTGAACGACAAACCGTCTCTTATCACGTGATTTTGAGAGTTTTGTTACATGAAAAATGTTTTTTTTAATCCTTCAAAAATGTTTTTTTAGAATTGATCAGGGAAATTGAGAAGGCGAACGGGTAATTTTTGAGGAAGTGCGTCCCGGTCTCCTGCCTCAAAAATTGCTACCCGATGACTTCAAAATAACAACCCCAGCTCGTCGTAATTCTTGTTTATTTATCGTAATTTGTCGTAATTCTTGTCTAGATATGAAGATGGATATATAGTTTGAATAGACTGAGATAGATAGCTAGATAGATAGATAAACAAACAAAAATAATATAGATAGATACGAACAAATGGAGATAGATAGATATTTTCGACAAGTAAATGTATTTGGGGGAATTGCTTCTTTTTTGTCATGATTAAACTAAAAAACAAGACATTAAACAAACATGAATAAAACAAAATCTTAGTATTTAAAGTAATATAGATAAATATGAACAAATTGAGATAGATAGATAGATAGATAGATATGAAAATGGATAGTTTTAAATAGACTGAGCTGGGTCGTTATTTTAATAGTCACCGGGTAGCAATTTTTGAGGCAGGAGACCGGGACGCACTTCCTCATAAATTACCGGCGAACGTATATACATTACGATTTGAAATAGTTTCAAATTTTGTTTGGATACTGGTTTGCTTTAAATTCTTAATAGTTTCTGTAATCTTCGGAAAAAAGATATTTCTTGTGTTTTTTCAAACACACGGGAGCATCGCTTTCTATTATATATATATATATATATATATATATATATATATATATATATTTATATTACCAAACTTATTGATAAGTCCTCACAGTGAAAAAAACCCAGCAAATAGTTTGATTGTAAAAATATACTACCAAACATCAACCGGAAAGAAAAAAAATTTTGGAAAAAAGAAAAGACCAAGATAATCGCACCAACAAAAAATAATCTATTAGTACAAAACCTTAGCCCTGAAGAGTATTAAGCGAAACTTTTAGTAGGTTCGTCTGACTCATTAGATTTATCTTTCTATAATATATATATATATATATATATATATATATATATATGCGCTCCACATCCTCCTGGGGTTGAGCACTCTGGGGGATTTCGCTGACGACCGCCAACTAAAGCGTAAACGCAACGCTCTCCTATATAAGGGATGAATCACTCTATAGCGGTCTTTACATACATACATACAGAGGTGTGTATTAAAACAGTTAAAAACCCCTTCGCATTCTGTAGGTAACGATAGCCAAGCGATTAAGCTGTCTGACTGATGCTGAAACGATTGGATTTCAATGACGGCTGTAGGTAACTTACACTTGTTTAGCCACATTAAAGAGACTTGATAAGTCGAAACACGTGTCCGTGAATGACTCTCTCTATTTTGGAGGGGGGGGGGAGAATATGTGCTTAATTGAAGTCCTACCTAATTTTGAAAATTAATTAATTGATAATTAATGAATTAGGCGGGCACACTTGTTCAAATGTAAGGCTAACGAATCGAGAAAAAGTCAATCTCTATATGTACATTTCGGCCTATTATGCATCATCATCAGAGTATAGACATACTGAGGTATGTAACCTTGTGTCACATCCTAACCACTGTGAATGGTTGGGTAAATACTAGGGCATCCAATCATGGCATAATAATTAGCAAGACAGTCTTGCATATATATAAATATATAAATATATAATATATATATAACAATTTAAATATATATATTACTTATCTAATAGTAAGTTTGATCCCTGTTAGATGTCCCATACTTGCAAACAATATGTGTATAAAAACCAAGATTATTATAGCAGTTCGCAAGTTATAAAAGTCGTCGGGTTGGTCTAATCGGTAGTCGGTATCAGCCAATCACCGAGGGAGTTTATCTCCTTTTCACTAGCGCTAGACCAAGGAGATTGTTTTTGTGCTTGAGCTGGAGCGCCACACCTACCATCAGCCCATTATGTTATATAATTCTGTTTTCTGATCATCTTCCACTATCTTATGTATCTGGGAGTTCTTCTTCTAGCGTCTGGAACTTTCATTTGGAGATTTCGTGTCTGGTCTTCCATTAAGGATTTCTCGTCTATCAGAAGCGCTGGGTCATTAGTAGTTTTTGGATGAATAACACAAGACTTAGATTTCTTTATATTATATTTTATTTAGAAATCCCCATCCAGACTAACTGCGCAGAGTGTGAGCACCGGAGGCGCGCTAATCGCGACTTGTTATCTCCGTGGCTTGCCGAGTACTGACTTAACTAACTCTTTCAAATCAAAACCGGAAAAGCCCTTGGTTTCTCATTTCTCTACTAATTCTCACAGTATCTACCGGAAAAGGGGTTAACACGAGATTAACATGTGCCAATCAATTTATGATATCGTCACATACTCCCACTCAAAAAAAAAACTGCTAGCCGTAATTTCTAATAGCCATTTTGATTTCTACACTAACCCTACATAATTGTGAGATACTAACAATTATGTAACACTTACTTTACAACACAGATACCTATGCTACTCATACGCTGCGTTGGCGAGGCCGGTATCGAAACTTGATGGTTCCTAGCCGAACGCTCTACCGACTGAGCTAACCCGGCCCTTAAAGTTGTAATAATAATTGCCTCAATGTATTTCTGAAACAACTCTGCACTCTTATGCTAACGTCTCTAAATTCATTTACTTTTTTGGCTGTTTGGCTGTTTTGTTTTACGGCATATCAACCTCAGGACATGTAGACCGTCAGCCACCGCCTTTTAGCACATATATGATAAAAAGGGTTGGGGCTTTCCATAAGGACAATAGGGTTGGGGTAACCATATAGGTGCTAGGGCTAGACAGCCGATTGATCGGAGGGGGCTCTCCGACCGCCCGTCTAGCCTAAGTAAGGTTCTAAGTGGAGTGTTGCAGGTCATGGACTGCTATTCTACCAAGACTCCGTTCTTAAGCATCACAGGTCGCCACCCACGGCCAACAGGTGGCCCCATTTGGGGGAGTCTTACCCCTCTGCAGAGGTGGTCGGTACATTCTAACGCCCCAGCCGACAGGGCGGTTTTTTTGGTTGGAGAATGTCTTCTCTGAATTTTCCTGTTATTTTTTCTGACATCCAAGATGCCAATCTACAAACATTTGAAAAAGATTCATGAATTGATATGACATTCCGGAAGAAATAGGAATCTTGGTCACTGCAGAGGTCAATACATTTCTTACAGCAGAACAGCGTTCTTCTTTGACAGGCTTTTTGTACGTACCCTACTGGAAATGACATGTTCTTTGATGGACATTCGTATTGAACGTCTGGCGACATTTTTCTTTAACTGGAAATCAAAATTCTTGGACAAAGAATTGATCGTTTGCATCTTGACAGTAAAAGCCATTTGGTCCAGTTTTCTTTTGTCTCCAAAATTGAGGAACATTTTCTTCCAGTTTCTGTGGAACCTCTACTTTGATTCTGATGGACAATTCTGTAAATGGTAGTCAATGGAATATTCAAATTCTTCCCTTTCGGATACTTCTTGATGGACCCCTTAATTCTATTCTTGGAATATGATAACTGAGAACTAACTTTATTTGGTGTCATGAAGTCAAAAACAAACAAATTAGAAGTCTTGGTATGAAAGACTTATCTTATTATAATGGAGATTGTGTATTTTACTGTCTGTAACCGAAACTATATCACTACTCAAGTCAAAATTCCCTTTCTTATTTATGTCATATTCTCCGTGGTTTTATATTTTATTTAACCTTCAATTATTAATAAAATTGTTTTTCATTATTAATACTGTTGATCCTATCTATATACGAATAATACGCAATTGTATTCATATATACAACAAAATAGCGGTTTACAATGCGAACGGGAAGTGTAATTTGCATATTGTTATTAAAAATATGTTTCTTTTATAAATATGTGCTTAGTATTATTGATTTCTAATTGTTTGGTTTTATCTTAAGGAATATGAGCAAAAAATTTCGGGGATAAATCTTTAACAAGAAGAAACAACTGTAATTTTATTAATTACTTCATAAACAGGACCCCAGAATAGTTGGACTTCCAATTGTGTTGTAATTGTTACCAAGCTAATTTCACAGATGCAACACTACTGAACAGCGTGTTTGATCCTCTCTGGATGCTCCATTCTTACGATCTTATGTCACATCCTACCCATAACGAACGGGCTGGATAAATACCTTTCCCAATGGTATCAAAGCTATGGGAAATGCAAAAATAATATAAAGATAATACTTTTCCTTTTCCTTTTTTCTTCCTACCTTCCTTCTTTTCTCACTCACAACCTTCTTTCCTTTCTTCCGTTTTCTTTCTTTTCCTTCCCCCTTCTTTTTTCTCTATCTTATTTCTTTCTTTCTTTCTGTCTTCTTTCCTTTCTCCCTTCATTCATTCTATCTTTCTTTCTTTTTTCTTTTCTCCTCTCTTCTTCTTTCTTCTTTCTTTTCTTTCTTTTCTTTCTTTCTTTCTTTCTTTCTTTGTCTTCTTTTGTGCACTCTCAAATCTAATATTCATTATTTTTTATTTTTTTCATTTTTCTTTCTTTCTTTCTTCTGCATACTTTCTTTTTTTCTCTTCCCTTCTTTCTTCTCCTTTCGTTCTTCTTCTTTCTTTCTTTCTTTCTTTCTTTTCTTCTTTTCCATTTCCTTCCTTTTTTCTTTCCCTTTTTTCTTTTTCTTCTTTTTTTCATTTTCTTCTTCTTTTCTTCTCTTTTTCCTTCATTCTTCTTTTCTTTCCTTTCTTTCCTTTTTCTTTCTTCTTTTCTTTCTTTCTTTCTTTTTTTAATTATTTTCTTTTCTAACTTACTTCCTTTCAAAATTTCTTTTATTCTTTCTAAGTTAACTTTTTCTCTTTTTCTCCTTTCCCCTTCCTCTCTTTGATTTCTTTTTCCTTCCTTTTTTCTCCCTTTCACTCTTCTCGAATGGCAAACAAAAACAATGAACAAACAACAAAGAAAAAAATTTCTACTAATACTTTCTGTCTCTTTCATTCTTTCTTTCTTTCTTTCTTTTCTTTCTTTCTTTCTTTCTTCTTATTTACTTCCTTTTCAAATTTCTTTGTTCTTTCTAGTTAGCCTTTTTTTTCTTTCTCATTTTCTTCTTCCTCTCTCAGAAACAATGAACAAACAGAAGAGAAAAAAAAAAAACTTTTCTACTATTACTTTCTGTCTCTTCCATTCTTTCATTCTTTCTTTCATTCTTTCTTTCTTTCTTTTCTTTTTAATTACTTTCTTCTTATTTACTTCCTTTTCAAATTTCTTTGTTCTTTCTAAGTTAGCCTTTCTCTCTTTCTCATTTTCTCTTTCCTTTTTTCATTTCTTTTTCCTTCCTTTTTCTCTCCCTTTCACTCTTCTCGAATGGCAAACAGAAACAATGAACAAACACAAGAGAAAAACCCTTTTCTATTAGCCGATACGAAAGAGAGAAAAACAAGATATAAATGCAATAATTACAGTAATTGAATGACGACAGAACATCCTTGTAAATCGCTGCCATTGAAACGGGCGAAAAGATTACGAAACGAAATGGCACAGGTGCGCCTGGTCGTGTTCGACAAGACGCAAAAAAAAAAAAAATGTTTAATTTTTCTTTTCTTTTTATATTTCTTTTCTTTTGTCTTTTTCTTTTATTCAATATTCTCGTTTCTCCACAAATACAGCTTTGTAAATTTCTCGGAAGCCGCCAGCGAGAGATGAGAGAACGCGCGTGGAAACGCATTTTTATTTTATTTCAGTTTTATTTCTAGATTAGGCCGGTGGAAGAAATTAGAAGTGTAATAGGAAAAGGGAACGGACGAGTGGTGGCAGAAAAAGAATATAAAAAAAATAAAAAAAAATAAATAAAAAAAACAACAACATCTCCAAACAAAAAAAAAGAGAGAAAAAACAAAAACAAAATAAAAGAAAGCGAAAGTTCGTTGTCAAGGTGATTCACATTTGCCGTTTGCGTTTTTTTTCTTTCGTTGAGCGTGTGCGTGAGTGGAGACGCGGAATGCGAATTTTCTCTCTCTGAAGCGTTTTTCTTCCCGCCTTTTCTTCCCGCGTCATTGTCATGATGATGCAAATAAAGCCATTGTTGTTTCAATAGGAAAATTATAATCATCACTAACTGGCGTCGCATCTACAATCATAATGATGCAGGACGATGAATGCCTCCTTTGTTATTACGGTGACCATAGCACATAAGTGAACAATGTATTACAGTGATTTTATTGAAATTTACCGCTGCTGTAACGGGTTCAAATCTCGGGGGGATTACCATACCGTGCTAATTAACTCTGGTATCTATTTTTCGTTTTTTTTTCTTTCACCGGGATTATGAATAAATTATATATCATTTATTAATAATGGAAATGGACCCGTCGCCTCGAGTTCAAATCCTGGATGTAGTAATTATATTTCACTTAGCGCTAATACCCTTGGGAAAGGTATGAATCCTACTCTCCCTCCAGCTATGGATAAATAGTAGGGCAGACTGGGCCTTTAACCTTCGTTAAGTGACCATAGCACATAAGTGAACAATGTATTACAGTGATTTTATTGAAATTTACCGCTGCTGTAACGGGTTCAAAATCTCGGGGGATTACCATACCGTGCTAATTCACTCAGATATCTGTTTTTTGTTTTGTTTTTGTTTTTCTTTCACCATGTTTATGAATAAATTATATATCATTTATTAATAACTTTATTTATTAATAAATTAATTAATAAATAAATTTAATATATTTTACTAGCTTAATTGCCGCTCGATATGGCGGCTTTTAAGCTAAACAATTAATTTCTGTTGTCATAATACTAGTGATATTTTGCCATTGACTGATAGTCAAAATTAGCCAAATTTTACGACAAAAGAAAAGTACTATGTTTGTTGATTTCCGTTTAATCAATAGTAAATTCCCGTAATCATAGAGATAACGATATTCAAGTCGTGTGCGTCCAAAACTTTCAATATATATATTTACCAACCCCTCCGCACGAGCAGAATGGGACACTGTCAATTTCTTAAGCGAAGTTCAACAGGTTTTTTAAGTGTTGAATATTTAATCTATTTTGTTTTGTACAGCCAGAATGTTGTAGTATAGATGTTTTCACTCTACACTGGTATGAACTAAATAATGTTTCTTTTCATCTTGTTTTTTTTTTATTATTATTTAGCAGTAAATAAACTATTAACAGTTAAGGCGCAAAATATTTTTCTTTAAGAGTCGAATATTTAATCTATTTTCCTTTGTGCAGCCAGAATGTTGTAGTATAGATATTTTCACTCTACACTGGTATGAACAAATGTTTCTTTTCATCTTGTTTTTATTATTATTATTTAGCTAGCATAATAAACTATTAACAGTTAAGGCGCAAAATATTTTTCTTTTAAGAGTCGAATATTTAATCTATTTTGTTTTGTGCAGCCAGAATTGTAGTATAGATGTTTTCACTCTACATTGGTATGAACTAATAATGTTTCTTTTCATCTTTTTATTATTATTATTATTTAGCTAGCAGTAAATAAACTATTAACAGTTAAGGCGCAAAATATTTTTCTTTAAGAGTCGAATATTTAATCTATTTTGTTTTGTGCAGCCAGAATGTTGTAGTATAGATGTTTTCACTCTACACTGGTATGAACTAAATAATTTCTTTTCATCTTTATTTATTATTATTATTATTATTTTATTATTATTATTTACTATTTAGCTAGCAGTAAATAAACTATTAACAGTTAAGGCGCAAAATATTTTTTCTTTAAGAGTCGAATATTTAATCTATTTTGCTTTGTGCAGCCAGAATATTGTAGTATAGATGTTTTCACTATACACTGGTATGAACTAAATAATGTTTCTTTTCATCTTGTTTTTTATTATTATCATTATTTAGCAGTAAATAAACTATTAACAGTTAAGGCGCAAAACACTTTTCTTTATGAGTCGAATATTTAATCTATTTTCCTTTGTGCAGCCAGAATGTTGTAGTATAGATGTTTTCACACTACACTGGTATGAATTGAGTAATCTTTCTTTTCATGTTTTTTTTTTGCTTAAACGTTAGTTTTATTGAGATTCCGCCATTGTTCAGTGATTATTTTAATGATTAATCTTTTGGAGAATTAACATTGTTTTGTTGGGGGAATTATCAGATAATCTGTGCCTAATGGTGTGTGGTATTGGCTTGATGGTAGAAGGTAGGGTTAAAAAAATGTGTATATTGAGTGATTGGGAGAACTTACCTCTGGATTTCATCATCAGGCAAATAGCACAGTCCATTAACCATTGATTGTGATAATATGTTTGTTGTCATTTTCTACGAACGTTTAGGTCTCTGAATATATTAAAATTACGAGGGTAATCCCAAAAGTAAGCACTTCAAAGTGCTGGGTACGTAGAGACAGTGGTATCATTATTTTTTATCAAATATCAAGTCAAATTATGTCTTCAACTTTCTAAAATCAAAGCATGGTGTTGGCGTTTTTTGGATATAAGGCGTGTGGTAAATGGTCACTTCTATTTATGGACTCACCGATAAGCACGTGACCACTATTGTCCAATCACTGGCAGTGCTCTGCTGCTGTTGTTGTAATTTATACTGTCTGATTCTAATCTTAGCTCACTACTACTTGGATCTTCTTGGACGTCGGACCTAAAGGATTCTATACCACAGGACTTATTCACTTACCAAAAGATTCTCTATCACGGGACTTACTCATTTACTTTGAGTTCTTTCCAACTGGCCAAGGATGGCGGCCAGATACTTAACACATGGATTTGTTCATTTGTATTTAACAGGTACCACCAATCCGGACCAGAGTCGACCTGGGACTAATGGCGATGAATGAGGTACTCCATATTCCCCAGGCTCTAGAACTGGAAACTTCATTACTATATGCGCTTGGCGCTTGCATTAAGACCCTCAGCCACCGCTTTCTAGCACATATATAATCAAAAGGGTTGAGGGTAGAATTTCGGCATTATCTAACCTCAATGGAGGCGTGTGGTGTAATGGTTATTATCGTAGGAAATGGAGTTAAAATCTTGTACGACTTGTCAGACCGTTTGCATTTCACATAGCGCTAATACCCTTGCGAAAGGTATACCCTCACGTATTTCCCCTCCAGCTATGGGTAGATAGTAGGGCGGTTTGGGTTCTTTAACCTAGCTTAGGCAACCAGTCTAAGAGAACGAAAACTGAATTAAAACCTGTTAAACAGCGTCTAAGAAACTGATCACATCCTACTTTATGGAAGGATTGGATATATATATATATATATATATATATATATATATATATATATTAAAACATACTCGCCTACCCGGATTTTAACAGCATGTTAAACCCACAAAAAACACTTGAACTTTTATAATTCTTCTATAATGCTCCCTTTCTAATAATCTATCAACAATTTCTTCAAATAAGAAATTTTCTCCTGAAGATGACGAAACTAGTTGAGAATAAAACAATATACAAGAAATATTCCTGATTGTCTTAATACTTTTTGTTCACACTATATATATATATATATATATATATATATATATAGAGAGAGAGAGAGAGAGAGATAGATAGATAGATAGATAGATAGATAGAGAGAGAGAGAGAGAGAGAGAGAGAGAGATAGATAGATAGATAGAGAGAGAGAGAGAGAGAGAGATAAGTCATGGACATTTCTGTTATTATTATAAAGAAAGGACATGCTATTGAGAAAAATATAAGAAAAAAAAGAGATTAGGGGTGACAAACGCGAAAACAATATCGCTAATCTGTTTCAATCGGTGATGAAAAGAAGAAGAAGAGAAGAAGAGAAGAGAGAGAGAGAGAGAGAGAGAGAGAGAGAGAGAGAGAGAGAGAGGAGAGAGAGAGAGAGAGAGAGAGAGAGAGAGAGAGAGTTAAATTAAAATTATTAAACATTTTACATATTGAACTAAATGCAACAGCTCTTAAGAAACATGTCAAACATTGTAATAATCAGATAAACATACTGTGGTATTAGCGACATAGACCACCCCCAGCGGAGTTTAACAGGTTTGAATTCAGAGTTTTCCTTCTCCTAGACTGGTTGTCTAACCAAGGTTAAAGAACCCAGTCTGCCAGAATATTTACCAATAGCTGGAGGGAGATGTTGGATTCATATCTTTCCCAAGGGTATTAGCGCTATGTGAACTGTAGCTTCGTCTAGGATTTGAACTCTGGTCGACGACTCCATTTCCTTCGACTCTAACCATTAGACCACTTCCCTCCAATATATATACACATGTCCTACTAGTTGTAACATATTCAGAGACTTAACTTAAGAAAATATTATGGAAGATATGACAAAGGACGGGTCAGTGATAATCATTAGTATGAAATGGCAATAGGTATATAATCACAATCGGTTATTTCCTATAACTCCAACTAAAAGGGGAACCACTCTGAATGAATTTTATAAATTATTTATTTATTTATTAATCTACTAAGAAAAAAGAAGACGGGGTTAAGGTTTAGGGTTAGGGTTAGGGTTTAGGGTTAGTTTAATGGGAAAATAATGGGTAGATTAATTAACAGATAAAATTCATTTAGAGTGTTTCCCCTTTTTTGGTTGGGGGTTATAGGAAATAAACTCAGAATGGACTCTTCTATTTGCTTGATGATGAAAGCCATCGGTAAGTCCTCGCCAAACATTTAATATACTCGTCTTTTTTTAACCCTACCTTTACCATCAAGCCAATACCACACGCCATTAGGCAGAGATTATCTGATAATTCCCATAACAAAACAATGTTAATTCTGCAAAAGATTAATTATTAAAATAATCACAGAAAAATGGCTGATTCCCAATAAAACTAACGTTTAAGCCAGGCAGAAGAAGAAGAAGAAGAAGAAGAAGAAGAAGAAGAAGAAGAAGAAGAAACAAGATGAAAAGAAACATTATTTAGTTCATACCAGCGTAGAGTGAAAACATTTAAACTAAAACAGCACAAAACAAAATAGATTAAATATTCATCTCTTAAAGAAAAAAATATTTTGCGCCTTAACTGTTATTAGGTTATTTACTGCTAAATAACAACAATAATAATAATAATAATAATAATAATAATAATAATATAATAATAAACAAGATGAAAAAAAAACAAAACAACAAGATGAAAAAAAAGAACATTATTTAGTTCATACCAGCGTAGAGTGAAAACATCTATACCAAAACACCACAAAAAAAAAAAAATTAAATATTCAACTCTTAAAGAAAGATATTTTGCGCCTTAACTGTTATTAGTTTATTTACAGCTAAATAATTTTTAAAATCACGAAAATAAACATGATTTAGTTCATGCCAGTATAGTTCGGAAATATCCATAAAAAATTGATCTGCCAAAAGTACACCTAGTAAAGGTTGAAATTGAAAAGTATGGGCACGCAGGTGTGCTAACATTTTCAGGTGAACTCTGGTAACTGCAAATAACCCCACATATTAACGGGTACTGCAGCTGGTATAATAATATGATACGAACCATGAAGTATTATCAAGAAAAGAGTAAACCAAAAATTATTTTTCAAAAAGATAGAGGTAAAACATAGTCGAACGAAAATAAAAAAAAAAAATTTGGAAATCAAATTAAAAAAATAAAAAGCAAGCTTTCTTAACTTAAAAAAAATGTTTATTTTTTCATATTATATGTATTTCTATTTTTTTGGCTTGTTTTCATTTTTGGCTTGTTTTTTAAAATTTTCATTTATTCATTTATTTGTTTCATTTTTATTTATTATTTTTTATTCTTATTTTTATTTATCTTTTTTTGGGGGTGGGGGGCAATGTTCTCTTTGACTGGCAACTGGCAGAGCATCCGATCGGATGGAAAAAAATAACAAACATTTTTAGAGAAGTAGACATCGATCTATTATACACCAAAACCCGACCTGTCAAAGGAGTTTAAAATACATTGACGATATTCCCTGCAGACGGGGTAAAACCCTCCCAGCAAGGGTATGTCCTGAGTATAACTCTCAGTCAGTAGAGCGCTCGACCTAGGAACCAAATGTTCTGGGTTCGATTCCGGCCCTCACCAACTCAGCGTATGAATAGCACAGGGATCTGTGCGGTAAAGTGAGGAGTTGATGGTATGTATGGCGCTCCTCCTAAGAGGCCAAATCTCCTTGGTCTAGCGCTACTGAATAGGGGATAGACTCCCTCGCTGTATGGATGATACCGACTCTAGGCCTCCCACGACTTTACTTTACTTACATCTGAGGTGAGGCTTCATATGCTCCACTAAATTACACTTTTCAAGTCATGAGTTCAAATCCTGGACGAGGTTGTTTGCATCTCACATAGTTCTATTACCCTTGAGAAAGGAATGCATTCAACTATTCTCCATCCAGCTATGGGCAAATTATATGGAAACTAGGTACTAATCTTGTTTAAGCAACCAGTCTGAGAGAAGGAAAACTCTTAATTCAAACCTGTTAAACTTATCTTAAGAAATTGACCGTGTCACATCCTGCTCGTGTGGAGGGGTCGGTGCACACACACACACACACACACACACATATATATATATATATATATATATATATTATATATATATATATATCTGTTAATAAACAAAAAAGTTTAGGCTTAGAGGGTGAGCCAGATTTGGAATAATAATCAAAAACTGTTGAACACACACACACACACACACACACACACACACACACATACATTTTATCTCGAAATATTAAGAATAAATCACAGGTTAACAAACAGCACCATAGTTACCTTATTTTTCTTTACACTTTCATTGTGACTGCCTTCAAAACCAACCACCAAACCAATATATATATATATATATATATATATATATATATTAATATATATATATGGGCATGCTAGTGTGGGCAGCCCAGCAAGGACCTACATTGACCAACTATGCGAGGATGCTGGTTACTGCGCAAGGGAGCTCCCAATGGCAATGAATGATAGGGAAAGTTGGCGAGAGATTGTCATGGATACCCGTGCTACCTGCGCGACATGATGTATTATATATATATATATATATATATATATATTGATTCCATATATGCGTATATATGGATATATATGTGCTTATGTATTGTTTTGTCTGTATATATATTAACGTTTTATCTATTAACAATTTTCTTATTTTCTAAACATTAATATCCATATAAAATACGTCACATCAATGTTAACATTCCATCTCGGCATATTCACGTTCTACATGCGTCATCTTATGATCTTCATTTTCCGTTTTTTCACATGCAATGATCACGTCATCAGCCTTTATATATAAACGCACATATACAAAAATAACAGTAAATAACATTATATTCACACATTCATCATACACTGAACATTTTCATTTTCTCCCTTACAAAAATTTCTCTTGCATTGTCCCGAAATACATAAGTATAGACATATAACATTTTTCCTTTGATCTTGATATTTTGTGTCATATTTTTGTAAACATTTTCTTCATATATATATATATATATATATATATATATATATATGTGTGTGTAGTATATTAAGAAAATTGAAAATACACAGGTTTAATAAGTTGAGTGGTCAGTTTATTGGCCGAGGCTGCATTTGTTGGTATATGGAAGGTAATAACTAATTTTTATCACAGAATAAATTTTTTATCACCTTCCATATACCAACAAATGCCCTGAAGATGATCTAATTAATAGATCGAAACACTGCAGCCTCGGACAATAAACTGACCACTCAACTTATTTAAACCTGTGTATTTTCAATTTTCTTAATATACTACATACCGTCGGATTCACTTCCTTTTCTTCACACACACACACACATATATATATATATATATATATATATATATATATATATAATAGAATACGATATTTATTAGTAAACATTACTCAATATTATGGTTAGAGCATTTATACTTAAGTTAAGGTAGCGTGGATATGGAATCAACAGCGTCCGGTTACTGACAGTTTCTCGCGTTTGTGATCTTCAGACGTTATCTGGCTAATTGGATTTCAATAATAATCAATAATGGGACCCCTAGGGAACATATTTACAATAGAAGAGAAAAAGATGTTCAATGAGAGAGTAGGAAGGGAAGTAGTAGTAACGTTGAAATCAAGTAAAAATCCATTATGGGCGCTCGGGTTTGCTCGCATTTTCAGGTGCACTCTGGGGACTTCAATAACCCTTCCTCTCCCGGGTGTTACCAGGAACTGAACATAATAATAATAATAATAATAATAATAATAATAATAATATAGACCTTGCTAGAATTGAAAACACTGTAGAATATGAGGGTGAAAGTGATACCAATTGTAGTTTGTACACTTGGAACGGTCCCCAAAGCTTAGAAAAACCACCCAAAACATTAAGATCAACTATAAATAATAATAAGATTCCCGGAGACCCGAGGAGATTTGTTGTCACTCAGACCCCAGTGAAAGACCATCAAATTACGTTGGTGTGAAAAACTCAAAAGGAGTGATAATAATAATAATAATAATAATAATAATGAAAAGATGGATAAAGAGTCCTGGAAACCTGAGGGGACTTGTCACTCAGACTCCAGTGTAATACCACCAGCTAACGCTGATGTGAAAAACTCAAAAGTAGTAGTAGTAATAATAATAATAATAATAATAATAATATAATAATAATAATAATACCTGGACCTTGCCAGAGAACTGAAAAAGTTACGGAATATGAAAGTCAAAGTGATACAATTGTAATTGGTGCACTTGGGACGGTCCCAAAAAGCTTGGGAAAAAGATTGGAAAATCTGGAAATCAGAGAGAGAATTGAGACCATCCAGACTACTGCACTGCTAGAATACTCAGAAGAGTCCTGGGAATCCGAGGAGACTTGTTGTCACTCAGCTTCCAGTGAAATACCATTAGCTAACGCTGATGTGAAAACTCAAAAAGAGTGATAATAATAATAATAATAATAATAATAAATAATAATAATTCCTATTCATAAAAAAAAATCACCATAAATCTCTATTGATTTTCATGGAATCCACTGACAAAACCTTAACGCTTTTAAAAAAGGGAGAGAATCCATTTTATTTCATTGCATTGGGGCTTTTTTTTTTTCAAAGCCGCAGCGAATGATCGAATTTTTCGCAGATACGTTCCATCTTTATCATTTTTTCTTTTTCTTTTTTTTTATTTACCATTCTTTATTTTTCTATGTGCACCTTCCTTTTTATACTTTTATTTCGTCGTTCATTTTCTAATGAAGATTATTTCGTTGTTCCATGTCATAAAGCCTTTTGTATAACACGATTGGCGCTTGATCTGGGCTCATAGATAATTTCTGCTTGGCGTTAAGCACAGGCAATTAAGTGCAGTGGCTGCTTTAATGTCTATTCCTCTACCCAACTTCGACAATCTTATTTCTCTGAATGTTTGAGATGAGGCTTGATGATTACTATTATCTGCATTATTCGGACTATTGTCCTCATCTTCATTGTTATCTGTACAATGTTTCGGCCGATGTGCCCTCTTCTTTAGGTATTTCTTGTCGGACTCAGGAACATTCTTTTCGAACTCTGGAACCTTCTTGTCCAATTGGACACATGGCCTAGTGGATAAGGTAGTTAGGTTAAGAAAATTCTAAATTATCTCTCGACTGCAGGTACAATCCTGGTCAAGGGCAGCAGTAACATAGAATAATAATTAACACAGCTCATACCCCAGCTATGGTTAGCGGAATGAGAACAGGATACCCCCGTGGACAGAATAAAGTAGTTAGGTTAAGACAATTCTAAGTGACAGTTATCTCTGGACTGCAGGTTCAATCCTGGTCAAGGGCAGCAGTAACATAGAATAATAATTAACACAGCTTAACGCCTCTACCCCAGCAATGGTTAGCGGAATTAGAACAAGATACCCTCGTGGATTGAATAAAGTGTTAGGTTCAAAGTTCCATGATGGCTCCCGATTACGACAAGAAGGTTCCTGATTACGACAAGAAGATTCCAGACTTCGAAAAGAAGGTTACCGAATCCGAAAGAAGGTTCCAGAGTCCGAGAAGGTTCCCAAGTCCGGCAAGAAATACCTGAAGAATGCCGGAGGGCATATCGTCCGACGACAGTACAATCTTTTTTTTTTCATTTTGATACTACTACTACTACTACTACTGCTGCTGCTGCTACTACTACTACTACTACTACTACTAATGAGACGACAACGAGGATGACTGCGTTATCTTTTCTATTTTAATTCATTCATTTTCCCTTCTTAAAGTAAAAAAAGTCGTCGGGGCTGGCCTAAAGTCGGTATCAGCCAGACAGCATGGGAGTCTATCCCTTTCACTAGCGCTAGAGCATAGAGATTGTTTTGACGTCTGAGATGGTGTGCCACACCTAACAGTAGCTCCTTACTTTAACGCACAGATCCCTGTACTACTCATACGCTGAGTTGGTGAGGGTCGGTATCCAACCAGGAACCTTGTATTTCTTAGTCGGGATTCGCTACCGATTGAGCTATGCTTAGTTCGTCCAAATTGATAAAAACTCGAATGTTGACTTCTTAATTGAATTGAGGAAGAAAAGCAAGTGAAGTTATTTCATAAAAGATGTTTTAATCTTAATACATGATTCCATTATATATTGCTCGTATATGTTATTTCAGTAAAAATGATTTTAATTTTAAAAAATTCTTTGAATAAGGTCGTATATCAACAGCAGAGTAAACAACAACCCTATTACATTATATCTTGTTTTTGCAATAAACTGTTTGATTATTTTATTTTATATCGTAAATGCATTTTTAAAAAGCAATTAGATTAAGCGTTCGTAGCATTGTTGATACTCTCTCGCTGTTACTTGATTTCAACATACTATTACTTCCTTTCAAGGAAAAAATTCAAAGCCGCACCAGAAGAAGGTAACAACTAATTTCTGTCTAAGTTAGATCCACAACACACACACACACCACACACACACACACACATATATATATATATATATATATATATATATATATATATATACCAATCCCTCCGCAAGTCAATTTCTTAAGCGGAGTTTATCAGGTCTGAATTCAAAGTTTTCATTTTCCTAGGCTGGTCACCTAGCCAAGGTATTCCCTACGATTCATCCATAGCTGGAGGGAGAGTAGTTGCATGCATACATTTCCCAAGGGTATTAGCGCTATGTGAAATGCAAATAGCTCGTCCAGGATTTGAACTCGGGTTGACGTCTCTATTTCTACAACTCTAACCATTACACCACGCGCCTCCATAGAACCCTAATGGGTGAGAGGTGTGCGTTTAAATTTAAAAATGGACAAAAAAGGCGCATAAAGTATCTGGCTGAAGATTAGAACTTTTTGAATGACCCTCGTTTGTAATTTCTTGATCCAGTACAAATGAAGTTATGAAGATTTAGTTGGACCAACCATACAAAAGTAAAAGACTTGCTTTGAAAATCAGCATTTGAATGTTGTTTTTATTTACTCCTAAAATCTATTGCAAATAGTTTTTACTACTAAAATGCATTGAACATTGTTTTTACTACTAAAATGCATTGCAAATCGTTTTTACTACTAAAATGCATTGCAAATGGCTTTTACAACTAAAATGCATTGCAAATAGTTTTTACTACTAAAATGCATTGTAAATGGTTTTTACTACTAAAATGCATTGCAAATGCATGCAAATAGTTTTTACTACTAAAATGCACTGCAAATGGTTTTTACTACTAAAATGCATTGCAAATAGTTTTTACTACTAAAATACATTGCAAAAGGCTTTTACTACTAAAATGGACTGTAGATGAGATTTACTACTAAAATGCATTGCAAATGGCTTTTACTACTAAGATACATTGCAAATGAGTTTTACTACTAAAATGCATTGTAAATGAGTTTTACTACTAAAATGCATTGCAAATGGTTTTTACTACTAAAATTCATTACAAATGGTTTTGCTATTAAAACTCATTGCAAATACTTTTTACAGCTAAATGCATTCCAAATGGTCTTTACTACTAAAATGCATTAAAATTTTTTTCTTACTCGTAAAATGCATTGCAAATTGTTTTATGAGTAAATTCATATTAAATGTTTTTTTTATAATAAAATGCATTGCAAATGTTTTTTATATAAGTAAAATGCATTATAAACGTTGTTTTCATTTACTAGAAAAATGGATTTGCGAGACTAGCTTTGTAACTAATATATTACGTTGGGACAACCAAGGTGTCTATGTGGTTGAAATGTTATTTATCTTTATTTTTTGTAATTATATATGATCTGCAACTACCCATTGCCACTCACTGAAAACAACTTTTTCTAAAAAAATATAAATAAATGAATTAATAAATAAATAGATAATAAATAAAAGAATTATTTACAAAAAGGTATGAAAGAAAAAATTTTTCAAGTTCTTTTTT
>CM042162.1:31945683-31955683 GCA_023376005.1 Doryteuthis pealeii | reverse complement strand
GGGTGTGGAAAAAGGTTAAACTGAGTGTATGTTTAAATGTCTTGTAGTTATCTAGAAAGTAATGAGATTATTTTTCAGGTTGGCAACGATAATTGAGAATCAGCTAATCCGTGTTAATTGTTACATAGTTCATTATTTTCTATTAGAAGTCTGTCGTATCTGCACTTGTGTAAATCCCACTGTTATTTTAAAATACTAGCAAATATATGCACCCTCCGGGTGCAAGTATTTTAGTTATATTTTATGATAAAATATGATATGATATTAGATTAGAAAGGCTAATGAAACTGTATAAGAATGTAGATAAAAAGATTTTGAACAGAGGGGGTATGATTTAAAAATAGAACAACTTTTAAACTAACTCTTCCATCATTTACCGTTACTCCCATCTTTGATTGGTAAATTTTCCTAATTAAACTCTTTAGTTAAAATAGGAAGTAAAGAATGATATTACAGTTATTTCTTCTTGTTAAGGGATTTCTTTTAAGATTTATTGAAGAGATTTTTGCTCATATTCAATAAACTCTTTAGTTAAAATAGGAAGTAAAGAATGATATTACAGTTCTTTCGTCTTGTTTATGGATTTCTTTCAAGATTTATCCCCGAGATTTCTGCTCAGATTCATTAAGATAAAACCAAACAATTAGAAATCAATAATACTTAGCATATATTTATTAAAATCAATTTTTTAAGATCAATATGCAAATTAGCCTTCCCATTCATACTGTAAACCTCTATTTTGTTGTATATATAAATACAATTGCATGTTATTAGTATGTAGATATGGTCAACAGTGTAAGTAAGGTAAAACAATTTTATGACGTCACTCCATGTTGTTCAACAGTTGTGGACCCTCTGGCTGATATCGACTCTGGACTTGTAGATGCGGTCACATACATTTTCATCTGCATTTGGTGATTCATGGCGACGAAGACATCGCTGCTCTGCAGTCCTCTTAATTTGATAATAACAGTTATTACACAAAATCAACATCTAATATCGTAAATCCTCGAGTATAATCCGCACTTTTTCCCCCAAAATTTAAAGGCCGAAATCCCTAGTGCGTACTATATACGAGTTTAAAAATGAAAAATATTTTCTAAGCAATGTCCAAGTCTTTACCCCCCCCCGTTTAAGCAGGATGCGACACAATACCAATTTCTTAAGCGGGGTTTAACAGGTTTAATTTCAGAGCTTTCCTTCTCCTAGTCTGGTTACATAGCCATGTTTAAAGAGCCCAGTCTGTCCTGCTATTTACCTATAGCTGGAGGAGAATTGGATTCATACCTTTCCCAATTGTATTAGCGCTATGTGAAATGCAGCCAGGAACGTCACAAACGCCTCCATTACACCACAGAATATAAGTTTGATAGACAGGTAGTGCTATCTGCCTGACCTATTAGCAGATTTCTCATTGAGTGGTTTAGTCAGGTGACAACCAAACCACGTAAAACAATTTTAGAGCTAATTCCAGGGGTCGTATGGGAAATGCAAACAGTCGTGTCTAGGATTTGAACTCGCCTTGCCATGTCCATTTCCACGAGTTTGATTAGTATGTTAGTTATAAAAGATGTTTAATATTTCAATGGCGAATTGAATACTGTTTTATTAATGCTACGTTGTTTATTATTAATACCAATATATTCTCTGACATATGGACGTTTATTTTTTTATTATGTCGTGGAAACTACGGAGGCACCTGCGTTGGCTTGACCACGTCAAGAGGATGGACAAAGGCCGCATCCCCAAAGACCTGCTATATGGTGAATTAGTAGAAGCCACCCGACCAGTCGGTAGACCACGCCTGTGTTTTAAAGATGTCTGCAAGAGTGACATGAAGATATGCCACATCGACGCCAACACATGGGAGGCTTATACAGAAGACAGTGCGACTTGGTGACTCCTCGTCAAAAAACGAACGCAAAGGAGTGAAAAAGAGAGGAAAGAAGCCGCCGCAGAAAAGAGAGCCACAAGGAAGGAGAGACAACGGCATCTCCAGTAAGCATCACCGTTTGTTAGCAATCACTGCGCCAGAGATTGCCATTCAAAAATGGGTCCGTTCAGCCAGTCATGCAGATAAAAAAAAATGGACACCACGCCATCGTCTAATTTAGTGTTAATAATGAGAATATTCGGTATATTGGTTGATGTGAATTTGTCAGTGCTGTTGTTAGGTTTTGTAGTTATACGCTGTTTTAAGACGATCAATGGATGAGATAAAAATCATTTTGGAGTAAAATTTGCCGCACCTCCTCTATCAATGGATCCCAAAATAATCAAACTAGTCCTAACGATCATAAAAATAAATGTTCCGTGGTCTTTAACCAAACAATGACTTGTATATATATATATATATATATATATATATATATATATATTCCATCCTAACGTTAAAGATTTACCCGGAAGGAAATGGATCGAAATTAACTAGTCACATAGGAGATGCCTGAAATGTTTAATGCCTGAAATGTTTCATAAAAGAAAAAAATGTTTATGTTGGTTTATCTAACTTTTCCATAATATATATATATATATATATATATATATATATATATATATATATATTCGAATAGCACTCATATATCTATATATACGTTTGACAGTTCGTGTATAGGCGTGTATGTTAATAATACTAATTGAAATTAACGTAATTTCCCCCCACCGAACTGGAATCTTAATTTAAACCTATCCGGCAGTTACCAGTCGATAATTTTTCGTTGTAATTCGTTGCTGTCTGGTCCCGGGAGAAATTAATTTACTTCAAGGTGAATTCCGCAAAACGTTTTCGTCGCCAAATTTATTCTAGTCGATTATTACACGTAACACCCACGAGTAGATCAAATGCTTTTAAAGAGCAACAAACCGGTCACGCGAGAAAAAAGGCGCCGCTTTTCTCGATTTTCTAACTGGATTTTTTTTTACATTTGCCTCACTTTATCGACCTGCAACTCCATTCAGACGATGGTCAAATAATTTTCACTTAAGTGAATATGTGGATAGTCGGCCTTTAGTAAAATAAATGCCGTTGCTATATTCCAAAAGTGGACAGTGTTTATTACGTTTTATTTCTTTTTTTAATCGTTGGGGGTGGCCTAAAGTCGGTATCACCCAATCGGCGAAGGAGTCTATCCCCTTTTCACTAGCTTTAGATCAAGGAGATTGTTTTGGCATCTGAGGTGGAACGCCACAACTACTATCAGTTCCTCACTTTACTGCACATATCCTTGTGCTACTCATACGCTGAGTTGGCGAGGAGCGGTATTGAACCCGGAACCTTCTGGTTCCTAGTCCAACGTTCTACCGACTGAGCTAAACCGTTTGAATAGGCAAATACATTTCAAAGTAGACTGAGTAGATATAAAAAGTCAACGTAATTTATAAAAATTGACTCCAATTTTTTTGAACGAGATTGGGGAAGTGTCACACCTACCATCAATTAAAAACGTAAACAATTCTCTCTAATGGCTGATGAGTCAAATTCCACAACCAGCATTCCTTTTTTCTGCTGGGCCGTTATAACACCTTTGTTTACTTCCATTTTTGTTCTTAATTAATTAATTGGATTAATTCATCACAGTTAACCCTGATGATCCTCAGGTAGAAACTCGAGTAGGTTATCTGACTATTGTGTTTTACTAAACCTGCTCTACAAACGTATAGAGAACTCTTATATTCTTTATAACCCGACTTATTCGGTTAATTATTTTATTGACGGTCGAAGTTGTGACTAACTCGATATTTTATATTCTCCGTTAAATCGCCCACATTCATAATGCACACACTTGTTCCATCTGTGGACTTCTTTACAAGTCATTGGCAGAGCTGAAATGTCACCTGCGATTAACACACAAGATTAGATGAAAAAGGTTGTCTGAACCTCATACGTCGAAATCGACGGGAGAGTCCATCATATATATATATATATATATATATATATATATATATATATATAGGTAAGTTGTCTCTTTTTTCATTTTTGTTGAATATTCGGAAGCCGCAACACATTAGAAAAACAAATGTTTTTAATATTTCTTTATCTTATAAATGCATACACTGACGATGGTTTTCTAAACAAACCGAAACGTTATAACATCGGCTCCTACATTAAAATATCACCCATCTGAACACCTTTTTTAATTTTTTTTTATATACTTACATATGTATATGTGTATACAAATGAAAAATTAAACAATAAAAATATTTCTTTTTTTTAAGTATGAATATGTTATTGTCGGTGTTCAAACTAAACTAATGTTAAAAAGATACGAATGACTTACCATTCGCGTTAGATTTTAGTATTGTAATTGATATATATATATATATATATATATGTGTGTGTGTGTGTGTGTAATGATTTAAGCAAATACTGACAACGGTTGGAGAAAGAAAACAAAATAACAGTCCGTTACGAAACCTATATATATATATATATATATATATATATATATATATATATATATATATATATAATCTTCATACAATGACTGCTAATTACACAGTAGCATTGCAACCAACAAAGCCTTCATCAGATGATGACTCTGGGTTCAGGCATGGTTTCGGGGCCGAAGCATCATTACCACTAACCCAGAGCGCCCCAGCAGTATCTCATGATACCACCAGACTTTGTCGGTTTGATGTCACAATATAGGACTGCCAAATAATATATATATATATATATATATATATATATATATATATATATATATAGCAATAGCATAATCTTTACAGATCATTACCATTCCTCACAATCCCATAACTCCACTACCAGAACCTTTCCTTGCATGAGCCCTCAAATGAGTATTGTCCGTTAAGAAACATATATATATATATATATATATATATATACATACACACACACACACACAAACACACACACACATACACACACAACACACACACTCACACCCACCACATATATTATATATATTATATATATATATATATATATATATTTACGGGTAAGTTGTCTCATTTTTTTCATATTGGTGGAACATTCAAGAGCCGCAACATAAAAAGTACTGTTTTAATATTTTTTCAAAAATCTTATAAATGAATGCCCTGACTATGGTTGGGTTAAACAAACCGAAACATTATAACATGTAACCTTAAACACTAACCTTTTACCCGTTTGGGTTAAACATTGTACAGTATACATTTGAACTATCTAGACAACCAAACAATCACTTTTATGCAACCCAGTGGGTCATAAAAAGGTTGTTTTTTTTACTGTCAGTGTTGTCTCTTCTTTTTTACGTTTTTTTTTTTTTTTTTTTTTTTTTACAATCAAATTCAATTAAGTAAAAGTGTCTGAATGTTTTATTGATTAAAAAAAAACTCGCTTTAATAAAAACTCCGATTCATTTTATTTCTTTCATTGAAAGTCTTCTTTTTTTTAACCTTAAAAAAATCTCATAGTCATTCAGTAGGTAGGATTTCTTTTCATAAATACGAATGAATTCAATTATATTCCTAACTTACCTCTCTATATTTTTGTCTTCACACATACCACCGCGCTTTCTCACTAGCTCTCTCTCTCTCTCTCTCTCCACACACACACACACACACACACACACACACACACCACACACATATATATATATATATATATATATATATATATATAGAGAGAGAGAGAGAGAGAGAGACTCGGAGAGAGAGGGAGAAAGAGAGGAAGAGCGAGGTGAACATGTACACAGGCCCATTCATACAAATTTGTGTGTAAGTGTGTGAGATAGAGAGAGTGTGTATGTATATATATATATATATATATATATATATATATATATAGAGAGAGAGAGAGAGTGTGAGAGCGGGGGGAAGAGAGGGAGAGAGAGGTGAACACGTACACAGACCCATTCATATAAATTTTTCTAGTTACACAATAATATTTGACATGTTTCTTTGCTTTTTCTCATTCATTCAAACAGACACACACACACACACACACACACATATATATATATATATATATATATATATATATATATATAAATGTGTGAGTATGTATGCTGAAAGAGAGAGAGAGAGAGAGAGAGAGAGAGAGAGAGAGAGAGAGAGGAAGAGAAGAACACACACAAGCAAACATTCATACAAACATGCACAATTATATTTCTGACTTCACTTTCTTTTCTTATTTACACGACTGATATATATATATATATATATATATATATATATATATATATATAGAGAGAGAGAGGGGGGAGATAAGAAGAACACACATGCAGGACCAAACACACATTCATACAAACATGCACAATTATATTTCTGACTTCTCTTTCTTTTTATACGGCCTGAGAGAGAGAGAGAGAGAGAGAGAGAGAGAGAGAGAGAGAGAGAGAGAGAGAGAGAGAGAGAGAGAGAGAGGGGAGAGAATTGGGGTGGCGGTAAAACACTGACAAGCTCACACGCATTCATTCACATTGACCCAGCATAGAGGGCAAGATATACTCTAATATACGGAAACACATAATATATCTGATTTGTGTAAACGCTTGTAAGTTCACATAGTCAAAGTCAGTTTAAAGATACGAAATAAAATGGGATAAAAATTATTAAAAGTCGTTCGTTTCGTTTTTTTTCCATTATGCAAATTATAACAAAAGAGGTTTACAACACTTGGGTATTGGTCGGGAATAAGTGGCAGCAAGCTACAATCGTATGTCCGAAGACATGCTTAACCACTTCCGGTTGGATTTATTTCCAATTTTAACAATTTCAAAGTATGTATTTATCAACCCCTCAAACATGAACAGGAAGCAACACAAGCACAAGGACAAGTAAGTCGATGAAGAGATTTAGATAGCAGGATTTTGTATTATCTGCGTTATTCGGACTATTGTCCTCATCTTCATTGTTATCTGTACAACGTTTCGGACGATGTGCCATCCAGCTTCAGGTATTTTTTATCGGAGTCGGGATCCTTCTCGGACTTGGGAACCTTCTCGGACTCGGAAAACTTTTTTCGGACTCAGGAACCTTTTTTCGGACTCTGGAACCTTCTTGTCGTAATCGGGAGCCATCACGGAAATTAGAATCTAACCCTTTATTCAGTCCACGGGGGTATCCTGTTCTCATTCCGTTAACCAATTGGACACATGGTCTAGTGGGTAAAGGAGTTAGGTTAAGATAGTTCTAAGTGACAGTTATCTCTTGACTGCAGTTCAATCCTGGTCAAGGGCAGTAGTAACATAGAATAATAATTACCACAGCTTAACGCCTCTACCCCATGGTTAGTGGAATGAGAACAAGATACCCCCGTGGACTGAATAAAGGGTTAGGTTCAAAGTTCCGTGATGACTCGCGATTACGACAAAGGTTCCCGAGTCCGAAAAGAAGGTTCCCGAGTCAGAGAAGGTTCCCGAGTTCGACAAGAAATACCTGAAGAAGGCCGAAGGGCACATTGGCCGAAACGTTGTACAGATAACAATGAAGATGAGGACATAAGCCAGCAAATTTTGCTAACTAAAAAAAAAATTATATTCTTATTAGGCGATATGATATGACATTCTTATGAACACGGCATATTGAATGTTTTTTACTGTTGTTATTCAAGCTGAATGAACTTTAAAAAAAAGTTTTCTATTTGGGGAGATCATGCAAAAAATACAAATCAAATGTCAGAAACATAAAAAAAAGTTCTATTAGTTTTGAAATGTCATCTGACATTGTACAGAAAACAAAAAAGAATTGTCCTGATTAAGACAAGGTCATGTATGCGACATTGTCTGTATTTGTTTATATGATTGTCACAGTCTTGATACATATATATGCATGCATATATCATATCTATCAACTTTAATATAATATATATATATATATATATATATTATATATATGTGTGTGTGTGCTTAATTGAAGTCAGGCCTAATTTTTTGAAAGTTAATTTATTAATGATTAATTAGGCGGGATTTAACTACTTAAATGTAATGCTAAACAAATCGAGAAAAATCAATCTCTGAATGTACATTTCGAATGTGTAATGGTAAGAGGCTTGCGTGTCGTTTCGACATACGAGTTTCGAGTCAACACGAGGCGATCTTCGTATCTATAGCTCTGCTGATGAGACCTAATAGGTCGAAATGTACATTCAGAGATTGATTCTTCTCGATTTGTTTAGCCTTACATTTAAGTAGTTAAATCCCGCCTAATTAATCATTAATGAATTAACTTTCAAAAAATTAGGTCTGACTTCAATTAAGCACATATTATCCCAAATGTTGTCGGCTGAAAATAGCTAGATTTGTTTACATATATATATATATATATATATATATATATATTAGAAGATTATGTGCTTAATTAAAGTCATACCTAATTTGTTAATTAATTAATTATAATTAAATGAATTAGGCGTGCATATAGGTTTAAATGTAAAGCGTAAACAAATCGAGAAAAAGTCGATCTCTGTATGTACATTTCAGCCCATTTGGCCTCATCAGCAGAGCTATAGACAAGGTAATGCTCTGTGCGTGATTCGAACCCTACCTGTCAGGCTGACAGGCAGACACTCTAAGTATTACACTAGCAGGCTTCCCCGGAATTTCTCGTTTATTTTAAACTGATATGTATATCGCACTTTTTGGGTGACTTATAGCACGACAGTATGAAGTGAACAAACAATGTGTTTGAAAATGGCGATGGCCGACAATTTTTAGGAGATTATGTGCTTAATTAAAGTCATACCTAATTTGTTAATTAATTCCTTCGCCATTTTCAAACACATTGTCTGTTCACCTCATATATATATATATATATATATATATATATATATATATATATATATATGACAAATCCAGTTCCCCAAAACACACATATAAAAAAATTAATTAAAACAGGCATATTTATCTTGACCAATCCTTACAATCCAACATTCTGGATTAACACCTGCATTACCATTCAAACACTCCCCATCTAGAGAGAAGAAAATCCACTACCAAAATTGGTCAGGAGGAAATCTCCTACACACGTGTGTCTGAGTTTTGTTCCTGTGTTCCATATATATATATATATATATATATATATATATATAGAGAGAGAGAGAGAGAGAGAGATGGAGAAATCTAAGTTATGACAGGGGAGACACAGGGTCAATTAATCAATCTATCAATCATTAATCAATCAATCAATCAATCAATCAATCAATAATATATATATATATATATATATATTATATATATATATATAAAGTCGGGGGTGTTCTAAATTTGGTATAAGCCAGACAGCGAAGGAATATATCCCATTTTCATTATCGGTAAACGAAGGAGATTGCTTTTTTAGCGTTTGAGGCAGGGCGCCAAACCCACCATCAGCTCCTCACTTTACAACACAGAACCCTGTGCTACTCGTACGCTGAGTTGGCGAGAGCCGGTGTCGCACCAACAGCCTTGTGGTTTCCATGCGGGACCTTATATAATAAAAATGAAGTAAAAATTTAACCAAATTATATCTTTAATTTCTCATCCAGGATTTCAACTCGCGATGCCGAGTTCATTTCCTTCGACGATAACCGTTACACGATGTACGCAAATTTTGGGGAGATGACAAGGACGCCCCATTATTTTCCTCTTTTACTAATGGTAATCTATCGATCAGCTTAGCATCTCCGACATTAAAATCGATAATAGATGTGAGTTATCATTATCTAATGATAAATCCCATCACTTATTGATTTTTACGTCATAAATGCACCATTCCCAATTCAATAAGGCAAAACTACTGCTTATCAACCGATAAACTACGATCGATTTTAGCGATACAGTGTTGGCTTTTTAAGAAAACTATTTTTTAATGGTAAGTCTCGCAAAACTATGAATAAGTGCCAGGATCTCGATGTAGACCTGACCATTGTTTTATCGCAATTTTCCAGGTATTAGGATGATTGATCAATCCAAGCGTCAACACAAAATGAAAAATACTACCAAGAAGGGAGCCGGCACTGCCACCCCGAAAAGAGATAGGAGGAATTGAAACCCCATACCATCACTGGGAGCAGGAGAAA
>CM042162.1:31905683-31940683 GCA_023376005.1 Doryteuthis pealeii | reverse complement strand
CGTGGGCATTCGCGCCATATATATGTCGGTCATGTCTCATGTATATCTTTTGTCAACCAAATGTAGCGAATTTTTGAGATGTTGGCAACAAGACGAAACAATTTAAACGGAAGGGGATGGGTATTAAGAAATGTGACGGTTGGAATTCAAAAGACTTTTAGTAAAGGAATTTTTTACGATTAATTGTTTTTATTATTTAAATTTTATAATTTTTAAGTTCTGTAATTCATAAATGATTAGATATTTACTGTAATTAGTTTTTATATATAAAGTGAAAAAGTTATGGGCGGAATATGTTAATATTAAGGAATTTTTATATATTTTTTTAATTTTTTTTTTATTTTACGATTAATTATTTTTAATTTTTAATTATTATTATTATTAAGTTCTGTATTTAATAAATGATTAAATATTTATTGTGTTTTGTTTTTATATATAAAGTAAGAAAGGTTATGGGCGGAATTGGTTATTATTTTAGATAATGTTAAGCGATTTGGATCTAATGTAAGGTATTATTTTAAACCGAAAACAAAAACAAAATAAAACGGAAAAGATCTTATTTATAAAACAAAACAATAAACCAAAATTTAATTTAATGGGACGTAAATAACGGAAAAAGTTATGTGAAGGGGATTTTATGGTTTCTGATAATAAGAGTCGCTAGATAAGGGGATATATTAAAGAATATATATATATATGTGTGTGTGTGTGTGTGTGTGTGTGTGAGTGTGTGTGCGTGTGTGTGTAACAGTCTTTTGGTTCTTTTAGATTTGATACTTTTTCTCACCGTCGTGTATTGAGCACTTTTAAATATTAACTTAGGCAACTGTTTCGGTGTTTTTGTTTTTTTTTTGTTGTTGTTGCTTTTGGCCTTTCATTGCGCTACTGGTTGATTATTTCTTGTCAGCTGGGGCAAAATAATACACAAACTGCATCTCTGCAGAGGGGTAAAACCCCTCAAATGGGCCATCTGTTGGCCATGGGTGGAAACCGTGATGCTTAAGGATGGAACCCTTGTGGCTGACCAGTCCACAACATGCAGCACTCCACATTGGCCCTTACTTAGTATAGATGGGCAGTCAGAGTGGCCCGCTCTGATTAATCGGTTGGTCATGTCAAGCCCTAGCACTTATATGATTGTTCCAACCCTATTGCCTTTATGGCAACCTACTAACCCTTTTTGGTCTTTTATTTCTTATACATTTGTTTTCCAGATCTAAGTTCGGAATAATTTCCTTTATTTACAAATTGTATTAACTCACCTTTACCTGCCGTGAGACTCATAGAAATACTAATGAAAATAATATGCATATATATATATATATATATTAATATATATATATATATATATATATTATATACACTGTCGGCTGAAAATAGCTAAAGTTGTTTACATTTGCATATATATATATATATATATATATATATATATATATATATATATATATATATATATATAAATATATATATATATATGTGTGTGTGTGTGTGTAAGGAGTGATTAAAGCCGACAAAATGTAATTGAGAATAGAGGAAAGTGTGGATAAAACAACACAAAACAGCATACATTCAGTGGATATCTCGCCTCATATTGAATTAAGCTTCGTCAGCTTTTTCCCTTCTGAATGAAGCTGACGAAGCTTAATTCAACATGAGGCTAAATATCCACTACGTTTACGCTGTTTTGTGCCATTTTTATCCACACTTTTCTCTATTCTCACGCACACACACACACACACACACACACATACACATATCTATCTATCTATCTATCTATATATATATAATATATATATATATATATATATATATATGAGAAGTAAAACAACAGACGATGTTGTGATATGGCTATTTTCAGCCGACAATATTGGGAGAATATGTGCTTAATTGAAGTCGAACCTATTTTTTTGAAAGTTAATTCATTAATAATTAATTAGGCGGGATTAAACTATTTAAATGTAAGGCTAAACAAATCGAGAAAAATCAATCTCTGTATGTACATTTCGGCCTATTAGGCCTCATCAGCAGATCTTCGTATCTATAGCTCTGCTGATGAGGCCTAATAGGCCGAAATGTACATACAGAGATTGATTTTTCTCGATTTGTTTAGCCTTACATTTAAATAGTTTAATCCCGCCTAATTAATTATTAATGAATTAACTTTCAAAAAAAAAAAAAAAAAAAAAGGTTCGACTTCAATTAAGCACATATTCTCCCAAATATATATAATATATATATATATATATATATATATATATATATATTGTTTAAGAAAGAAAAGTTTCGTAAATTATAATGTTGAATTAGATTATTGGAATCTGGTTTGAATTCAAAAAACTATGTTTACTTTGAAACTGTTGTATCGACTCGAGATCTTATAACTACAAAATGATAATGTCAGCAGACCCCTGGAATATCATTAGTTTCGGCTTGAAACATCAGCATAAATAACGAATAATTTAATTAGCCAAATTAATTACTCGTAATTGATTAAGTTGTCTGGGCCAGTCAAGATGATTACTTTAATGATATGATCTAATTGAATAAACGTTAGACAATCCAACATGCCCACGTCCTGTCGGCATTACCCCTTATGGGAAGTGTGGGCCTTAGGCGCCGGGAAAATCGCCTTACCCTCGTCCCTTTCAGACAATTGGGAGGAAGGTGCTGTCTGATATGGGATGTAGATGCAAACCCCCGGGGCTGTAGTTGGGCAAATCTACACCTTTGAGCCAAAGGGCTGATAACATGAAAATTAGCCTCTAAAGATAATCACACTGCAGGGATAATATAAAATAGGTGCCGCTAGACGGCGCCACTGTTCAATTTTTGGCTAAAAATGAAATGGTTCATTATTTAACTGAGGTGACAACACTCACAATAAATAAGAATTCGACGGATCAGCAATGCTAGATAATTAGGATTTACATTTTTGCATTTTATCTTGGACGGTCTCATTTTTAAGCAGAGAGGGTGTTGCAAGATGATAACGGTCGTACAATTAAAGAACACGAGTATTAATATATAAATTTATAAAGAAATACATTTATATTTTAGTATATATTTATTTGCATGGGAACAAATATTATAAACAGATATATACTAAAAATATATTTACCGTATTTGACGACATATAGGACGCACTTTTTTCCAAAGTTTTAGCTCAAAAAATTGCCCTGCGTCTTATACACTCGTAGGTTAAGTTTGGGACCCCCCGTAGACCTAGGCTAATCTTCTCTATGAGGCTCACTAACCCAGCTTTCTATACTCCATTGACGTTAACACATGCCTCTGCTTCCACTTGCATACGATCCTAGATATTGCAAATAAAATCCTGTAATTGTTATTCCATATCTCTTGCACCTGTTTGCGCAATTTAACATGAGGATAGGCTAAGGAAACAAGTCAAGCGTTGTCTCATTAGGCCATATATATATATATATATATATATATATATATATATATATATATATATGTCTAATGGGGGTTATATCTAGCGATTGTGATGGCGAGGGGAAATTGTGGAACATCTTGCAGAACATATTGAGCATGTGTATGTGCGTATGCACGTGTCTTTCCGGATGTAAGAACTTTAAAAAAATAAAGTAGTGGAAGAGAAAAGAATAAATACAAATATGTATATGCGCACGCATGCGCACTAATGGTTCCTTCGATATGTTCTGAGTGCCTACCAATCAGAAGCCAGCCCTGTCAGCTGAGGTTGTAGAATACGCCGAAAACACATTTGCAGAGGTGAAAGACCCCATTAACTTTTGGCCGTGGGTATCTGTTGGATTATTTTTGGTTATATAAAGCAAGCTGTAAACCACCTCTTAAACTTATAGACTAAGCGAGGTGGCGTGGTTTAAACCCCAGCCAATCAACAACAAGAATACGTGGTTAGTTACCTATTTAATCACTGATATTGACAGGCGTTCATTTGAACTTTATTCGACATTGACAAACGGACCTAAAACCGGAGTCTCAACATTAAGGAATACCAAGGAACAACCAAAGTGTCATACCCAACATTAAGGAATACCAAGGAACAACCAAAGTGTCATACCCAACATTAAGGAATACCAAGGAACAACCAAAGTGTCATACCAAACATTAAAAACACCAAGGAACAACCAAAGGACCATACCCAACATTAAAGGACAACAAGGAACAACCAAAGGACCATACCCAACATTAAGGGACACCAAGGAGCAACCAATGGTTTCTTCTCTAAGGATCGCGCTCTGCTTAATACAAGGGATCTCCGCTGGGGAGTGATCTTGCTTGAAGCCAAAACATGGCCACAAAAATCGTACTAGTAGCATCTCGGATGCTTAAGGTCGGAAGATGCTAGGGCTTGACATGAACAGCCAATTGATCGGAAGCGGCCTCACCAACCGTTAATCTAGTCCAAGTAAGGCCTAAGTGGAGTGTTACGTGTCGTGGAGCATCACGGGTCACCTTCCACGGCCAGCAGGTATACCTAATATGGGGTTATGGCTTACCTCTCTGCAGAGGTGCAGTCGAGTATTCTATAGTCCCACCCGACAGGGCTAGCTCATTTCTATTGGGCGGTCTCACAAAAGGGATTGGTGGTGTGGTTTTTAGGGCTGTATCTTCGTCATTTTATTTCAATTGGGAGAAGAGAAGAAGTAAGTAGTTTGACCAACAAAAAGAATGCTTCTTTGGTTTGAATTCAGAGTTTTCCTTTTCCTAGACCGGTTGCCGTAAGTATGGTTAAAGAATCTAGTCTGTCCTACTATTTACCCATAGCTGGAGGGAGAATAGTTGGATGCATACCATTCCCAATTGTAGTCCCTGTTCTATTTTCTATAGTACCTTATATTCTCTGTTGTAAAGCTCGCATCTAGGTACCGAGCTGTCGCATACATATTTACTAACCCCCTCCGCACGATCAGGATGTGACACAAGGTCAATTTAATAGTTTAACAGGTTTGAATTCAGAGTTTACCTTCTCCTAGACCGGTTGTCAGACAAAATTTAAGGAGCTAGTTTTCCCAACAATCTATCCATAGCTGGAGGGTGAATAGTTGAATGCATACCTTTCCCAAACGTATTGATGCTATGTAAAAGGCAAACAGCTTCGTCCAGTATTAAACTCGAGTCACCGAGTCCATTTCATACGCCGATAACTGTTACATTATGAATAAAAAGTAAATTCGTCGGTGTGGCTTAAAATCGGTATCAGCCACACAGCGATGGAGTCTATCCCCTTTTCAGTAGCGCTAGATCAAGGAGATTGTTTTGGCGTCTGAGGTGGAACGCCACAACTACCATCAGCTCCTCACTTTACTGCACATATCCCTGTGCTACTCACACACTGAGTTATCGAGGACTGGTATTGAACCTGGAACCTTCTGGTTCCTAGTCCAACGTTCTACCGACTGAGCTAAACCGTTTGAATAGGCAAATACATTTCAAAGTAAACAGAGTGGATATAAAAAGTCAACGTAATTTATAAAAATTGACTCCAATTTTTTTCGAGCGAATATTTCGTACCTATTTGTTCGCCTGCAAAGTTTAAAGAGCCCAGTTTTAACCGACTATTTATCGATAGTTGGAGGGAATGTTGTATAGCCATTGTCGTATATACCCAACATCGGGTATATAAATCGAGAGACTCAGTGATAGAGAGAGAGAGAGAGAGAGAGAGAGAGAGAGAGAGAGAGAGAGAGAGAGAGAGAGAGATACATACTTGTTTTGTTACTTCTTCCTTTATTGCTTCTGCTAAGTCTGGCTGTTTCATCTTTACTTCTAAGGGCGTCTTCTGGGCTAACTCTTTTCGTCATGCAATCAATTAACTAGAAGACGTATTTTCTTGCATAAGATTTATTTGTCCCTAGCTCATCGCGTGGAGTTGAGCCCGACCGAAGTAGGACGCGTCTATCCTACTTTACATCTCGGCTGCAACTGAACTAATAAGTCAAATCCCGTGATGTGCGATATTCCCGCTTTTACCAACGTCTGGTGTTTTTTTCCACGGAAACTGCCGTCTAAGTGCTGATTTGAAACCTCTATTCTACAGGGTGATGCCAATAATCTATCCTACCACATAGATTATGCAACAGGAGAATAGTTGAATGCGTACCTCTCCCAAACGTTTAAAGCGCATTTTAAAATGAAAACAACCTCGTCCAGGATTTGAACTCGAGTCATCGAGTTCATTTCCAACGACGATAACCGTTTCATAATGAATAGACAACTACATTTCAAAGTAGACTGAGTTATTCATTCATTCATTGGCAATTCAGTCTCGAAAGACTATGATAAAGTTTTTTTGTGTGCCCCTGAAGTTGCAGCACCTACTGTGACTATGAAGTCCTATGTTTGAGAAACATTCTCGACCACAGATTTTGCATTTGTAGGTTGTCCCTGTAGATGATGATGTTCCGATGCTTTGTTGCCGTTGCTTTCTTATGGACCTCTTAGCTTTATGATGTTGTATCAGGGTGACTTCTGACATGTACATTCCCCTATGGAGATTCTGCCGGCACCGAGGGCGGTCTTGAGCCAAATTTTCCCAGCTGGAAATGAATGCCAAAGTAGACTGAGTAAATATTAAAAAAAAGTCAACGTCCTCTTTAAAAATTGGCTCCAAGTTTTTCGATCGAATATTTCGTACGAGTTTGTTTAAAGTGTGACCCCAAAGATAATCAATATCGATTTTCCTGACCCGATTAACTATTGCGCTGGGTCGAAGATCAATAAAATATCAATTGAGAGCCAATTGAGCTCTCGGGGTGAAAGGCAAAAAAAAAAAAAAGAAAAAAGATAATAATCAAGAAATAAAAAAAAATGTTTTGAAAAGCTGATTTTAAAAGCAAAGAGGGAAAAAACGAACTCAGACAAATGAGGTAATTTATAAGTGAAACTCGCTAATTCACGACAAAACATAAGTGCTCTCCCCTCAAAGATAATCACGCACCTTGCTCATTGAAGGGTGTGGAAAAGGTCAAACTGAGTGTATGTTGTTTAAATGTCTTGAAATTATCAAGAAAGTAATGAGACTATTTTTCAGGTTGGCAACGATTGTAACGTTGTGGTATTTTCGCAGTACCGAAACGTATATATGTAACGTAGCGGTATCTGTTGTATTCACGATACCCAAAGCTGATATACGTAACGTGGCGGTAGCGATATATTCACCGTACTAAAAAGGTCTTCACCGCGTGGCGGTCATCTTGTCGATAAAAAAAGTACAAGCGCGAGAAATATATTGTCACAAGCTGCTAGCTTTTATTTCCAGGGCTCGTCTCGTGCGTCTCGTGGGCTGTATCGGAGAGGAGGAAAGGCAGAGAGAAAGAGAGAGAGATAAACACTGTTAAATTACTGTGTCTCCATACTAGGCACCAGAGGCCCGTCCGTTCCCCTACGCGTCCGAAAGCAAAAACTTCTGGTTGACACTCAATTCTCCATTCGGGGGTCACGCCCCGGTCAAATCATCGTTCATCCTGTTTTATGCTCATCACTGTTTTTTTTAAACCTTTACTATCACTTATTTCTTCTTCCTTTTCTAATATAGTAGTTCTCGCTCAGGATAATATCCCCATCTTGTTACACGATAATTGAGAATCAGCTAATTCGTGTTAACTGTTACATAGTTCATTACTTTCTTTTAGAAGTCCATCGCAGACGACGATAATGTCACTCCATGTCGTTCAACAGTTGTGGACCCTCTGGTGGCTAGTTAGTCTAATGCTGGATTTGCAGATGCGGTAACATCTTAGACGTTTTTGGTTAAGTTAGTTCTTTTGTTTAATGGCTTATCAACCATTGAGGGCTATTTAATGTTACGTTTTGGTTTAAATATATATATATTATATTTTCCATTCAAAACATTGTAAACAAACTGATCAAGAAAAACTATCACAGTCTCCTTATTATTCTGGGATAAATTTTACTTTTCCTTATATCAACAAAAACCCTGAAGAAGATCTACTAAACAGATTGAAACACTGCTGCGTTGGCTGAATAAATATCACTCATTTTATTTGAACTTGTTTTTTTTCAAATTTTTCACTATATTACATACAGTCGGATTCACTTCCATTTTTTCTCTTCACACACACACACACACACACACACACACACACACATATATATATATATATATATATATATATATATATATATATATGACAAGGCTTTCCTGTAAAACGGATGTGAGCTCTCTAGCGGCTGTAACATACATAGCTATGTATGGGTATATAATAAATGGAAATGAATCCGAGAGTATGATTGAAAATAGATAGAAAAACAAATGATAATATTACAATGCTGACAGATATCTGTTTCGACCTTTTATAAAAACGGTCTTCCTTAGGAGCAACTATATTGATGAAAGACATTCGGGCCCAAAACCGTGAGCTCTTATTTGAATCTCTCGTGCCTAACAGTTAACTATTCCTCGTTCTTTCTTTCATCAACCGGGCCCTATTATCAAAGGTGGGCTTGGTCAGTCACATAAAATCACATGAGAGCTACCCGACTGCAATTGTTGTCTCTATCATGCCACACTCTAAGACCCAGCATGATCTCCAACATGAGGACAATGATGAGTATACAACACCTGTCAACTCAGTCAACACCGATCGTTATGTGTACCAGATATGTTCTAGGATATGCAGGACTTTGGCGGGATTAAGGAGTCATGAACGAGCCCACAAATGGACAATGGATGAAGGAGTGGCAGTTGCCTGACAATACGTTGCGATCAATATAATATGTGTTAGGTCGCAATGCGCTACTGGTACTATGTAACCCAGTACTACCTGTTTTATAATCGGGTTACCTCACCAAGTTTGTCTGGTGAGGAGGGTGGCTAGACACCCGCCAGGACGAAAAACAAAACCTGTCAAACGTCCGGGAAAGCCTTTCGCTTAACAGCCATCTAGTACATAACATACCCGGGGGCATAGAAATACCTGGATTGGTATCCAGATGCGTAGCAAAACCAGCGGAAGAGACGCATCCATCAGTTTTGTCAAGGCAAGCGTCAAGGAGAAAGAAAACTCTAAGATATAACGGTGCTGCTGCATCCAATGATGTCGAGTTGTTCTTATTTTTGGGTCAGTGTGGCAGTCGCTCAGAGAGTGGAATTGTTTCTGTGTAAAGCCTTTGTTGTATATCCTTTCTTACTTTTTACTTCTGGTCGTATTTTCTTCTGGCCGGCTTTGCTATTCTGATTGTCTATCTTGGTCTGGTCTAGCGTCTGGTGTTGACTTGGGGATTCCGGTCTGGTCTTCTATTGGGGATTTCTCTTTATCAGAAGCCCTGTGTCATTGTTAGTTTTTAGGTAATAAACACAAGATTTACTTTGATGTTACTTTATTTGTAAATCCCCAAATCAGACATCTGCGCACATCCTACGAGCTCGGCTCCTACTTGCTAACTGAGAGTTGCTTACTATCCTTAAACCGGAAGACAGGGTCTTCTATTCCTTCCGGTTCTCACGATTTATCCCCGGAAGGCAAGGTGAGAGTGAGGTCAAGCGTTGTCACTCATCCTTCAAGGCCGTGGGCTGCACTAATCGCCATTATGTTTCTACACTACCTTATATAAGTATTAGGGATCCAATAATTATGTAACACCTTTCCTTGCTTAAAAAAAGGCTTCAGGCAAAGACATTGCTTGATATGCAATATATATCTTACCATTTTTGTGTTCTTGATAACACAAAGGCTGGCTGTAGCCTCAAACAGCTAAACAAACATTCAATGAAGGCTAATAAAGATATAAACGTTTATCAAGCAACTAGCAGCGGCTACCCGGCGGCGTCTGGGTAGAGGAGGATTTTTAAAAAGTTAGTCCCGCAGATCCATGATTACTGAATCGTGAATTGAATCCTCGTGGGATGCCCCATTATAATCCCTATGTTAAAAAAAAAGACCTTGCATTGATCCATCCACTCTGAAAATAAACGTTAATGTCTACTATTCAAAATATTAAATGCAAAAAAAAATTCCATTCTGTTATCATTTAAATTTTATTTTTTAATCCTTCTCACAAATATAAATCAAATCTTTATTATTTCTGCTCAAAAACCAAGCCCTGATGATATTTAATGTGTATCTGTATTTACTTACTTATATTTTATTTTTTTATTTTCGAAGTTTGCTCTGTACACACATATACACACAACTTCCCTTTATATATGTACTAGAAGTGGCTACCCGACGTGGGCTGGGTAGTGGGGAGGTAAAAAATAGTCTTGCAGGTCTATTATTACTAAATCACAACTTGGATCCTCGAAGGATGCCCCATTAAAATCCCTATGTAAAAAAGATCTATATATATATATATATATATATATATATATAATATATTATATATATAATGAATATATATATATTATATATATATATATATATATATATATATATTACTAGGAGCGGCTACCCGCCGTTGCCTGGGTAGTGTGGGGGGGGGGTAAAATTAGTTTCACAAATACATTATTATTGAATCGCGAGTTGTATGCCCCATTAAAAATCCCTATGTAAAAAGACCTTGCGTTCATCCAGCTGCCCTGAAAAGAAAAATTCATGTCTACTATTTAAAATATTAAATCCAAAAGAAAAAAAATAATTCTATGCTGTTATCAATTACATTTTATTTTTTTTAAAATTATCTTCACTAATATAAATCAAACCTTCGTTATTTTTGCTCAAAAATCAAGATCCAGTGGTAGTTAATGTGTACATATGTCTACTTTGTCGTTAATTGTTTTATTTTCAAAGTTTCCTCCGGACATATATATACACACAGCTGCTCTTTATATATGTATAGATATAAGATAGATGGCAATACTCGAACACGAGTTTGCTGACATCATGTATGTATGTGTATGTTTTACGTGTATGTGGTCACGTGACTGTTTGCTTACGTACGCAATTACATCATTTTCAAATTCGATATTTTGATAAGGCAACGATGATTGTTATTTGATTTGACAAGAAAAGCAATTTGTTATATTTTATCTAACTTTTCTGTTTTGTTTTGTTTCGTTTCTTCTTTCGAGAAATGAATTGAATTATGAATCATATTTGGACGAAGACATTTTTATTTCATTAAACACGACAATGTTTATCTATCAGCCAATTATTAATGGGGGAAAAACGAGATGAATTACCCTTAACGAATTTGATGGGAGTAAATTACGCTTCTCCCTTAATTTTCACATTATAACGGAGTAAAGTTAGGCACAAGAAGTCTACAATACCTGGGAAAATAATGATATGCACAAATAAAACGGGCTCCTCAAGGCCTGTGTGTATGGTGGTTTCGAAAATTAACGGCGTCAACCCAGGGGGTCATCCCTCCATGCAACACCTGTCCCTTGATCTAAAGAGGCAGGGCTGAGTTTATTACTCAGTGACTGGGGTGCCGCCCTTGAGAGGGAATAATCAAAATAAATGAAATAATAATGATAGAAATGAAATGATAATAATATAAAAAATGTAGAAATGTTCCGCACACAAAGAAAATTCGACCTTTATCAGATTAAATCCTTATTTGAAATCTTTTTTCTATTATTATTATTTGATTTCTTTTGATTATTTAAAAATAATAATAGTTTGAATAATGTACACATGGATAAACTCCTGACCGAAACACGTGTAAGTAATATTGATTAAAATACCCCATATTATCCATTCTATACTTTCTTTCCTTAATTCATTCTTTCAACACACGCACACGCACACGCACACACACACACACACACAACACATATATATATATATATATATATATATATATATATATATAAACAAAGTGACCTATAGATAGATTGAGAAATTATACATTTTCTAATATCTTTGACGTAGGAGAATATCAACTTTTTTTAAAATAAAAAATTAGTAGTTGTATACTCATTTATGGGCGATACAGTAGATCGATAACTTAAATGTTTGATGGAATACTGCACAAGAAATAAAATCCTGGTATCATTCATTTAGCCGAAAATTAATTTTTCTCGTAAAAAAATTAGTCGGTGTGTACTCATCTATGGCCGAAACGAGTGTAGCCATCGATTTGCATCGCTTCAGAGATTTTTCTAAAAGATTGATCAATCACAGCACTTTAAACTTTTTCTTGGTTTAATATCTGTCCGCTTGATCTCTTTCTTTTCATCAATGTCCCTCGGTTGTTCACTTTTCAGATTCAAAGTTGTAATTTTCTTCTGATTAAAAAAACAAATAGAATTAAAACATTGCCGTCAGGTTGAACTTTTCAATAAGTTCTACAGAAATCGGACACAATCTCTGTTGATAATTGGGAAAAACTGATTTTCTTTACTGTATAGTATAGTATTATTTTTCTTCCTGCATATTATTATACTGAACTATTTGTCTTTCCAGAATAGTATAGGATAGAATACCATAGTCTTGTACAGTATAGTATTTTTGTAGCATTTTTGTATAGTTCTACAGAAATCGGACACAATCTCTGTTAATAATTGGTAAAAGCTGATTTTCTTTACTGTATAGTATAGTATTATTTGTTTTCCTTCATATTATTATACTGTACTATTTGTATTTCCAGAATAGTATAGGATAGAATACCATAGTCTTGTACAGTATAGTATTTTTGTAGCATTTTTGTATAGTTCTACAGAAAGCGGACACAATCTCTGTTAATAATTGGGAAAAGCTGATTTTCTTTACTGTATAGTATAGTATTATTTGTCTTCCTGTATATTATTATACTGTACTATTTGTCTTTCCAGAATAGTATAGGATAGTATACCATAGTCTTGTATAGTATAGTATTTTTGTAGCATTTTTGTATAGTTCTACAGAAATCGGACACAATCTCTGTTAAAAATTGGGAAAAGCTGATTTTCTTTACTGTATAGTATAGTATTATTTGTCTTCCTGTATATTATTATACTGTACTATTTGTCTTTCCAGAATAGTATAGGATAGTATACCATAGTCTTGTATAGTATAGTATTTTTGTAGCATTTTTGTATAGTTCTACAGAAATCGGACACAATCTCTGTTAAAAATTGGGAAAAGCTGATTTTCTTTACTGTATAGTATAGCATTATTTGTCTACCTGCATATTATAGTACTGTACTATTTGTCTTTCCAGTATAGTATAGTATAGTATACCATAGTCCGCCCTGTCGACTGGGGCGTTAGAATATACCGACTGCACCTCTGCAGAGGCGTAAGACTCCCCCAATGGGACCACCTGTTGGTCGTGGGTGGCTACCCGTGATGCTTAAAGATATAACCCGGGTGGTTGAGCAGTCCATGACTTACAACACTCCACTTTGGCCCTTTCTTAGGCAAGACGGGCGGTCGGAGAGGCCCCTTCCGATCAAACGGCTGGTCACGTCAAACCCTAGCTCCTATATTGCCCTTATGGCAAGCCCCAACCCTTTTTATCAAATGGGTGCTAGAAGGCGGTGGCTGAGGGTCTACATGTCCTGGGAATGACGTTAAACTCTATCTGATGGTGGGGTTCGAGTTTTGGAGGTTTGGGTAATGTGGATCACCCCTTCATCACCATTGCTCCCTGGTCCACTCTGACCCGGAGTGGTAGTACCTGTTAGGGTCCCATCTATGGGTTAAATAGAAAAATATATTTATAAAAAACATTAAGTATCCATTAAGAATGACTTTATTTCAAAATCGGCATTAAATGACCCACTGAGCTTGACAAAACAAATATACCATAGTCATGTATAATAAAAAATGTATAATATAGTTCAATAGAAATCGGACACAATCTCCAGCATAGTCATGTATAGTATAATATTTTTGTATAGTCTTGTATAGTTTTTCTTTCCTGTATAATATCGTCCTTCCTGTATAGTATAATATAGTATTATTTGTCTTTCTGCATAGTATAGTCCTGTACCTTTTGTCTTTCCAGTATAGTATAGTATAGTATATTATAGTATAGTCCTGTAAAGTATAGTATTTTTGTATAGTTTGGTATAGTTGGTATTTCTTGTATAGTATAGTCTTTCCTGTATAGTATAGTATTTTTATTACTTTCCTGCGTAGTATACTCCGGTATAGTTTGTTTTTCCTTTATAGTATAGTATCTCTGTCTTTCCAATATAACATAGTCCTTCCTGAATATTATAATATTTTGTCGTTCCCGTATTGTATATTCTAGTATAGTATGTATTTCCTGTATAGTATATTATAGTATTTTTGTTTTTCCTGTATAGTTTAATATAGTACTGTATAGTTGTTTTTCCTGTATATTAAAGTCCTGTATATATTTGTATTTCCTGTATAGCAAAGCATTTTTTCTGGCTTGTATAGTATAATTCTAAATACCAATTTGTTTCCATTCATTTGTTCATATATATATATATATATATATATATATATATATATATATACCAACCCTATTGCCCTCATGGCAAGCCTTTTTTTATCATATGGGTGCTAGAAGGCAGTGGCTGCGAGTCTTCATGACCTGGGTATGACGTTAGACTCTAACTGATGGAGAGATTCCAGTTCTGAAGGTCTGGGTAATGTGGGGCATCCCTTCATCACCATTGCTCCCTGGTCCACTCCGACCCGGTGTTAGGGTCCCATCTATGGGTTTAATAGAAAAATGTGTTTATAAAATAAATTGAGTATCCATTAAGAATGAATTTATTTCAAAACGTTGTCAGCATTAAATGACCCACTGAGGTTGATATGGCGTAAAACATACTAAGCCATAAACCATAAACCTCTTGGCATTTTCAGTCTAGGGGATAAGCATCACGGATGACATTCTCGAGGAAAACCTTCAAGACATCACGGGTCTCATCATAGATGAGGCCAGAGATACGTTTCACACCACCTCTGCCGGCTAAACGGCGGATAGCTGGCTTGGTGATACCCTGGATGTTATCACGAAGTAACCAATGCAATTTATCAGCGGTAATGTCACATGAGTTGCAGGGTAGCACTGGAGTTCAAAATCACACCAGATTAGGGACTCCGGCTCCGGATTTGTTTTCGGGGTTTACTTCCCTAGCCTTTCCTTTGGATGAGGTAAAGCCACTAGGCAGCGGAGGTTTTGTATCGGACTTTTCCTTGTTCTTGATGGGCTGCCGACCACAGCTAAGGAGCCCATTCTAACACATTTGGGGATTTATATAAGGCCAGGGTAAAAGGAAGAAAAAGGACTAGCTACACAGAAAAATACAATAGGAAATAAAGAAAGAGTAGCAGGAAGATAGAGAGGGGTGAGCACAATCAAACATAATGAAAAGAAGTAAAGAAAGGCAAAAAAGGTGTTAGAGAGTTAAGTCAATATTATTATATTTTTATATATTGAGCTATTTTTAAATAGCTCTTAAGTAAACATATCAACAGTATTCAATTGACTTTTGTAGAGATATAGCAAGTCTACTTCAAGCTGAACTTGTAGCAAGGCTGTCATAAAATGCTACCTTATTTACAAGAGAAACATTGTTGGATCACCCTCAGATGCCTAAACACTGTAGTAAAGCCCTGGATAACAAGGATAGCCATTGGTAGGCCATATATATGGCAGCACGATTCGACGACCTGTCAAACCTCTGGGAAAAGTCCTCAAAAATTGTTGTCGGCGAATTTTTAGGACTACACCAGTCCCAATGTTTGGCCTCCGAACTCCCCAGATCTTAACCCCATGGATTATTATGTATGAGACGCTGTTGTGAAAGACATCAATCACCGTGACAGTACTACACAAAAACCCAATTAATCGACAGAATTAAGGTAGTTTTTGAGACCCTTTCTAGGGAAACTGTAACATCAGCTTGCTCCAGGTTCCGGAGCAGAACTGTGATCGACGCTAATGGCTGTTATTTTGAGTGAAACTTGTTGACAGTATTGTAATTTCCGTGACTGTTGAATTTCTTTACAATCCATTAAATTTTGTAGTTACAAACACTTTTTTCTTTTTCCTTATGGAACTGTCTAATTTCTCCCGAACTCCTATATATATATATATATATATATATATTATATATATATATATATATATATATATATATATATATATATATATATATATAATGTTGTTCTGGTTCAAACGGGAGAAAATTCAATATTTTTATAAAAAAAAAGGTCCGCAAAATGTATTGTTTTCAGAAAAAAAGAAAATTTTTCTCCTTTTTTTTTCTCCTTTCTTTTTCTTCTTTTCTTAAGATAAAAAGAAAAAAAAATTCTGAAAACATAATACATTTTGCGGACCTTCTTTATATATATATATATATATATATATATATATATATATATATATATATATTAACTCCTCCTCACGAGCAGGATATGACAGAAAGTCAATTTCTTAAGCGGAGTTAAACAGGTTGTTTAAATTCCGAGTTTTCCTTCTAGCCAAGAGCCCAGTATGCTCTCCTATTTACCCATAACTGGAGAGAGAGTTATATATATATATATATATATATATATATATATATATATATATATATATATATATATTCACCAGTTTTTCGTTGTTCCAGCGCCTGCTGACGTTATAATCATGCTGTTGATCAACCTCGTTATGATTATATTAACAATGTCGTTAGCGCGACCACTCGCTAAAAGTTATTATTAAATTAAAATAATTACATTTTCCCTGTTTGAGAAAATATATAATTACGTGTGCAATAGAAAATTAAGCTGAGTCACAAGATTTTCAAGATAGTTTTAAAAATATCTACATTTGAACAGAATACACAGTGACTAATATATATATATTTATATATTTATATACACCTTTACTGCAAACTCTTTTGAGTTTTTTTTAATGATAAAATATATTAATTTTATATTATAATTTTTAAAAATAAAATTTATTTTATTTTTAACATAAAATACGCATTTTTAAAAATTAAAATTATTTAAAAATTCTGGTACTGATCGAGAGCGTTCTGTGCCTCGTGATTAATGATATATTTATTTCGTTTTTCCGTTTACAATGTTGATTTGATGAAGACCGCATGTGGTTGAAACAGATTTCTGTCAGCAAAACTTTAAACATCTTGTTGTTTTTTCTACAAAACTTTCTACACATATTGTCGGATTCATATCCATTTTACCTTTCATACTGTCCACAGAAAAACAAAATTGGATTTATTTAAATTATATCACCGGAGGCTCAAATTTCGAATATAATACGGATCCCGACACTACGAATTTGTCATCATTACAGATTCCTGAAATTTTCCATCTTCATCTATTGTACGGTTGGACGTATTATATTTTTTAAACTTTCTTTTGTAACCGGAACATTTTCCTGGTCTTTTTTATATTCATATACACCTTTACTGTAAACTCTTTTGATTTTTTTTAATGATAAAAATGCTTATAGTTTTTTTTAAATACAATTTATTTCATTTTTAACATAAAATACGCATTTTTAAAAATTATTTAAAAATGCCGGTACTGATCGAGAGCGTTCTGTGCCTCGTGATTAATGATATATTAATTTCGTTTTTCCGTTTACTATGTTGCTTTGATAAAGACCGCATATGGTTGAAACAGATTTCTGCCAGCAAAACTTTAAACATCTTGTTTTTTTCTACAAATCTTTCTACACACACACACACACACACACACACACACACATATATAATATATATATATATATATATAGTATATATATATATATATACGGTCAAGTCACACTGAACACACACCGGTTCTCGCTAGACCATCGAAGTTAAGTAGAGATGAGCCCGTTCAATACTTTCAATTAAGGGTGATCTCTTAAGCAACAGTAGATATTGTAAGCAATCTGAGTCCCTGAATCCTTTGTTTATCAAAATAACTTGATTTGGCAGTAAATAACCCGAAAATAATTTATATTCCGCCAAAAATTCTCACTATCACTAAGGTTTGTTTTCCTGTTGTTGATTCTACTTTCAAATTTTTAATGGCTTTTGTGATGAAATTTATGACTTTGTCGGACGTTTCGTACATTTCTAGAGATTAAATTATCAAAGTTCGCAGGACCATAACATAGGCTTTTCTGTAATCAATAGATTTTCCGCCTTGATTTAACCGCTTTAAGGATATACTGTTCTCTATAGAGTATGTCCTCTGTTCCTCTTGTTCCCCAGTGGCATCTTTACTATTCTTCCGGAAATAATTTGTGACAATTGGGCGAGTAATACTTTTATCTAGTTAGAGTTTTCCACATTATAAGTAGACAAGTTATCGGCCTATAGTTGCTGGGGATGGTTGCTTTTTTAGGGTGCCTTTCTGTATATTATTATTATTATTATTATTATTATTATTATGCTTGAAAACATATAACAGTGTGAAATTATTAGCATTAGATTTGCTCAGTTGGTAGTGCGGTTCGGTTAGAAAATACAAGGTTCCTAGTTCGATACCGACCCTCGCCAAATCAGCGTATTAGTAGCACAGGGATCTGTATGGTAAAGTAAGGAGTTGATCGTAGGTGTGACGCTTACCTCAGACGAAAAAAACAATCTCCTTGGTCTAGCGCAAGTGAAAAGGGGATAGACTCCCTCGCTGATTGGCTGATACCGATTTTAGGCTCCCACCGACGACTTATGATTACAATCAGACTCTTAGAAATGAATCAAACTTCTACATTAATTGACCCATTATAGGACGTTCAACAAATAACCGAATAAACGAAGACAATCGTCCAATCTCTACTGCCATACTACCAACGTCCAAGTCTGACGTGATGAGACAACATAATATAGTTATGATTAAAAGCAAATATTTACAGACCTGTCGGCTAGTGCTGTTAAATACGCCGACTAAACCTCTGCAGAGTGGTAAGACCCATCCACCTAATGGGGCCACCTGTTGACCGCGGGGTGCAACCCGTGATGCTTGAGGATGGAATCCTTGTGGCTGAGCCGTTCATGGCTTGCAACACAACGATTCGTCCCTTACTTGGGCTAGACTGGCGGTCGAAGAGTCCCTCTCCAATCAATCGCCTGCTCATGTCAAGCCCTATCACCTATCATTGTCCGAACGAATTGTCCTTATGACAAACCCGAAGTCTTATAGGATATATGTGCTAGAAGGCTGTTGCTGAGGGTCTTAGTGCCATGGGCATGACATTAAACTGGTGAGGCTCTAATCATGCAGATGTGAGGAGTGTGGAATACCCTTTCACTTCCATTACTCCAATGTCCTCCCTGACCGGGAGTGGTAGTACATGTTAATGTCCGATTTAGGGGTTAAACAGATTGAAAATGAGATTTTTAAAAATTATTTGGGGCATATGACATTTAGGAACACCTTTTGCTTTGCTGATTCATAAGTACATTTTTTTCATTTACACCGTCAATATCCGGTTGTTTGTTAACAGACGACTTTTAGAGTTTTTTAAAAATTATAAAAGTTACCCCTAACCCCTAACCTTAACCATACCCTAACAAACAACCGGATGTTGACGGTGTAAATGAAAAAAGAAATGTACTTATGAATCAGCAAAGCAAAAGGGGTGCCTAAAGGTCATATGGTCCAATGATTTTTTTTAAAAATTTGAATAATTAGCAAAAATGAATAAAACAAACGTTTCCGGCATAAAATTTTTAAATTTTTAAATAAGTACATTTTTTTTCATAAGAGGACTTATAAAGATTACAGATATTAATGTACTAAATTTCATAAATTGCTGCTTAAGACGTGATATTAACTTTTTGCTTAATATTGCTTAACTTTGCAGGAGATGCAGTTGTTGTCTTGTTTGAGTTTTATAATTTGTGTAATTTGATTTATTATTATTATTATTTTACTCCATAAGAGTCCTTCACACCTATCTTAGCTGATGGTTCATTGAAGGCTACGTGATAACAAGTCTCCTCGCATATCCAAGGCTCTTCTGGGTATTCTAGCCGATTTTAACCCTGTTGTTTGGATGGTCTCCATTCTTCCTCTGATTTCCAACTCATCCAGTCTCTTTTCCAAATCCTTAGGAACTATTCCAAGGGCACCAATTACAATTGGTTCAACCTTTATCTTCATGTTCCACAGTTTGTTTTTTTCAGTTCTGTTGCCAGGTCCAAGTATTATTATTATTATTATTATTTGAGTTTTCACATCAGTGTTAGCTGATGGTCTTTCACTGGAGTCTGAGTGACAGCAAGTCTCCTCAGGTCTCCAGGACTCTTCTGAGTATTCTGGCAGATTGCAGCAGTGCAGTGTTCTGAATGGTTTCAATCCTTCCTCTGATATCCAAACTTTCCAAACCCTTTTCTAATCCTTTTGGGACTGTTCCAAGTGCACCAACTACAATTGGTATAACTTTCACTTTCATATTCCATAACTTTTTCAGTTCTCTGGCAAGGTCCAGATATTTGTCAATTTTTTCATTTTCCTTTAACTTCACCCTGTGATCCGCTGGCACTGCAAAATCCACCAGTTGACAAGTTCTTTCTTTTTTGTTAATCAACACTAGGTCTGGTCTTCTTGCTGGGATAAGGTGATCCGTTTTAATTTCAAAGTCCCAGAGAATTTTGTGCGTTTCGTTCTCAAGAACAGATTCTGGTTTATGCATATACCATTTTGTTGTGTGGTCAAAATTTAATTTGTTGCATAATTCCCAGTGGATCACCTTCCCAACCCAGTCGTGTCTAGTTTTGTATTCTCGTTGTGCTAGTTTGCTACATTCGCAGAGTATATGGTTAACAGTCTCATCTCTATTATTATTATTATTATTATTATTATTATTATTATTATTTACTACTTGTGAGTTTTTCACACCAGTTCTAACTGATGTTTTTTTCTCCTCTGAAGTCTAAGTGACACCAAGTCTCCTCAACTCTACTGGACTCTTCAGTGTATTCTAGTCAATTTGCTTAACTTTTTGCTTTGTTATAGAAGTTCCAGTTACAATATTAATATTGAAATGGGTTATATTTCTTTTCAGTTAAATTGTTATTGTTTGTTGGTAACGTTATATGCCTAGTGTTTGGGTTGCTGTTTTTAATTTAATTCTTATTAGTTTAAATTATTTTATTCTTTTTGACGCCAACCCTGAACAGATTCGAGTATTTTTCATATAATTTGAACCAAATTCCAAATGTTAAAACCTAGATTAACTCATAGGGTGCATTCTGTAGACATGTGAGATAATGAATCTGGGATGGGGGGTTAGACCTATATAAGTTTATATGGAATTGCTCAGTAATTGCTCATACAGTAAGTCTTCTATTTTAATATCACTCATGTTTTTTCAAAAAGAAGAGCAAAGCACCAGTTTTGTTACTGTAGTTGGTCTTCTTTTAAACTGGTTACTATTATGGGACAGGCACATTTAGATTAAACGACACCTAATTTGATAATTCTATAAAATAGGTAATTAGTAGTTTTTTTTAGGAAAAGAAGCAAAATGGATAATTGAGTAGTTTATTTAAAGGAAACGTATTTTTATTTTTGTATCCCAAAGACAAAAAGACAATGCAACACTTGTGAAACTGAACATTGTCATACGGTTGAAGCTGATCTAAAAGTAATTCATTACAGTGAAGTCACGCCGGAAGCACTGGTTCCCGCTAGATCACCGTAGTTAAGTGTTGTATATAATATATATATATATATATATATATATATATTTACCAACCCCTGAAAGTTGGTCTCCAGCCTCCCAAAGCGGGTTTGATTAGGAAGAGTTTATTGCGGATGTTGTTATTCCAGTGTTGTTGCCATTTTGTATGAAGGAATCTATTAATTTTAGGTTTCAAATCAGTATATGGCATTTTGAACTTGTCGGGGATCAAATCTAGAGTCGATTTAGCTGCAGAGTCAGCTCTTTCATTCCACCTCACTCTTATATGGCTTAGGATCCAGCATGTCATAATCTCCTTAGAGTTAGACATCAAGTCCAATCTATCCAGGAGCTTAATGATGTGAGGGTTTTCCAGTTTTTTTATTTATTTCTTAGTGATAGTAGGATAGAGAGCGAGTCTGAGAAGATTATATATATTTTTGTGGTTATTTTCATAGATTATGTCAAGTGCTAGATCTATTGCACGGGTTTCAGCTGAAAAAATGGAACTTTCATTTGGGAGAGCTTTTCTTACAATTTTTTTATTTAGAAAAGCTGCACATGCTGTTTTGTCATTGTCCTTAGAACAGTTAAGAAAATTGAATATTGTCATGGGTTGAAGCTGATATATATATATATATATATATATATATATATATATATTATATATACCAACCACTTCCGCACGTACAGAGATATTTCAAAGTTCACTATATATTAACCTCAGAACTCGTTATATCAAAATAAAGCCCTATTTTTACTTGTTTGTTTGTTTATTGATTTTAACGGCATATCAACCCGTCTGGGGTTATGTCATGCCTAACGGTTAGGAAGTGATACATGTCGTGTATTTATATTTATACTTTTTAGCAATTGTTTTTTACAATGTGTTAGCACCATTGGGGATCATGTTGTATGGTATTGATTAGGCTCATGTCTATATTCTATAGTATAATTTTATTTCCATCAAAAAAGAGAGAATATCCTCCAACAAAAATCAAGGTTTTTTGTTTTTGAACTCATTTGACTTTTATCTCCGATCACAAACACCACGGAGTAAACGGGCTCTGAAGATGATTTTTGTAAAATCGAAATATTGATCAATATCAGCTATGATTATGTTATAAATTGTTTTCTCTTTAACAGCATTGTGTGGTGTTTTCATTCCATCTTTTTCATACATATATATTTATATATATATTTTGTATATATATATATATATATTTATGTATATATATATATATATATTATATATATATATATATATATATATATATATATATATATATATATATATATATATATATATAATATATTTATATATATATTATATATGTATGTATTTATATAAATATTTACATATATATATATTTACATATACTAGCAAATATATGCACCCTCCGGGTGCAAGTATTTAAGTTTTTATGTAAATAAAATATTGTATTAAATTAGAAAGGCTAATGAAACTAAATAAGAATACAGATAAAAAGATTTGAAACAGAGGGAGTATAATAAAAGATTTGAACAGAGGGAGTATAATAAAAAATGGAACAACTGAAACTTACTCTTCCATCACTCTCGTCTTTCATTGTTATTTTTTCTAATTGAAGTATTTAGTTATAAGAGGAAGTAAAGAATAAAATGACAGTTATTTTATCTTGTTAATGGATTTCATTTAAGATTCATTGAAGTGATTTTTGCTAATATTCATTAAAATAAAACCAAACAGTTAGAAATCAATAATACTAAGCACATATTTATTAAATTCGATTTTTTAATATTAATATGCAAATTAGCCTTCCCGTTCACATTGTAAAGCGCTATTTTGTTGTATATATAAATATAATTGCAGGTTGCCAGTATGTAGACATAGTTAACAGTATTAATAATGTAAGACAATTTTATTAATAGTTAGATAAAAATAAAATCATGGAGAATGTGATGTCAATAACTATGTTAATTGTGACTCGATTAGTAATATAGTTTCGGTTACAGACAGAAAAACACACAATCTCCATTATAATAAGATATGCATATTTATATATATATATATATATATATATATATATATATATATATTTATACTTGTATACATATATTTATATATATATTCATATTTATATATATATTTATATATATATATATATATATATATATATATATATATATATAGAGAGAGAGAGAGAGAGAAAGACAGAGACAGACAGACAGAGATTAGTCTATAAGATGATAAAACAGAACAACAGTGTATGAAGGCGTTGATCTATTCAGCCAGGTGATCATTTTGAGACTCAATAGTAAGAAAAGCTGTGACTAAAGATATTGATTCTACTGGAGAGTGTAAGACTTACCAGGAAGTGCCAGTTAACCGGAAACGCACTGGCCACACCTGTCACGTGGGCCGCCCAGATGACAAAACTGCTCATAAGGGTAAGAACGAGCACGAACACCATAATCCGGAAGTGCCAACAGAGTGGAAGGGACAGGTAACCTCCTTCCTTTTTTCCAGCGGTTGTCAGACATATTAAAGAAACTACCGAGAGAATCTGAAAAAGAGAAGATAACAAAAACAGAGATTACTACAATATTTATAAATTCATGATTAAAATATCTATGATTAAAAAAGATTATCTTGTTATTCTATATACATGTAGTGAAGAGGTGGCTCAAAGAACAGTCAACAGAATTTTATATCTATATATATAAAAGGAAGTTTGGTATGTACGTGTCGACGTATAACTCCGAAACAGGAGGTTACTCAGATTCGAAATCATGCATACATCTTAATATCTTTCTAACTAAGAAGCACGCCAAATTTGGTCATTAGTTTTTACTGATTAAGGGATATAATTAATTAATTAAACCAAAATCAACCGATTTGCGGAACTGTCCGTATACCTGCTACTGCTAATGATAAAATATTGTTCGCTTCCTGCTTTCTATTATAGCTATACCAGCAGTTTAGTTTAATTTTAGTGAACAAAATCGCACTCTAAGAAATTCAGCTCGGGAATCTCTCGCCTATTTATGGTTCAATTTTTGTATATCATGGACCGGGTACTTTTGCTAGTATATATATATATATATAATATATATATATATATATATATATAATAATAATATTGTATAATATATATATATATATATATATATATATATATATATATTATAAAATGGGTACAAGAGATAACCTACTCGAGTTTCACCATAAGGATCTCCAGGGTTAAATCCACTGAATTAATCGAGACACAGACTAATAGCAGTCGAGTTCACGTGTGTGTTCATTGAATTAAAGTGTTCGTTACGAGGAACGATTAATTCAGTGGTTTTAACCCTGGAGATACTTATGGTGAAACTCGGGTAGGTTATCTCTTGTACCCATTTTATAATAAATTTGTCCTACCCCGTATTGAGCACTTTGTATTTGTTATATCGCTGACTTACCACCCTGAATTCTACACTTCCTACCCATCGTGTCCATATTCACCGGTAAGTCACCTTTCACTTATATATATATATATATATATATATATATATATATATATATATCTGTGTGTGTGTGTGTGTGTGTGTATTAAAACGGTTAAAATCCTCTTTGCATTCTGTGGGTGACGATTATACGCTCCCAATTTCGGTAGAGCACTCTATTTAGGAGGTATATAATTGCAGATTCACCGTATTCGGCTCAGCCAAATCTCACTTTGTTTACAAAGTTTGAGAACTCTAGGTGAAGGTCATTTCCCCTTAGAAATATAGCGATTAAACAGCCTGCTATACTTGGCGACTGACTGTGGATGTGTGGGTAAGAGGCTTGGCGAGTGTAAGTTCGTTCGGGTCTCGAACCCAGCCAGGGGCAGCTGCTAAAAATCGTATAACTATACTGATGAGAGGTGATACCTCGAAACACGTGTCTATAGTTTACCCTATTATATATATCTTATTATAATGGAGATTGTGGGCTTTCTGTCTGTAACCGAAACTATATTACTATACAAGTCACAATTCCCTTTGTTATTTTACATCACATTCTCCAGGATTTTATTTTTATTTAAACCTCAATGAATAATAAAATTGTTTTACATTATTAAGACTGTTGACCATATCTACATACTAATAATACGCAATTGTATTTATATATACAACAAAATAGTGGTTTACAGTGTGAATGGGAAGGCTGATTTGCATATTGATCTTAAAAAATTGATTTTAATAAATATATGCTAAGTATTATTGATTTCTAATTGTTTGGTTTTATCTTATTGAATATGAGCAAAAATCTCTGGGATAAATCTTAAAAGAAATTCATTAAGAAGAAGAAATAACTGTAATATTATCCTTTACTTCCTATTTTAAGTAAAGAGTTAAATTAGGAAAATTGACCAATGAAAGACGGGAGTAATGGAAAATGATGGAAGAGTTAGTTTCAAAGCTGTTCTATTTTTCGATAATACCCCCTCTGTTCCAAATTTTTATCTGCATTCTTATTTAGTTTTATTAGCCTTTCTAATTTAACATGATATTTTATTATATTAAAACTTAAAAACTTGCACCCGGAGGGTGCATATATTTGCTAATATATATATATATATATATATATATATATATATATATATATATATATATATTAACTCCTCCTCACGAGCAGGATATGACAGAAAATCAATTTTTTAAGCGGAGTTTAACAGGTTCTTTAAATTCCGAGTTTTCCTTCTAGACTGGTTACCTAGCCAAGAGCCCAGTATGCTCTACTATTTACCCATAGCTGAAGAGAGAATTATATATATATATATATATATATATATAATAAAACTAATATATATATAATATATATATATATATATATATATATATATATATATATGTAACATATCAAGGAAAATGAAAAAACACAGGTTTAAATGGGTTAAGTGGTGAGTTTATTGGCCGACGATGCAGTGTTTCGATCTATTAATTAGATCATCTTCAGGGCATAAGATAAGAAATTATTTATCACAGAATAATAATGAGAAAAGCGAGTGGTAATCCTTGTCATTCAATCTGTTTAAAAATGTTTTTGAAGTTTGAAAAAGAGACGGTTTTGAAATATGACATCAAATATTCTATTTTATGGCGTGAGTATGTGGCGCTGTAAGTGTGTGTATTGAAAGGAAACATTGTGCATTTTTTTTAGGTATGTGGTTGTGTGTGTGTGTGTATAAATTTTTTCTGTTGCGTTAAACGAAAGCGGAAGTGAAACTCAAGGTTGTGTGTTTGTGTATGTGTGTATATTGGTAAGAGGTAGGGGAGAGGTGTGTGTGTATATTGGTAAGGGGTAGGGGAGAGATGTCATGAAAAGAAATTTTTATGTTTTATATTAAGAGAAGAGAGGTAGATAGATAGATATGAAAAGACACCCTCATCCAGGATTTAAACACGTCGCCATGTCTACTTCCTACAATGGTGAACGGTAAATAACAAGTAAATCATATAAATAAGTACACATACACAGGTATGGACATGCTGAGATCAATAGATAGATAGATAGATAGATATCAATAGAATGAGGTAGGTAGATAGAATATGTGCAGAGTTATACAGGGTGTTCGGGATAAATTTGACAGTTTCATAAGGAAAAAGAAAAAGTGCTTGGTAACAACAACATTTAATGGATTGTAAAGAAATTCAAACAGCATGGAAATTACACTACTGGCAGCAAGTTTCATTCAAAATAACCGCCGTTAGCGTCGATCACAGTCTCAATCGTGCTCCAGAACCTGATGTTACAGTTTCCCTGGGAACGGTCTAAAAAACTACCTTAATTCTGTCTATTAACTGGGCTTTTGTAGTACTGTCACGGCGATTGGTGTATTTCTCAACATCGCCCAATATATAATAATCTAGAGGGTTAAAATCTGGGGAGTTCGGAGGCCAAACATTGGGACTGGTGTAGTGGTAAAAATTAGCCGACTACTATTTTTTACTTTTCCCAGAGGTGTAGCAGGAGGTCGAATTCTGCTGCAATACATATGACCTACCATTGATTATCCTTGTTATCCAGGGCTTGAATACAGTGTTTAGCAACTCCACGTAGGCATCTGAATTCAACCCGATACCCTCTCTGAAAAAATGCGGAGGCCTCATATCACAATCTTAGGACACACATCCGAAAACCATCACAGTTTGGGGAAATTTAGTCTGCATGACACGAGGAGTCTCCTTTGGAGTCTATGCAAGCCATCTGTTATTCTGCGTGTTGTGCTTTTGATCTTGGCAAAAGTTTTTCTCATCAGTAGGATATTTCACTTTGCTAAGAAGTTTCTTTGCCTTTGTCAGATGATTTTCACGGGCCTTTTCTGGGAGCAGTTGATCTTTGCAACGCTTGTATGATTAGTAGCGAAGGTCATCATTATAAGCTTCATGGTAGAGGCTGAAACATTCAATTCACGTGACAAAGCCCGAATTCCAATGGCAGGGTCCCCCAACTCTTTTTCTGCAGATTTTCGAGGAATTCTGCTGTACTCGTAGTCTCCTTGCAATTCTCCAGTCCATGCCTGATTGTCTTTTACATTGTTCAGGGGGCATTGGGCATCAACCATAATCTCCTTATTTTGATGGCCGGCGCAGATCATCATGACACAAGTTATTCTCTTCGATGATTCAGGTGGGTTCCTGTCATCCATTTTATCTGTCGTCACGTATATGAATGAAGAAGGATCGAGGCTTTTAACTGATACGTAGTGTGCGTCAATACCTCCAGCCCACGGAGAAAAGTAACCAAATATAGATATGTCAAATTTATCCCGAACACCCAGTATATATATATATATATATATATATATATATATACGTTTAAAAACGAATGGCTTAAAATTTCCGAATGCAGTTTTTTTTTAAAAATCCAGAAGTAAATATATTTGTTTGCTTGGTGGATTTAAAGGTAACTGTGATATATATATATATATATATTATATATATATATATATATATATATATATTACACAAAAATTCAAAACAACTAACCTCGTTGTCCGCAACAATTTCTCTCCCCAGACAAGTCAGCTTAATGAGACCAATGTAGTATACAGAATTAAATGTCCCTTAGGAGATTGCAGTCTCACAGAAAAAGAAAATGAAAATACCTACGTCGGTTTTACCTCAACGACATTGTCACGACGTCTAACTCTCCATTATACAGTTATATTATATATATATTATACATATATATATATACAGAGAGAGAGAGAGAGAAGAGAGAGAGAGAGATAGATAGATAGAGAGAGAGAGAGAGAGAAGAGAGAAGAGAGAGAGAGAGAGAATTAACAGATCGAGACAAATAGATAGATAGATAGAACAGGCTAAGATTGGCTAAAAACAGACTTAGATAGTTAGATTGCTAGATAAATAGATTGCCTATATATATGTGTGTGTGTATGTGTGCGCGCGCGCGGTGTGTGTGTGTGTGTGTTGTGTGAGAGAGAGAGAGAGAGAGAGAGAGAGAGAGAGAGAAGAATGAACAGACGATATAGATACACAGATAAATAGAAACAGGCTAAGATCGATACATAGATAAAAACAGTCTGATATCTAGATAAATATTTTGATAGATATATGCACGCTAAGATAGATAGATAGATAGATAGATAGATAGATAGATATTCACTTTTGTTATGAATAGTGATGAGTATATAAAGATTTTGAAGCATGTGCGTTAAAAAAATCAACTCATAAATATGGAGGTATATTTTATTTTCGTTTTGTGACCAACGCTTGAAAATTCGGAAACAAGTAGAATTTATCGCAGGTGCGAGATTTTATAATCCTCCCACAGGAAAAGATGGGTGATAGTAACGTATTCCTTAGCCTAGAAAACCATCTTTAAATGCACTAGAAAGGAGAAGACAAAAAACAAAAAACAAAAACATTTCCTCTTTTTTTTTGTTAATATACTCACAACTTTGAAGAGATGTGTATTTTGCATATATTTATACTTTTCCTTCCACTTACACCCTCTCTCCGCCATCATAGATATGTTTATGAGTATGTTCGGTTTTTTATTATTTTATGAATTCATATTCTTCCTGTTTTAATGACGTAATTAGCAATATATATTTATCACTTGCATAGAATTAGAAATTATAGAAAGAGTAATTTAAAAAAATGTTCATACATAAATTAACAAATATATTTACAACTTTGCTAAATTAAAAGAAAACTACACCCTTTAAAGTAAATACGCTTTTTGGTATTAACCAAAGCCGTTCGACACAGGTAGGATTTTACATAGGTTAACAAGTATGGATCATCTAGCCAAGATCGAACTCGATATTCAGTTGAAATGGTCATGTGATACTAGCTTGATAACCATTACATCAAATTGATATACGCTACTCTCCCAGACGCGAAAAGGGCTTTACTTTTTAAAATCCGTTGGATATGTGTTAGTTAGTAAGAAGAACAGTATGGCGTTGTTGGTTGATGTATGTCTTAGCAAGAAGACTGACCAAGAAAGAAAATGAATCAAAGAATTAAGAACCAACAAGATGAGGACAATAGTCCCGAATAAGGCGATAATTACTACGTTAAAAATTATTGAGCCATCTTTTTACATCAGACGGATTTTTAAAAAATTTTGGAATTTTGTGAAGCACTTTTCGCCTTGGACTGTAGCTATCTTGTTGGTTCTTCAATTTCTTGATTCTTTTCTTTCTTGGTCAGTCTTCTTGCTAAGACATAACATAACGCAACAACGCCATACTGGTTTTCTTTTCTTAACTAACTAACACATATTCCAACGGATTTAATAAAGTAAAGGCCTTTTCGCGTCCTGGGAGAAGGTGAGCGTAATATCAATTTGATGTAATGGTTATCAAGCTAGTATCACATGACCATTTCAAACTGAATAATCGAGTTTCGATCTTGGCTAGCTGATCCATACTTTGTTAACCTATGTAAATATCCTATCCTGTGTCGAACGGCTTTGGTAATACCAAAAAGCGTATTTACTTAAAGGGTGTAGTATTTTTCTTTTAATTTAGCAAAGTTGTAAAGTATACATTTGTTAATTTTATGTATGAACATTTTTTTAATTACTCTTTCTATAATTTCTAATTCTATGCAGTGATTAGAATAATATGCTAATTAGCGTCATTAAAACAAGGAAGAAATAAATGAATTCATAAAATAATAAAAACCGCATTACTCATTAAACATATCCTATGATGGCGGAGGAGGGTGTAAGTGGAAGGGAAAAGTATAAATAGTACTGCAAAATACACTATCTCTTTCAAGTTGTGCAGTAATATTACAAAAAAAAAAGAGGAAATGTTTTTGTTTTTTGTTTTTTGTCTTGCTCGCTTTGCTAGTGGCATTTAAAGATGGTTTTCTAGGCTAAGGAATCACGTTACTAAATGCAACCCATCTTTTCTTGGGAGGATTATAAAAATCTCGCACCCTGCGACTAAATGTTCTAACTTGTTTCCGAATTTTCAGCGTTGGTCACAAACGAAAAATAAAATATACCGCCATATTTATGAGTTGAATTTTTTTAACGGCACATGCTTGTCAAAATCTTTATTACTCATCATATTCATAACAAAAGTGAATTCTACTATCTATCTATCTATCTATTCTATCTATCTTAGCGTGCATATAATCTATTCAAAATATTTATCTAGATATCGAACTGTTTTATCTATGTATGCGATGCTTAGCCCTAGTTCTGATTTATCTGTGTTAAATCTATATCAGTCTGTTCATTCTCTCTCTCTCTCTCGCTCTCTCTGCTCTCTCTCTCTCTCACACACAACACACACACACAACGCGCGCGCGCACACATACAACACACCATATATATAGCAATCTATTTAATCTAGCAATCTAAACCTATCTAAGTCTGTTCTTTAGGGCCCATCTTTTAGCCTGTTTTATCTATGCTCTATTTGTCTCGTCTGTTAATTCTCTCTCTCTCTCTCTCTCTCTCTCTCTCTCTCGCTGCTCTATCTATCTATCTCTCTCTCTGCGTGCTCTCTCTCTCTCTCTCTGTTTATATATATATATGTATAGTATATAGTAATATATATATCTGTGTAATAATGGAGAGTTAGACCGTCGTGACAATGTCGTTGAGGTAAAACCGACGTAGGTATTTTTCAATTTTCCTTTTCTGTGGAAAGACTGCAATCTCTAAGGGACATTTAATTCTGTATACTACATTGGTCTGCATTAAGGCTGACTTGTTCTGGGGAGGAAATTGTTGGCGGGACAAACGAGGTTAGTTTGTTTTGAATTCTCGTGTAATATATATATATAGTATATATATATATAATTATATATATATAGTATATTCACAGTTACCTTTAAATCCACCAAGCAACCACAAATATACTTTACTTCTGTATTTTTAAAAAAAAAACTGCATCGAAATTAAAGCCATTCGTTTTTTAACGGTATATATATATATATATATATAATATATATTATATACTGGGTGTTTCGGGATATTTGACATATCTATATTTGGTTACTTTTCTCGTGGGCTGGAGGTAATGACGCACACTACGTATCAGTTTAAAGCCTCGACCTCTTCTTCAATTATATACGTGACGAACGATAAAATGGATGACAGGAACCGCACGCTGAATCATCGAAGAGAAATAAGCTGTGTCATGATGATCTGCGCCGGCCATCAAAATAGGAGAATTATGGTTGATGCCGCATTGCCCCTGAACAATGTAAAAGACAATGCAGGCATGGACTGGAGAATTTGCAAGGAGACTAACGTGCGTTCCTCGTTGCGAAAGAGTTGGGGGACCTGCTGCCATTGGGAATTTCGGGCTTTTGCTCAAGCGTGAATTGTGTTTCAGCCTCTACCATGAAAGGCTTATAATGATGACATTCGCTACTAATCATACAAGCGTTGCAAAGAATCAACTTGCTCCCAGAGAAGGCCCGTGAAAATCCCATCTGAAAAGGCGAAACTTCTTAGCAAGTGAATATCCTCACTGAATGAGAAAAACTTTTCGCTAAGATCAAAAGCAACACACGCAGAATAACAGATGGCTTGCATAGACTCCAAAGGAGAACTCGCTCGTGTCATGCAGATAAATTTCCCAACTGTGATGGTTTTCGGATGTGTGTCCTAAGAATTGTGGATATGAAGGCCTCCGCATTTTTCAGAGAGGGTATCGGGTTTGAATTCAGATTGCCTACGGTGGCAGTTGCTAAACACTGTATTCAAGCCCTGGATAACAAGGGATAATCAATGGTAAGGTCATTATGTATTTGCGGCAGATTCGACTCCTGCTACACCTCTGGGAAAAGTAAAAAATAGTAGTCGGCTAATTTTTTACCACTACACCCAGTCCCAATGTTTGGCCCTCCGAAACTCCAGATTTTAACCCTCTAGATTATTATATATTGGGCGATGTTTGAAGAATCTAGTGACAGTATACAAAAGCCCTAGTTAATAGACAGAATTTGAAGGTAGTTTTTTTAGACCGTTCCAGGAAACTGTAACATCAGGTCTGGAGCACGATTGAGACTGTGATCGACGCTAACGGCGGTTTATTTTCGAATGAAACTTGCTGCCAGTAGTTGTAATTTCCATGCTGTTTGAATTTCTTTACAAATCCATTAAATGGTTTGTTGTTACCAGCACTTTCTTTTCATTATGAAACTGTCAATTTATCCGCGCGAACAACCCTGTAATAAACTCTGCACATATCTATCTACCTACCTCATTCTATTGATATGCTATCTATGCTATGCTATCTATTGTCTCAGCACTGTCATACCTGTGTAATGTTTACTTATTTTATAATGATGTTAACTTGTGTATTTACCGTTCACCAATTGTAGGAAGTAGACATGGCGACGTGTCTTAATATCCTGGATGAGGGTGTTTTTCAAATATCTATCTATCTACCTCTCTTCTCTTATATAAAACTAAAAATTATCTTTTCATGACATCTCTCCCTACGCCCTTACAATATACACACACACCTCTCCCTACCTCTTACCAATATAGCACACATACACAAAACACAACAAACTTGATTTCACTCGCGCTTTCGGTTAACGGCAACAGAAAAAAATTCTTATACACAACACACAGCACAGCCACATACCTAAAAAAAATGCACAATGTTTCCTTTCAATACACACACTACAGCGCCACATACCTCACAGCCCATAAAATAGATATTTGATGTCAATATTTCAAAACGTCTCTTTTTTCAATCAAACATTTTTACAGATTGAATGACAAGGATTACCACTTCGCTTTTCTCAATTATTATTCTGTGATAAATAATTTCTTATCTTATGCCCTGAAGATGATCTAAATTAATAGATCGAAACACTGCATCGTCGGCCAATAAACTCACCACTTAACCCATTTAAACCTGTGTTTTTTCATTTTTCCTTGATATGTTACATATATATATATATATTATATATATTATATTATATATATAATATATATTAGTTGTTATTTATATATATATATAATATAGTATATATAGTAATTCTCTTCTTCAGCTTATGGGTAAGATAGTAGAGCATACTGGGCTCTTGGCTTAGGTAGACCAGTCTGAGAAGGAAAAACTCGGAATTTAAAGACCTGTTAAACTCCCGCTTAAAAAAAATTGATTTTCTGTCCTATCGCTGCTGCGTGAGGAGGAGTTAATATATATATTATATATATATAGGAATATATTATAATATATATATAGTATATATATTAGTCAAACTATATGGCACCCTGCCGGGTGCAAGTTTTAAAGTTTTTAAATATAATAAAATATCAATGTTAAATTAGTAAAGCTAATAAAACTAAATAAAGTAATGCAGAATAAAAAAGATTTGGAACAGAGGGGGTTTATCGAAAAATGGAACAGCTTTGAACTAACTCTTCCATCATTTTCGCATTACTCCCTCTTTCTATTGGTCAATTTTCCTAATTTTAACTCTTATACTTAAAATAGGAAGTAAGGGATAATATATACAGTTATTTCTCTTCTTAATGAATTTCCTTTTAGATTTATCCAGAGATTTTTGCTCATAATTCAATAAGATAAAACCAAAACAATTAGAAATCAATAATACTTAGGCATGATATTTTTATTAAAATGCCAATTTTTTAAAGATCAATTGCAAATCACGCCTTCCCCATTCACACTGTAAACCACTATTTTGTTGTATATTAAATACAATTGCGTATTATTAGTATGTAGATATTGGTCAACAGTCTTATAAATGTAAACAATTTTATTATTCATTGAGGTTTAATAAAAATAAAATCTGGAGAATGTGATGTAAATAACAAGGAATTGTGACTTGTATAGTAATATAGTTTCGGTTACAGACAGAAAAAGCCCACAATCTGCTCATTATAATAAGATATATATAATAGGGTAACTATAGACACGTGGTTTCGAGGTAGTCACGCTCTCATCAGTATAGGTTATACGGATTTTAAGCAGCTGCCCTGGCTGCGTTCGAAGACCCGAACA
>CM042162.1:31877947-31900447 GCA_023376005.1 Doryteuthis pealeii | reverse complement strand
GCAGTGTTTCGATCTATTAATTAGATCATCTTCAGGGCATAAGATAAGAAATTATTTATCACAGAATAATAATGAGAAAAGCGAGTGGTAATCCTTGTCATTCAGTCTGTTTAAAAATGTTTTTGAAGTTTGAAAAAGAGACGGTTTTGAAATATGGCATCAAATATTCTATTTTATGGCGTGAGTATGTGGCGCTGTAAGTGTGTGTATTGAAAGGAAACATTGTGCATTTTTTTTTAGGTATGTGGTTGTGTGTGTGTGTGTATAAATTTTTTCTGTTGCGATAAACGAAAGCGGAAGTGAAACTCAAGGTTGTGTGTTTGTGTGTGTGTGTGTATATTGGTAAGAGGTAGGGGAGAGGTGTGTGTGTATATTGGTAAGGGGTAGGGGAGAGATGTCATGAAAATAAATTTTTATGTTTTATATTAAGAGAAGAGAGGTAGATAGATAGATATGAAAAGACACCCTCGTCCAGGATTTAAACACGTCGCCATGTCTACTTCCTACAATGGTGAACGGTAAATAACAAGTAAATCATATAAATAAGTACATATACACAGGTATGGACATGCTGAGATCAATAGATAGATAGATAGATAGATATCAATAGAATGAGGTAGGTAGATAGAATATGTGCAGACTTATACAGGGTGTTCGGGATAAATTTGACAGTTTCATAAGGAAAAAGAAAAAGTGCTTGGTAACAACAACATTTAATGGATTGTAAAGAAATTCAAACGGCATGGAAATTACACTACTGGCAGCAAGTTTCATTCAAAATAACCGCCGTTAGCGTCGATCACAGCCTCAATCGTGCTCCAGAACCTGATGTTACAGTTTCCCTGGGAACGGTCTAAAAAAACTACCTTAATTCTGTCTATTAACTGGGCTTTTGTAGTACTGTCACGGCGATTGGTGTATTTCTCAACATCGCCCAATATATAATAATCTAGAGGGTTAAAATCTGGGGAGTTCGGAGGCCAAACATTGGGACTGGTGTAGTGGTAAAAATTAGCCGACTACTATTTTTGACTTTTCCCAGAGGTGTAGCAGGAGGTCGAATCCTGCTGCAATACATATGACCTACCATTGATTATCCTTGTTATCCAGGGCTTGAATAGTGTTTAGCAACTCCACGTAGGCATCTGAATTCAACCTGATACCCTCTCTGAAAAAATGCGGAGGCCTCATATCACAATCTTAGGACACACATCCAAAAACCATCACAGTTTGGGGAAATTTTTGTCTGCATGACTCGAGGAGTGTCCTTTGGAGTGTATGCAAGCCAACTGTTATTCTGCGTGTTGTGCTTTTGATCTTGGCAAAAGTTTTTCTCGTCAGCAGGATATTGCACTTTGCTAAGAAGTTTCTTTGCCTTTGTCAGATGATTTTCACGGGCCTTTTCTGGGAGCAGTTGATCTTTGCAACGCTTGTATGATTAGTAGCGAAGGTCATCATTGTAAGCTTCATGGTAGAGGCTGAAACATTCAATTCACGTGACAAAGCCCGAATTCCTATGGCAGGGTCCCCCAAAACTTTTTTTCTGTAGATTTTCGAGGAATTCTGCTGCACTTGTAGACTCCATTGCAATTCTCCAGTCCATGCCTGATTGTCTTTTACATTGTTCAGGGAGCATTGGGCATCAACCATAATCTCCATATTTTGATGGCCGGCGCAGATCATCATGACACAAGTTATTCTCTTCGATGATTCAGGTGGGTTCCTGTAATCCATTTTATCTGTCGTCACGTATATGAATGAAGAAGGATCGAGGCTTTTAACTGATACGTAGTGTGTGTCAATACCTCCAACCCACGGAGAAAAGTAACCAAATATAAATATGTCAATTTTGTCCCGAACACCCAGTATATATATATATATATATATATATATATAATATTATATATATATATATATATACGTTTAAAAAACGACTGCAGTTTTTTTTTTAATCCGTATTTTTTAAAATCTGTATACATTTTAAAAATCCAAGAAGAACGCTCGCGTTTTCATCAACCACTTTAAATAGACCGACCATAAAACAACAGAGTCTCGAAGATTTCTTATTTTCTGTGATACTTTATTTTTTTCCCTCAAACTAACGAAAGCCCTGATAAAGATATTTTGAAACAGATCGAAACACTGCAGTGTTCTTGGTTTCATAATTAATTAATTAAGTTTTAAATTTCTTTTTTTTTATGTAAAAACAAGTTGTTCGCAGATCATTATTTGCAATTAAGGCTTGTCAACCTTCCAACTTCTTCTATTTATCGACTTATTCTACAAATTGTGAGATTTTGTACTTTTTCGAATGGAAAAACACTTTTTGTTTATTTTATATGAAAAGATTTTAGTTTTGTTTGCTTGTTTCGTAACCGCAATGCTGATTGGCTGATTATAAAATCGCAGATAAAATAACTAATCTCATTGGCTAATTTTTATTTCGGAGCTAAGTAGGTTTTTTTTACGTATTTTACTTATTTAAAACTTAATTAATTAATTACGTAAAAATTATTTCTCTGAATGTTTGAGATAAGGCTTGAGGATTAGTATTATCTGCATTATTCGGACTATTGTTGTATAAGGTTGTTAGGTTAAGACAATTCTAAGTGACAGTTATCTCTGGATTCCGGGTTCAATCCTGAGCGGCGTCAGTAACATAGAAAAAAAAATAACACAACTCCTACACCAGCTATGGTTAGCGGAATGAGAACAGAGTACACCCGTGGACTGAATAAAGGGTTAGGTTCAAAGTTCCGTGATGGCTCCCAATTACGACAAGAAGGTTCCCGACTACTACAAGAAAGTTCCCGAGTTCGAAAAGAAGGTTCCCGAGTCCGACAAGAAATACCTGAAGAAGGCCGGAGGGCATATCGACCGAAAGGTTGTACAGATAACAATAAAGAGGAGGACAATAGTCCGAATAACACAGATAATACTACGTAAAAATTATTGAGCCATCTTTTACATCCGACGGATTTTAAAAAGTGAAGCACTTTTCGCCTCTGGGACTGTAGCCTATCTTGCTGGTTCTTCATTTCTTGATTCATTTTCTTTCTTGGTCAGTCTTCTTGCTAAGACATACATCAACCAACAACGCCATACTGTTCTTTTAAAATCCTTTTATTTACTTAACTAAGTTTCTTTTCTTACTAACTAACACACATCCAACGGATTTTAAAAAGTAAAGCCCTTTTCGCCTCTGGGGGAGTAGCGTATATCAATTTGATGTAATGGTTATCAAGCTAGTATCACAGTACCATTTCAAATGAATATCGAGTTCGATCCTGGTTAGATGCTCCATACTTGTTAACCTATGTAAAATACTACCTGTGGCGAACGGCTTTGGTTAATACCAAAAATCGTATTTACTTTAAAGGGTGTAGTTTTCTTTTAATTTAGCAAAGTTGTAAATATATTTGTTAATTTATGCATGAACATTTTTAAAAATTACTCTTTCTATAATTTCTAATTCTATGCAAGTGATAAATATATATGCTAATTACGTCATTAAAACAGGAAGAATATGAATTCATAAAATAATAAAAACCGACATACTCATAAACATATCTATGATGGCGGAGGAGGGTGTAAGTGGAAGGAAAAGTATAAATATATGCAAAATACACATCTCTTCAAAGTTGTGAGTATATTAACAAAAAAAAAGAGGAAATGTTTTTGTTTTTTGTTTTTTGTCTTCTCCTTTCTAGTGCATTTAAAGATGGTTTTCTAGGCTAAGGAATACGTTCCTATCACCCATCTTTTCCTGTGGGAGGATTATAAAATCTCGCACCTGCGATAAATTCTACTTGTTTCCGAATTTTCAAGCGTTGGTCACAAAACGAAAATAAAATATACCTCCATATTTATGAGTTGATTTTTTTTAACGCACATGCTTCAAAATCTTTATATACTCATCATTATTCATAACAAAAGTGAATATCTATCTATCTCTCTATCTATTTTAGTATGCATATATCTATCAAAATATTTATCTAGATATCAGTCTGTTTTTATCTATGTATCGATCTTAGCCTGTTTCTATTTATCTATGTATCTGTGTATCTATATCAGTCTGTTCATTCTCTCTCTCTCTCTCTCTCTCTCTCTCTCTCTCTCTCCCACACACACACACACACACACACACACACACACACACACATCTATCAATCTATTTATCTCGCAATCTAACTATCTAAGTCTGTTTTTTGCCAATCTTAGCCTGTTTCTATCTATCTATTTGTCTTGATCTGTTAATTCTCTCTCTCTCTCTCTCTCTCTCTCTTTATATATATATATATATATATATATATATATATATATATATATTTATGTATATATATCTGTTTAATGGAGAGTTAGACGTCGTGACAATGTCGTTGAGGTAAAACCGATGTAGGTATTTTCATTTTCTGGGAGACTGCAATCTCCTAAGGGACATTTAAATCTGTATACTACATTGGTCTCATTAAGCCGACCTATATATATATATATATATATATATTATATATATATATATGAGAGTACGCAAACAGTTTGTTTGATATGGCGATAGCCGACAATTTTTGGGAAAATATGTGCTTAATTGAAGTCATACCTAATTTGAAAATTAATTAGTTGATAATTAATGAATTAGGCGAATATATCTGTTCAAATGTAAGGCGTAAACATATCGAGAAAAAGTCAATCTCTGTATGTACATTTTCTCGATTTGTTTACGCCTTACATTTGAACAGATATATTCGCCTAATTCATTAATTATCATCTAATTAATTTTCAAATTAGGTATGACTTCAATTAATCACATATTCTCCCAAATATATATATATATATATATGTATATAATTAAAAAGTGTTTTATTATCTGTTCATATGCTATTTTCTCTTTCTTTTAATAAGAAGTTTTATTTACGCATTCCATTGTATTTTTAGTTCACATACATTGAGTTCGAAACAGAAAAACATTCATTTTACCGGGTAAAACCGTGAAACTCATAGTTGTGATTAACATGCTTGTGTTATATATATATATATATATATATATATATATATATATATATGTAGAATTAACAAAAGACACATCTCCTATTTAACAATTTTATTTTTGATCTTTTCGAGTTTTCTGGATAACTTTTTAATGTTTGGGTGGAATTCGTGGAAAATTCCACCAAAATTCAGGTCCACGAATTCCACCAAAACATTAAAAAGTTGGCCAAAAAACTCGAAAAGATCAAAAATAAAATTGTTAAACAGGAGATATGTCTTTTTGCTTAAGTCTACATGTATAAATGAAAGAATGCTGCCCAAATACACATATTTCAATATATATATATATATATATATATATATATATATATATATATATATATATACATAGATGGATAAAAAATTTTATCGATATCACTTTTAATCGATATCACTTACACATGTGTTTCGGTCTGTTTATCAAAATGTATACGGATTTACGTTATTATTGTTATTAAAATAATCAGATGGAGTTGAAATGATGATGATAATAATAATAGGAAAAATGTATTTTTATTTTTTTAGTTGAACTCAAAAAATAAAAATACTACTCTGATGAAGGTCGGCAAGATCTGTGTACGGAACATTTTATGCATTTTCCTATTAATATTATCATAATCATTTCAACTCCATCTGATTATTTTAATAATAATAATAACGTAAATCCGTATACATTTTGATAAACAGACCGAAACACATGTGTAAGTGATATCGATTAAAAGTGATATCGATAAAATTTCATTTTTATCCATCTACATTTCTTTTTTTCCTCATATTGTCGGATTCATTTCCCATTCTCATATATGTTATATATATATATATATATATATATATATATATATATATATATATATATATATATATATATATATATATATAATGATAGTATCGGATAATTACAAAGGTTCTCTCTACGAAACACTTTAATAACTATGTACCAGAAGGAAAATATTTGTCTGCATAAAATTTGACTGGATTTTTTTTGCTGAGAATATGTCCAAGTAAATGTCTCCGCAAACCTTGCTATTAATAAATAACTTAAAAAAAATCTATACCGAAGTCTGAAACACAAATGCAGACACAGTTAATACGGATATACATATATGTTCTTTTATTTCTCTTTTTCTCTTTCTCGAACACAAAGACTTGTAACAAAATTCCTCCTCACACATGAATATTGTTTTCTATATCCCGAAATGTGTTTTTTTTATATATAAAGTGACTATAAAAACTATGAGTTATTTTTTATATTTACAACCCCAGGCAAAAGAATATGGACTCACCACTCTCAGAAAACGTTTCTTTTGTTATTTTTGATAATAAAAAAAAACTAAGCATAAAAAACTGAGTAATGCATAGCTCATTCTTATTCTTTTTTTAAAAATCATACATTGGTTGATTGTTTTCGATTTTACGGCATATCAACCCCTGGGTTATTTTATGCCGAATAGGTTTTTATTTTATTCATTCTTGTTGGGTATTCAATATTTTTAAATTCATTTTTAAACAGATTTTTAAAACTCACTTTTTGATCTGTTTAACCCATGGGTGAGACGCTAACAGGTACTAGCACTCCTGGTCATAGTGGACTTAGGAGTAACGGCAATGTAGGGGTACTCCACACTCCCCTGAGGTCTTGAACGGAAACCTTGCAACTAGATGAAGTTTAACTTCATTCCAAGGACACTAAGACCCTCAGCCACCGCCTTTTAGCACATATTTCATAAGAAAGAAAGAAAGAAAGAAAGAAAGAAAGAAGAGTCTAAGGTTAAGAAATATTGAGAAACTGGAAAAAGGAAAATTAAAATTGAAAGAAAAAAAAAAGGAAAGAAGCAATAAAAAAAGAAAGAAAGACAGATTAGAACGTCTTAGAAAAGAAGAGTCTAAGGTATGAGGAAATATGAGAAATAGAAAAAAGAAAAAGTAAAATTAAATGAAAGAAACACATACACACACACAGACACACATACACAGACACACACACACACACACACACACACACACATATATATATATATATACATATATATATATATATATATATATATATATATATATATAATATATATATATATGTAATAGAAAACCAAAGTATTCCAAAGACAGGAATTTATTCTTGATGGTAAATTCGACGTTATAACGTTTCGGTTTTTAATAAGCCTTCATCAGGCATTTATATATATATATATATATATATATAATATATATATATATATATATATATATATATATGAGCGGTTAAAGAACAGGACTGATGAAAAGTCAATCGGGTTTCGCTCCTGGATAGAAGTAGTTCTATGTCTGATGAGACGTGAAATGTCGAAACACGGCGTCTGTGAATGACTTAGTTATTATTTAGCCAAGTATTGTATTTTTTCTTTATGATCTTCAGTTGTAGACGTTCTAGTTTTCTATTATATAATATATATATATATATATATATATATATAGAGAGAGAGAGAGAGAGAGAGTGAGAGAGAGAGAGAGTGAGAGAGAGAGAGATATATATAGAGAGATAGAATGACATGAAAAAAGTGTCTAAAGTTTTTTTTAAATATGTCAAACAGAAAAAAGAAAAAGAAAGAAAGAAAAAAAAAGAAGAAAATAAAGAAAATGGATAAAAAATAAAAGTTAAAATGAAAATGAAAAATAAAAAAGTAAACTAAAAAGATAAAAATTGGCATTTGAAATAGAGAAAGTGCAGAAAAATGTTTGACCGCACTTTCAAAATTAACGATTGTTCAAATTCGGAAAACTTGACAAGTTTTCTTATTTCTTTTATTTTCGTTTTTTTTTCTCATTGCAAAAGAAGAAAAAAATGATTCATTTATTCATTTATCAGACTTGTGTTTGTTTTATTTGAACTTATAAGACCAATGTTATTAAAAGGTTGCGAGACATTGGAAAGAGAGAGAGAGAGAGAGAGAGAGGAGAGAGAGAGAGAGAGAGAGAGAGAGAGAATGTGTGTGTCTAAGAGAGAGAAAGAGAGAGAGTGTGTGTGTGTCTAAGAGAGAGAGAGAGAAAGAGAGAGAATTTGTGTGTCTAAGAGAGAGAAAGAGAGAGAGAGAGAGAGAATGTGTGTGTCTAAGAGAGAGAGAGAGAGAGAGAGAGAGAGAGAGAGAGAGAGAGAATGAGTGTGTGTGTATAAGAGACAGAGAGAGAGAGCAGAGACAGAGACAGAGAGAGAGAGACAGAGAGAGACAGAGAGAGAGAGAGAGAGAGAGAGAGAATGTGTGTGTCTAAGAGAGAGAGAGAGAAAGAGAGAGAGTTTGTGTGTGTGTGTAAGAGAGAGAGAGAGAGAGGGGTGAGAGAGGAGAGAGAGGGAGAAAGAGAGAGAATGTGTGTGTCTAAGATACAGACAGAGAGACAGACAGAGAGAGACAGAGAGAGACAGAGACTGAGACAGAGAATGTGTGTAAGAGAGAGAGAGAGAGAGAGAGAGAGAGAGAGAGAGAGAGAGAGAGAGAGAGAGAGAGAGAGAAATAAATAAATAAAAAAAGGAATGAAAAAATCTGAAGAAAGAAAATAAAAAGAGCAAAGTTTGTAGACCTTTTAGATGTGTTTTTATTTAGCCCTAAATTTTTTTTGACTTATCTTCTGGTTCGGCCATTTTTTCTCTTTGATGTCAACTTCCGTTCGATTCCTCTGATGACGACACTGGCGATTTTACAGACTGACTCATTTATTATTTGATGTCTTCATCTTTTTTTTATTTACGTTGTTAAACCTTGTTTGTTGATAATCTCGATAAAACATCTCCCCCCCCTCTCTCTCTCTCTCTCTCTCTCTCTCTCTCTCTATAATATATATATATATATATATATATATATATATATATATTAGTAAAGACAAAAAGCTTAGACCTTTTAGATGTGTTCTTATATATACTAGCAAACATTTGCACCCTCCGGGTGCAAGTATTTAAGTTTTAATGTAATAAAATATCGTATTAAATTAGATAGGCTAATGAAACTAAATAAGAATACAAATAAAATGATTTGAAACAGAGAGGGGTATAATCGAAAATTAGAACAACTGAAACTTACTCTTCCATCACTCCCATCTTTCATTGTTATTTTTTCTAATCTAAGTATTTAGTTAAAAGAGAAGTAAAGAATAAAATTACACTTATTTTTTCTTGTTAATGGATTTTATTTAAGATTCATTGAAGAGATTTTTATTTATATTCATTAAAATAAAACTAAACAGGTAAAAATCAATAATACTATGCACATATTTAATAAAATCACATTTTTAATATCAATATGCATATTAGCCTTCCCGTTCACACTGCAAACCGCTATTTTGTTGTATATATAAATATAATTGCATGTTGTAAATATGTAGATATGGCCAACAGTATTAATAATGTAAAACAATTTTATTAATAATTGAGATTTAAATTAAATTAATATCATGAAGAATGTGATGTCAATAACTAAGGAAATTGTAACCTGAGTAGTAATATAGTTTCGGTTACAGACAGAAAAACTCCATTATAATAACTAGCAAGTATATGCACCCTCCGGGTGCAAGTATCTAAGTTTTAATGTAATGAAATATCGTATTAAATTAGAAAATCTAATAAGAATGCAGATAAAAAGATTTGAAACAGAGTGGGGTTATAATAGAAAAATAGAAATGAAACTTACTCTTCCATCACTGCCGTCTTTCATTGCTGAATTTTAATTAGTTAAATTAGGAAATAAAGAATAAAATGACAGTTATTTTATCTTGTTAATGGATTTCATTTAAGATTCATTGGAGAGATTTTTGCTTATATTCATTAAAATAAAACCAAACAGTTAGAAATCAATAATACTAAGCACATATTTAATAAAATCACATTTTTAATATCAATATGCAAATTAGCCTTCCCGTTCACACTGCAAACCGCTATTTTTTTGTATATATAAATACAATAGCATGTTATTAGTATGTAGATATGGACAACACTAATAAAAAGGTGAAGCAATTTTATTAATAATTGAGGTTTAAATATAAATAAAATCATGAAGAATGTGATGAAAATAACTATGTTAATTGTGACTCGATTAGTAATATAGTTTCGGTTACAGACAGAAAAACACACAATCCATTATAATAAGATAATATATATATATATATATATATATATATATATATATATATATATAGTAGTACAGATAACAATGAAGATGAGGACAATAGTCTGAATAACGCTGATAATACTAAATATATCAATGTGAATCAGGTTAGTTAGAGCATAGAAGGTGGTAAGTTAGAATAGATACAATCATTGACTGTATCCCCTGGAGAGGGATAAAGATCTTCCCGCCCAAAGACATATCCTAGGTATGACACTAAACTGCATCTGATAGTGAGGCTACAGTTCTGGAAATTCGGGGAGTGTACCACTTAATTGCCATTACTCCCAGGTCCATTCTGGAATAGTCATAATATTCGGTTGTTACAAAAATAATGGCCAATTGAAGTGCTCGGTTTTGAAATGTCATTTTAACATAGAATTTGTAGTTTATTTCAGTTGAATTTTAATTATAATAATTTATGTGTGCTCAAAAATGAAATTTAATTTATTTTCAGATAGAAAGTATTTTTCAAAGATGAATATGCCTAAACATGACCTTCGCCTTCTTATGTTGCATGAGTTCAAGCTTGGGCTCAATGCCTCCGAAACTGCTGCCAATATCAACAAAGCATGGGGAGATGAATCCACAAGTGATCGAACTGTACGAAGGTGGTTCCAGAAATTCCGCAGTGGACATGAGGTAGAGGACGTACATGCAGTCTTGACAATGAACAAATGTAGGCAGTTGTTGAGCAAAAACCACGACAAAGTGTCAGAGAAATGTCTCAGACACTTGGTGTCAGCATTGCAACAGTTTCCCGCCATTTACAGAGTACTGGAAAGGTGAAAAAGCTCGATAAATGGGTTCCTAACGATCTCAATGAGCACCAAAAACTTAGGCGGTTGAAGTGTGCTCGATTCTCAGTTTGCGTACGACCAATGACCCCTTTCTTGACCGACTAGTCAATTGTGGCGAAAAGTGGATCCTTTACAACAACCGTAAACGATCAGGTCAATGGCTTGATCGTGATGAATCCCCAAAACACTTCCCAAAGCCAAAGTTGCACCAGCAAAAGATTATGGTGACCGTCTAGTGGTCTGCAATAGGTGTTATCCACTACGACATTTTGAAAACCAATCAGAACATTACTGCAGAGATTTACTGCAATCAACTCGCTGATATGCACGCTTGCATGCAAAAAAGAAGACCTGCATTAGTGATCTAATTCTCCTCCACGATAACGCGCGGCCCTATGTTGCAAGATTGGCTGTATAAAAAACTTACAGACTTGGGATACGAGACCTTACCACATCCTCCATATTCTTCCGATCTTTCACCTGCTGATTATCATTTTTATAGGCACTTAAGCACATTTTTAAATGGTAAAACTTTTCGATCTAAAGAAGAGGTGGAATCATCATTTAAAGATTTTGTTGCATCACAGCCAATAACCTTTTACCAACGCGGAATAAATGACCTCATAGATCGATGGCAGAGATGCATAGCTGCCCAAGGCTCGTATTTTGACTAATTTTAACATTTCTACTGTTAATGTTTCAACAATAAATGTATATATTTGAAATCGGCCATTATTTTTGTAACAACCTAATACCTGTTAGGGCCCATCTAAATAGAGCCCATTAAACATTATTTGTATTCAACAGAAGTACTTGATGTAATATAACTCTAAATCATTTATATTAGGAATAGTAACTTGAACCTGTAATTTTTTACAAAGGATTATTATTAGTTACTTGAAACAATATATCTATGTACAAACAAATAACTATAGAAATAATTACTTAAGACCATATAATTATTATATTATATAGGAATACTTGAAACCATGCAACTAATGTAAATTATTTGTGTTAGATAGAAATATTATATATATATATATATATGCGTGCAAAAAACTCTTAAGAAACAACATAAGTGGAATCCATGGAAGGTAAATTAGATTGAAATGGGGAGAAACCAAGAATTCCATTTTTATAGAAATGGGAGGGTGGATGAGCTTTTTAATTGGATCACACTGACTGTAGATTTTGGATTTAAAAGGTCGAGTTTTGTAGTTTTAATGGTGGAAAAATGTGCAGACTAGTTGCACGTTACTTTCAGGGCGGTGACATGAAAATGCCGGATTCAAATCGGGGTTACTATCGGAGCCGATATGATGCACAAGAACCCGTAATCGGCGATAAAGATTAATGCATCACTGGCGATCACACTGTACCCATACAAAATATGTATCTTACGATTCATAGAACACATTCTTATCAACTATCCAGACTGAAGCTTTATTTACCAGGACTGACAGGAGCACTGAAAGAAACATTAATTTTCATCAAAATGCGAGATGTGTTAAAAATATCAAGAGTGGAGCTGTATTTACCTAGAAAGACAGGAACAGTGAATAAAACATTACATTTCTTCAAATTACAATTGGACACATGGCATAGTGAATAAAGCAGTTAGATTAAACAGTTCTAAGTGACATTTACCTCTTACAGGTTCAATCCTGATCGAGGGCAGCAGTAACATAGAATAATAATTAACACCGTTTAATTCCTCAACCCCAGCTATGGTTAGTGGAATGAGAACAGGATACCACCGTAGACTGAATAAAGGGTTAGGTTCAAATTTCCTTGATGGCTCCCGATTACGACAAGAAGGTTCCCGATTACGACAAGAAGGTTTCCGAGTCCGAAATGAAAGTTCCCGAGTCCGAGAAGGTTCCCGAGTCCGACAAGAAATACCTGAAGAAGGCCGGAGGGCATATCGGCCGAAACGTTGTACAGATAACAATGAAGATGAGGACAATAGTCCGAATAACGCAGATAATACTAAAATACAAGAATATCAGTGCTATGCAAAAGGCAAACAGTCTCGTATTTCCTATGAGGATAACCATTACACAACGAGCACCTCCAAATGTACATATTTACCAATCCCTCCGCGCGAACAGGATGTGACACAAGGCCAATTTTTATGCGAAGTTTAACAGGTTTGAATTCAGAGATTTTCTTCTCCTAGACTGGTTGCCTAACCAAGGTTAAAAGCCCAGTGTGCCCTGCTATCTAACCATAGCTAGAGGCAGAGTAAGTGGATTCATACCTTTCCCAAGGGTATTAGCGCTATGTGAAAGGTAGGCAGACTCGTCTAGGATTTGAACTCGGATCAAGGAATCCATTTCCTACGATTGTAGCCATTACACCACGCACCTCCAAATATAGATTCGTGTTTTCCCAAGAATAGTGAACGCGAATTAAAAGACAAATGGAATCGGATGTAATTTGAACTCGTCTCACCGATTCCATTTTCCTGTCACTCACTGCTTTTAAAAACGCATTCAAACTTGTTGCTTTGTGAAGGAATAATGAAATTCGCCATTTCTCCTCGTATCAACTTCGTTTGGATTTGGAATTTTTTAGATTTTATGGCTAAAAATCAGTTTCTGCAGTTTTTATTGTTTGTTTGATCAAAAACAAACGCTCCTTGGCAAATGGTGAAAATTACAATACGATCAAAGCTCTCCGAAATAAGAAAGACTTGAAAGAATCAAAGATAAACATTTATACGACCGACGGGCCAAACCCTTACACTCTGACATGAGAATTGCTGATAAAATTTTGACAGGAACCGAAGAAACAAATATTTGGCAAAATATCCCGATTTACATTATTGTATACTAGCAAATATATGCACCCTCCGGGTGCAAGTATTTAAGTTTTGATATAATAAAATATCATATTAAATTAGAAAGGCCAATGAAACTGACTAAGAATGCAGATAAAAAGATCTGCAACAGAGGGGGTATAATCGAAAAATAGAACAACTTTGAACTAACTATTCCATCATTTTCCATTACTCCCCTCTTTCATTGGTAAATTTTCCTAATTTAACTATTTAGTTAAAATAGGAAGTAAAGGATAATATTACAGTTATTTCTTCTTGTAAATAAATTTCTTTTAAGATTTATCCACGAGATTTTTGTTTATATTTCTTAAGATAAAACCAAACAATTAGAAATCAATAATACCAAGCACATATTTATTAAAATAAAATTTTAAATATCAATATGCAAATTAGCCTTCTTGTTCAACCTGTAAACCGCTATTTTGTTGTATATATAAATACAATTGCATGTAATTAGTACGTAGATATGGTCAACAGTATTAATAATGTAAAACAATTTTTATTAATAACTGAAGTTTAAAAGAATCAAATCATGGAGAATTTGACGTAAATAATTAAGGGAATTGTGACTTGAGTAGTAATATAGTTTCGGTTACAGATAGAAAAACACACAATCTCCATTATAATAAGATATATTTCTACAGACTATATATATATATTATATATATATATATATGTGTGTGTGAGAAATGTGAGGAGGTTTATCCGACAGTATGTGGAGAAAGGTAGACAAACACGGGATGCTATGGAAACTGGATGTTTATTGTCGCGATGCAAAGTTTCGGTCTGTTAGACCACCTTCAGGACTTGGATATAGTACTTGCTTCAATGATGGACATTCTCAAAATGCTGAAACAGAAGGTCCTCAGTAGGGGGGTGGTTAAGGATGGTTAGTGGATTTTCTTCTCACTAGATGGGGAGTGTCAGAATGGTGGATGGTGGTACCACAGGTGTCAGTCTAGAAAGTTAGATTGTTGAGGATTGGTTAACTGAATATGTGTATGTGTGTGTCTGTTTAATTGTTTTTTGTTTTTTCCCAACATATTTTTCTACCTTTCTCCATATATATATATATATATATATTATGTAGCCACACTGATGAGAGGTGAAACCTCGAAACACGTGTCTGTGGATTAACTTATATATATAATCCCACTTGGTTGAGTTCTTAAAATAAGGGATTTAATTGAAATTTCACCGTCTGGCGCATAGCTAACCCTCAATTTGTTTACAATATTTAGAGGACTCTCGTGAACTCATTTCCGCTTAGCAATGTATCGATTAATTATTCTCTTAAAGTTGACAGCCGCTAATGGCCGTATGGGTAACAGTCAGGTCTCGATCCCGGTTAGAGGTAGCTGTTAAAAGTATAGCCACACTGATGAGAGGTGAAACCTCGAAACACGTGTCTGTGCATTAACTTATATATATATATATATATATATATATATATATATATAAAGTGTGTCCACAAAGTCTGGGTACATGGAGATTTCACTATTGTATTTATTTAATCGTCTTCACCTATATTTTGCAATGCGCATCAAGTTATACATTGAAAATGATGGAAATCATATTGAAAATATTATTTATTAATATTATAATTAAATAAAATTGTTTTGTTTTAAAATTATGTGTTCATCCCCATGTACCCAGATTTTGTGGACACCCTGTATATGTATATATATATATATATATATATATATATAAAATAATAAAATTCGAAGGCAATACAATGCGTAAAAAATAAAGACAAAAATATGTTTATATGTCTAATCGATTTCAAAGCGAAGCTTTATCGTCAGAGACTTATTTCAGAAATCATTTCTGAAATAAGTCTCTGACGATAAAGCTTCGCTTTGAAATCGATTAGACATATAAACATCTTTTTGTCTTTATTTTTTACGCATTGTATTGCCTTCGAATTTTATTATTTTATAACATACTTAACAATGCTTCAAGCAAATACCAATTACTTTTATATATATATATATATATATGTGTGTGTGTGTGTGTGTGGTGTGTGTGTGTGTGTGTGTTTGTGAGTGTGTTTGAAATTAAAGGGAAAATTCGGATAAAACAACATAACAACTAAATTCAAATGATATTTCGCCTTGGTCTTTTGTGAAGCTTTTTTGAACTTGATGAAAAAAATCTTCGAAAAAATCCGAGGTGAAATATCATTTAAATCAAGGGGGCAGGTGTTGCCGGGGGCGGGGGGATATTAGTTAACGGCGTAGATCCAGGCCCCCTGGGATCTACGCCGTTAATTACTTTACATAAGATAACAATGAAGATGAGGACAATAGTCCGAATAACGCAGATAATACTAAAATCTAAAGAATATCAGCGCTATACAAAAGGCAAACAGTCTCGTCTAGTCTATTTCCTATGAGGATAACCATTACACTACGAGCACCTCAAATGTACATATTTACCAATTCCCCCACACGAGAAACATGTGACACAAGGCCAACTATTAGGCGAAGTTTGAACAGGTTTGAATTCAGATTTCCCTCTCCTAGACTGGTTTAAAGAGCCCAATCTGCACTGCTATTTACCCATAGCTGGAGGGAGAATTGGATTCATACCTTTTCTAAGGGTATTAGCGTTTTGTGAAATGCAAACAGCTTCGTCGAGGAATTGAACTCGGGTCGCCGAGTCCATTTCCTACGACTCTAACCATTTGACCACGCGCCTCCAGGTAAGTATAATATGCAGCCATATAGTATCTCTGTCACGGCTACAGCTTGGAAAATTTTCCCATATATATATTTTTGGGAGATTATGTGTTTAATTAAAGTCATACCTAATTTGTTAATTGATTAATTATAAGTAAATGAATTAGGCGTGCATATCGGTTTAAATGTAAAGCATAAACAAATCGAGAAACCGATATGCACGCCTAATTCATTTAATTAAAATTAATTAATTAATAAATTAGGTATGACTTTAATTAAACACATAATCTCCCAAAAATTGTCGGCCTTCGCCATTTTCAAACACATTGATTGTTCACTTCATGTATATATATATATATATATATATAGTCATCCACAGACACGTGTTCGACTTATCAAGTATCTTCAGTGTGGCTAGACATTTGTAAGCTACCTACAGCCGGGACTGAAATCATATCGGTTCAGTGTCAGTCAGACACCTTAACCGCTAGGCTATATAGTCACCCACAGAATGCTAAGGTTTTTTTTAAACTGTTTTTAATACACACATCTCTGTGTATGTAAAGGCCGCCATAGAGTGCTCCATCCCTTATATAGGAGAGCGTTACGTTTACGCTTTAGTTGGCGGTCATCAGCGAAATCCATCCCATTGTGATCAACCCCAGGGGGATGGGTAGCATGAGTGTTCATCCAGTGAACAACCTACGCAGCGTTTTGTTTATAGTGGTGAAGGCTTGTGTTGGACCATCCACACTTTTTGGCACAGTCGATAGGAAAGAATTTTCCCATTTATTTTAGTACATCATAATTAATTAATATTGTTGTTAATTTACGCTAATATAACTTATTTCAAATAAAGTGCAAGCATGTATGGTTTAGTTATTGTTTTGATATTAATTTTGTTAGTAAGGGGAATATGTTCTTTACCTATGTAGACATGAATAACAGCAAGTGCTTAATCATTTTGAAGAGTTTAAATATGTCATTGTTATCACCAAACAAGATATAGCTAAAGAAAAGAAGAAAGAAAAAATACGTTTAGCCTGTTGTGCATATTATAATATAGCTACGAATATATATTTATTTCCTTACACACTAACTCGTACATAACTCGAAATTGATGTATCGTTCGAAACTTATGTATTTAATAACGGTACACGTGCGAGGAAGACCTTTAAAAATTCGCTTATATCTTCATAACATATTCTGTTTCTTTATTCTATTCTAATATATTGTTCCTTTTTTGTTTTTGTTCTTTTTCTTTTACGAGCTTCGGGCAAAAGTTGCAGTCAGTGAAGCAGAAGTCATTAAATATCAAAGACTTGTGTGGCATCATCGTTGCTTCTGTGAGAATAACCTGATATGCATAATGTTGCTCTCATTATTTTTCTTGTACGAATACGGTAAAGACGTGGCGGGAGAAAAAAAATCGGAAAAGTAACACAAGGAAAAAGAAAAAAAAAATGAAAATGGAATGATTTTATTTGGTTCAACTTACAATCCACCCCATTCGATATTCTACGAATTCTATCGTCATTATTTATAGTTTTCCAGCTAAAATACAATGCACTTCGATCTATCTATCTATCTATCTATCTGTGTTCATATTTATCAATTTATCTATCTATATGTCTGTGTCAATATCTATCTATCTATCTATCTATCTATCTAACTCAATCCTTTTTCTATGCATCGAACTGTTTATATATATCTAACTATCGATTTATGTGCATTTATATATGTATATGTTATATCTATCTATCTATCTATCTATCTATCTATCTGTGTTAATATTTATCTATCTATCTATCTACATGTCTGTATCAAAATCTATCTATCTATCTATCTATCTATCTCAAAATCCTTTCTCTATACATCAAACTGTTTATATATATCTAACTATCGATTTGTGTATATGTATATATGTATATCTCAAAACATATATATATATATATATATATATATATATATATATATATATATATTGATCGTATATTGGGTTATATTCATAAGTAAATAACGCTCAATATTGTTGATAGACTACGTATATCTAAGTTAGGGTAAAATATCTATCTATCTATCTATCGATCTATCTATCTCAAAACCCTTTCTCTATATCTCAAGCTGTTTGTATATATCTAACTATCGATCTGTGTGTATGTATATATGTATATCTCAAAACGTACCTATATATATATATATATATATATATATATATATATATATATAGTATTGATCGTATATTGTGCTATATTTTTAAGTAAATAGCGTTCAATATTGTTGATAGACTACGTATATCTAAGTTAGGGTAAAATATCTATCTATCAATCCATCTCAAAATCCTTTTTCTATACATCAAACTGTTTATATATATATATATCTAACTATCGATCTGTGTGTATGTATATATGTATATCTCAAAACGTAACTATATACATATATATATATATATATATATATATATATATATAATATATAGTATTGATCGGATATTGTTCTATATTTATAAGTAAATAGCGCTCAGTATTGTTGATAGACTACGTATATCTATCTTAGGATAAAATATCTATCTATCTATCTATCTATCTATCTATCTATCTCAAAACCCTTTCTCTATATCTCAAGCTGTTTATATATATCTGACTATCGATCTGTGTGTATGGATATATGTATATCTCAAAACTCACACACACATACACAGAGACACACACACACACACACACACACATATATATATATATATATATATATATAATATTGATCGTATATTGTGCTAGTAAATAGGAGTAAATAGAGCTCAATATTGTTGATACACTACGTATATCTAAGTTGGGGTAACACCTTTGACTTAATTTCCCCGCTACCCTAAGCCATTCGTATCTATCTATCTTTCTCTATATATGATTATGTGTGTTTGTGTATGCATATTTGTAAAAAAATATATATAACTGAAACCGTTCATATCTATGTATTTATATATCTATAATCTCTCTTCAACTCTCGCTCTCTCTCTCTCTCTCTCTCTCTCTCTCTCTCTCTCTCTCTCTCTCTCTCTCTCTCTCTCTATCTATCTATCTATCCATCTATCTATCTATATCTGAATTTCAATTTTCATCAACAATTTCTAATAGACTACCAAACAAAAGGATCTCGAAGATTTCTTATTTTTCTGTGATATTTTTATATTTTCCCCTAAAACTAACGAAAGCCCTGATTGAAACAGATCGAAACACTGCAGCGTAGGCAAAATAAGCATTACACGTTTTTACACTTGTGTTTTTCATTTTTTTTATACTATTACATACTGTCGGATTCACTTCCACTTTTTCCTCCCATATCAATCTGTCTAGCGTTCTATCAACATGATGGCAGCAAACTCGTATTCAAGTATTGCCATTGCTTGATATAGTAACAATATAAAAAAAAATTTTTTTTTATCAACATACACTCACAGTCACAGACGCACACACACACACACACACACACACACACACACACACACACAGCTACTTGATTCTGGTTTAATTTGCTTGGTTCTAGTTTAGTGTGTGGGGCATGGTGAGGAGGGGAATTTTCTTTGAGTATCAATCACCTGAATCATGTTTGTAAGGCTAGTTGAGTTTGTGCGTGATGCCGGGACTTTTATGTATCAAGCCGTTTGTATTTATCTATCAATCTATTTCAGTTTGTTTATATTCCTCTGGGAAGTGTACAAAACAGTAGGCCTAAACAAATACCTGTTCACCTATCAAGCTGACCAGCAGCATGCGGTTTGACTGCTGTTCCTATTAGCAGGCGAAAACAAGAAAATATTGCAACATGAATCAGGCTAACAATAGCCACCTGGAATTTCCGGACAATTCTCGATTCTGAGCGATTGGAAAACCCCAAATTACGAACTGGAATCGTGACAAACTTTCTTGATATGGGGTAGACATTGAGCCCTTGTGGAAGACAGTTATAGCGATGAGGACCAATTAACAGAAGTGGGTCTGGCTACACTTTCTATTGAAAGGGCAGGCCGATGGTAGCTATAAGGGGTTTGATGTAAGGTGGATCGAGCACCCCATCCTGAATTGGTCTATACATAGGTGGCACATAACGGATGTCACGGACACAACTCCTACATTTGACCGATCTGTGTGACTGTTATATACTGATCTTTTCACGATACCAAATCAGCATATAACGTTATATACCTTTCTTACTTCTTACTCTGTCGTCTATTCTTCTGGCCGGCTTTGCTTCTGATCGTCTATCATCTATCTTGGTCTGGTATATCTTCTAAGGTCTGGTCTTCTTGGGATTCCGGGTCTAGTTTCTGTTGGGGATCTCTCGTTATCAGAAGCCCTGTGTTATTGTTAGTTTTTAGGTAATAAACACAAGACTTCAATTCACGTTGTTCCAAATTCCCAACCCAGACAATCTGCACAGATGAGGCTTACATGTTGCTAGCTCGGCTTCTAAGTTCTAACTGACTAACTGAATTGCTTACTCCTTAAACCGGAAGAGGGCCTTCTATTGCCTTCCGGTTCTCACGATTTATCCCCAGAACGCAAGGTGAGATCGAGGTCCAGCGCCATCACTCACTCTCAAGGCCATCAGCTATACTAATCGCCATTATGATTTCTACAATACCTTATAAAAGCATTAGGGATCCAATAATTATGTAACATGACAGGGCTTGCCCATCGAGAGCTGGGCTTCTCAGTCGCGTATCGTCGCATACGTGAGGAAGACGGGAAAGGGATTCACATGTGATAGGGTACATAAAAACAAATCTGGATCCTTGGACCATCTGCTTGCGCACAACCAAACTACTTGTAGAAATGGCCTTATTCTGTGAAGAAGTGGCAATCACTGTATATGTATACATAGTCAGACCAGTTGTATGAAGCTAACCAGTGCTACCTGCATTATTGTCGAGTAATCAGGGAAAAAAAACAGTCTCTCTCACCAGGCCTTACCTAGTAAACAAGGCACCAAATTTAAATGGTAATCCTTAACTATTTCCTCGTAAATTCCTACTATAAAATAAACTGAACCCTCACTTTATGTCCGTGTTTTTGCAATAAATGTTTTATTTTTCTTGCACCCGTTATTTCACAATACTAAATATATTTTCTTTCTTTTAATATTCACTTCAATATGTATATTCTAAAAGTTTTTATTTTGTGAGAATGGTTAGTTTTAAAGTGGGAGTTCCTTTTGTTGATGTTATTTCTTTTTTTTTTTGGCTTTGGTACTCTAAAAATAAAAAACGTCAGATTTTAATCATCGTCGACGAAAAAACAAAATTACGGTCATAAAAGAAGGCTCCAATTTATGCCTAAATTGTAAAATGAGCCCCACTTTAAAACTAACCATTCTCACAAAATAATGTTTAGAATATACACATTGAAGTGAATATTAAAATAAAAAAATATATTTAAACACGGACATAAAATGAGGGTTCAGCTTATTTTATGGTAGGAATTTACGAGGAAATAGTTAAGGATTACCATTTGAATAATATCATTCAACGGGTGGAAAACTCACTTATAGAATCAGTGGGTTTCTAGCACGCCCGTGCGAGGTTGCCGACCTCAAATTTGATAAAACTTTCATCTAGAAGAAGGACACTCTAATATAAAACCTGCGGATCCGGTAACATCTAATGGCCTTATATTCTAATGAATTTCATTGAGACCTAGTCTTTCCTTATTATAAAAAAGAATCAGACAGGTATTATTTGATATCATCGTATTGTTGTAAAAGGATGCATGCGATGACCTTACCCGAATTCGGGTAGCAGCCATAATATATATATATATATATATATATATATATATATATATTATATATATATATAGGCATTGAGGTCCTTGTGGAAGACGAGAGAGTCCTTATATATATATATATAATATATATATATATATATATTCAATTCCTAGACGAAGCTGTTGGCATTTCACATAGCGCTAATACCCTTGGGAAAGGTATGAATCCATATATTCTCCCTCAGCTATAGGTTAAATAGTAGGGCA
>CM042162.1:31847947-31872947 GCA_023376005.1 Doryteuthis pealeii | reverse complement strand
TATTTTTAAAGTTTTTATTATTTACATCGACATTTCAGCTATAATTTTGCCAACAAACATTATTTATCGCCCGTGCTGTCACATAAATCGAAAAATCCACCGTGTTATCTTCACTTTGACTAGAGAGAATCTTCCAACACTTACCAAATTCTTTCAGAGTTTTACAGGTGGCTCATGGTGACAATTGAATATGACGTTTTCCGAATATATAGTAAGGCTATCCAAAAGAGACATGAATTCACAGGTTTCTTTCATAGAGTTATACTACTTTCACGGCGGCTTGAATTAGATATTCATTCTGACACGTTTCAAAGAGCAAATGAAATTGTTATTGGAAACCGTGGTTATAGTCGTAGAAAATGGACTCGTCACTCCGAGTTCAAATCCTGGACGAAGCTACAGTTCACATAGCGCTAATACCATTGGAAAAGGTATGAATCCAACTACTCTCCTTCCAGATATGGGTAAAATAGTAGGAAAGACTGGGATCTTAACCTTGGTTAGGCAACCAGTCTAAAAGGAAAACTCTGATTTCAAACCTGTTCAATAGTTGGAATAGTCACTACTAGAATAGTCTTAATTAGTGATCTTTAAAAAATCATAACGTTTTCAGAATAAATTGTAAGGCTATCCGAAGGGACATAAAATTACAGGTTTGTCTCATAAAGTGCTACTACTTTCCAGGCGGTTTTAATCGGATATTCATTCTGACACGTTTCCAAGAGCAAATGAAATGGTTATTGTCTAACAGAGGCCAAAATTATATATTTTCGTTGACAGGTTCTAAAAGAAAAAGATATAGTTATTGTTTAATAGAGACATAATACCAGCTAAATTTGAATATCATTGTTAAGAGGTATGAAAAAAAAAAAAAATGATACGGTTATCGAATAACAAAGATTCCATACATTCTAAATTATATCTTCGTTATGACGGGTTTCTGATGGAAATGATATGGTTATTTAGTAACAGAGACTCCTTAAATGCATATCTTCTTTTGGACCTTTAGGTACCCCTTTCGTGATCTCGTTTCATAAGGACATTTTTTTAATTTACACCAACATCCGGTTGTTTGTTAACAGATTATTTTTTAGATTTAAAAAAAATTATAAAACTAACCCCTAACCCTAACCCTAACCCTAACCCTAACCCTAACCTCTAACAAACAACCACATGTTGACGGTTTAAATAAAAAATGTCATCATGAAACGAGATCGCCAAAGGGGTGCCTAAAAGTCATATGGTCCCTTCTTTTTAACAGGTTTCCAAAGGAAATGACATGGTTATTGTCTAATACGGACTCAACACATACTAAAATAATATATACTAATAAACGTGCTTCTAAGTGAAAATATGTTAATTTGATAACAGAGACTCTATAAATGCTAAATTAATATATACTCATTACGGGTTTCTAAGTAAAAATGATATGGCTATTGTCTAACAGAGACTCCATAGATGCTAAATTTATATTTTTACAGGTTTATAAAGGAAATTATATGGTTATTGTCTAATACGGACTCTATACATGCTAAATTAATATATTCTCATAGACGGATTACTAAGTAAGAATAATATGGTTATTGCCTAGCAGACTCCATAGGTGTTAAATTAATATTTTTGACATGTTTCTAAGGGTAATTATATGGTTAGTTCCTAATAAAGACTTCATGGAGGCTAAAATAATATCATCTTTTGATTGGATTCCTAACGAAATAATATGATTATTGCATAACAGAGACTTTATACATGCGAAATTCATATCTTATTTTTGAAAGTTTTCCAAAAGCAAATTGATATGATTATTTCCCATCGGAGACTCTATACATGCGAAATTCATATCTACTCAATCACAGGAAAGTGAAAATGATACGGTTATTGCCTAATAGAGACTCCGCACATGCTAAATCCATATATTCTTTTTGATAGGTTTCCAAGCGAAAATGATATGGTTATTGTGCAACACAGACTCTATACATGCTAAATTAATATATTCTCATTGACGGGTTTCTAAGGGGAAATGGTATGCTCAGTGCCTAACAGGGATTCTATACATGCTAAATTCATATCTTTCGGCTAGCTGGTTTCCAAAGAAAAATTATATGGTTATTGACCAACAGAAACTCAATACAAATATAATTCATAGCCTCTTCTGAAAATATATAAAAATTATATTAATATTGTGTAAACAACGTTGTTAAATACAGTGTATAAGCTATATATATATATATATATATATATATATATATATATATATATATATATGTTGAATTAAACAAAAGACACATCTCCTGTTTAACAATTTTATTTGTGATTTTCTGAATTTTCTGGCCAACTTTTTAATATTTGGGTTGAATTCGTGGATTAGTCCACCAAAGTTCATGTCCTGAGTACTTTCGGCACTTCGAAGTGCCATCATCAGGGGTGATGTGTTCCAGTTTTTCAAATTATATTAATGGATGTGGAGGTGGAAGGAAGAGAATTGATAGGAAAAGTGTTATAGGCATTTTAAAATGTGAGTACTGCATTGGAAAATAATTTTGTTTAAGGATGGTTTATATTGTTTTATGTATAAAGTTTCTAGTATTTGGAGTTTTTGTTATTTTTTTTTTCTTTGTGCAGAATGTGTGTATTAAAAATATCTTAACGGAAAATACACACATTCTGCAGAAAAAAAAAAAAAAACTCCAAATACTAGAAGCTTTATACATAAAACAATATAAACCATCCTTAAACAAAATTAATTTTCAATGCAGTACTCACATTATATATATATATATATATATATATATATATATATATATATATGTAAGGTATCCAGAACTGGTAGTAAAGGATGATTCTACATGGGATTTTCAAAATCTCACTGCATAATTATTGCATGTTTTAGTAGGTGCAAATACAAGGATTTTTATAAATCCCTAAAGAGAGCGATCGATGTATAATAATATATTCTAGATTAGATACAGAGCAATATTTACTAGAAGCCTTATTGATTTAGTGATTGAATCTACCAAAGGTTCTTACACTAGTACTCTAAAAGATAAATATGTCAAATTTATCCCGAACATTTTTCTATTTAACCCATAGATGGGACCCTAACAGGTACTACCACTCCGGGTCAGAGTGGACCAGGGAGCAATGGTGATGAATGGGTGCTCCATATTCCCCAGACCTGAAAAACTGGAACCTCAGCATCAGATAGAGTTTAATGTCATTCCCAGGACATGAAGACCCCCCAGCCACAGCCTTCTAGCATCCATATGATAATAAGGGTTGGGGCTTGCCATAAGGGCAATAGGGTTGGGGCAATTATATAGTTGCTAGGGCTTGATGTGACCAGCCAATTGTCTAGCCTGAGAAAGGACCAAGGTGGAATATTGCAAGTCATGGACTGCTCAACCACCTGGGTTCTATCCTTAAGCATCATGAGTCGCCACCCACGGCCAACAGGTGGCCCCATTGGAGGAGTCTTACCCCTCTGCAGAGGTGCAATCGGTGCATTCTAACGCCTCAGCCATCAGGGTGGTCATTGCCATTGCTCCCAGGTCCACTCTGACCTGGAGTGGTAGTACCTGTTAGGGTACCATATATGGGTTAAATAAAAAAATATATTTATAAAAAAATTCGTGTGTATGTATTAATTGATTAATTATTCTAAAGCTACAAATATTATTATTATTATTGGTGATACCTGACTTGAGGGGGTCGCAGTTCCCCCACGGCCTATAAACGAGCTGACATTACTTAGTGCTTAACATAAATCCTATGCATATCAAATTCCCATATTCTCGTTAACAGGCTTTCAAAGGAAAACAATATGGTTATTGCTTAACAGAGACTCTATACATGTTAAATTAATTGACAAACTTCCAGTGGAAAATATTGTTATTGCTTAAGAGCGACCCCAAACATCCTAAATTCACATGTTCTTAATTACGGGTTTCTAATGGAAAATGATATAATTATTGCTTCACAGAGACACTATGCGTTATATTACTATATTCTCATTGACAAACTTCCTAGGGGAAATATTGTTATTGCTTAAGAGAAACCTCAAACATCCTAAATCCTAATAATATTAATAATGGAGATTGTCTTTATTTCTGTCTGTAACAAACGTCATAGCTCTACGTCACAGCTTATGTCACAATATTCTTATGCTATATACACCCAAAACTTGAGTAAGCAATTTTAAAAATTGTTTTTTACTCTCGTCCTTTTTTTATTTTACAGTAACAAGAAGTTAACTAAAAAGTTTACAAATTAAAAACCTAAGATTTTGTGGAAAATTGATGTGGAAAATATTCAAAATAATTGTTTGATTATTACATGCATGCAACATTTTATTTAAGAGGGACGGGGCTCAGTTTTCATTTTAAATTGTTTTATTTTTTTTTACTCCTTTAATAAATATGAGGATTTGTCTTACTTATGATACAAACCCTCCTTTCTTTTCACCGGAAGACTCTGCTTCCGTTTTCCTTTTTTTTCTTTTATCTATTTCTTCATCTTCTCCCCCTCCTTTTTTTTAGATATATATTTTTATCTCTCTCTTTGTCTTTTGCCGGAGGCTTCCTCTTCCGGGCGATGATAATACAACATTAAAAAAGAAATGATCTGTCCAACCCGAAGAAGAACCAACAAAAATTAAAACCAACCCTTAACAGAAAGCTCACGAGATCAACGGAAGAACATGTTAGCATTTCATGAAAATAACCAATGTTAGTTATTACATCTTATTATAATGGAGATTGTGTGTTTGTCTGTCTGAAGCCGAAACTAAATCACTACTCAAGTCACAATTCCCTTAGGTATTGACGTCACATTCACCATGAATTTATTTTTATTTAAACCTCAGTTATTGATAAAATTGTTATACCTTATTAATACTTTTGACTTTATCTACATTCTAATAAGATGCAATTGTATTTATATATGCAACAAAATAGCGGGTTACAATGTGAACAGGAAAGCTAATTTGCATATTGATATTAAAAGTTTAATTTTATTAAATATGCGCTTGGTATTATTGATTTCTAATTGTTTGTTTTTTTCTTAATGAATATGAGCAAAAAACTCGGGGATAAATCTTAAAAGAAATCCTTTAATATAAAGAAATAACAGTAATTTTATTCTTTACTTCCTAATTTAACTAAATAGTTAAATTAGGAAAATTCAGCAATAAAAGGAGGGAGTGATGAAAAATGATGGAAGACTTAGTTTCAAAGTTGTTCTATTCTTCGATTATACTCCCTCTGTTTCAAATCATTTTATTTGGATTTTTATTTAGTTTCAAAAGTATTTCAAATTTAACATATTTCATTACATTAAAATTCAAATACTTGCACCCGGAGGGTGCATATATTTGCTAGTTAAGTTAATAATTCCTTCATTAATGAAACAGAGTCCACCATAGTTTTCCCTTATTTTTAATTCTATCCAATTTTGCCCTGAATTCGTGGTGCCCTCCAATTTTGGTGCCGTAGGCAATTGGATGGTTGGTCTAAAAGTTAACAATGGCTCTGACTTTACCCCTACTCCCCATTTCTCTTTAGTCATCTCCCGTACTAAATATTTCTGATAGAAAAAAAATAATTGGTTCAAGTCAGTTATGCTGATAACATCATCTTGTTCTGTAAAAGTTTATCTGAATTGGTAAAAAAAAATGCTGAAAATATTTGACAAAGAGTTCATCAAGAAGGAGACGTTTACAAGTAAGAACCATTATCTCATCTGTACTACTCTGTCTGTCTGTCTGTCTCACCGATTATATACACCCGAGTCAAGGAATATATAACAGTAGCAGTTAACGTAAACCTAACACTCGTGGGAGCCTCCTTATTGAGTATCAGGGTTATTTTAAGTAACTGGGTATTAGCATCACCCATCCTACTCCCAACCTGATAGAAAATTATCACCGTTCTGTGAGCGACTGCTTATTCAGCTGTTTGGCAGGTATCACAAAAATTTGGCGAGGGGGACCGTTTCATTGTGCCAAAAGACTCCTTTTTTTCTATTCCTTTTTTTCTCCATCAATTTAGACTTATTTTTAAAGATACGTAATGAACCATACATAATCTTTCTGGTTTGGTTTGGTTTGGTTTATTAAACGGTATATCAACCCCTTCTGGGTTATTTCATTAATCTAATGCCGATATCAAATAACTCTACTATATAAACCCAATTTATATGTATGTGTGTAACTAGTTGGCGCCTACACCAATGATCTAATCATGATCTAATCATGATGAAACTTTAGAAGCTTTAATTAATCTAATGCCGATATTAAATTACTCTACTGTATAAAAGGCAATTTATATGTCTGTGTGTAACTAGTTGGCGTCTACACCAATGATCTAATCATGATCTAATCATGATGAAACTTCACAAGCTTTAATTAATCTAATGCCGATATTAAATTACTCTATTATATAAAAGGCAATCTATATGTCTGTGTGTAACTAGTTGGCGTCTACACCAATGATCTAATCATGATCTAATCATGATGAAACTTTACAAGCTTTAATTAATCTAATGCTGACATTAAATTACTCTACTATATAAATGGCAATCTATATGTATCTGTGTAACTAGTTAGCGCCTACACCAGTGATCTAATAGTGATGAAACTTTACACACATGGTAAGCTGGTATTAAGTAATGAGACGCAGTAAAATCGTATCCATGTGTCCCAGTATTTTTCTTTTTTCTTCCCTCACCATGTCAAGCTAACTGTAAATACATTTCAATAGTTTCTTGGAAATGAATTACACACGATAGGTTACAAGGTAGGAGTTAGATGACTTTAGTTGTTTCCCCAGATCATTAAAAAAAAAACTACAATTTATTAAGAAACTTTAGTTAGGACCTATCAAATTTTCCGGGGACTCATTCAAAGTAAATACGTGCGTAAGTAGTAGTGCGTAATTTACTTATTTTTGAAAATATAAGATGAAATGAACAGTTTATCGTAAAAAAATAATATTATTATTGTTTACTTTGTTGTTAATAGACGGGCAATATTTAAAGGAATTATTCTTAGAAATAAAAATACTAAATTATAAGAACTAATATCCTCTAGATATGTAGGATTATCCTAAACTTTGATAAAAGTGTCTCTACATACTTTACTTTTAATAATGACCAACTTAAAACCCTTATATAATACGGACAGGAACAACTAGTTAGTTAAGATCTATCTATCATTATACTAAAGCTGAGATAATCGCTCTTTATTTCCAAAGATTTTTCCTGTTTAGTTTAATGACAAAAATTCATACAAAAATAAAATTCGGATTTGACTTCATATTTGGCAATACCTACCCAATCCCCAAAAGTGCGTCCTATATGCCGTCAAATACGGTAAATCTTATTATAATGGAGATTGTGTGTTTGTCTGTCTGTAACCGAAACTAAATCACTACTCAAGTCACATTCCCTTAGTTATTGACGTCACATTCACCATGAATTTATTTTTATTTAAACCTCAATTATTGATAAAATTGTTATACCTTATTAATACTGTCCGATTAATCTACATACTAATAACATGCAAGTATATTTATATATTCAACAAAATAGCGGTTTACAGTGTGAATGAGAAGGCTAATTTACATATTGATATTAAGAATTTGATTTTAATAAATATATGCTTAGTATTATTGATTTCTAATTGTTTGGTTTTCTCTTAACGAATCTGTGCAAAAATCTCTGGGATAAATCTTAAAAGAAATCCATTAACAAGACGAAAGAACTGTAATGTTATCAAATACTTCATAATCTAACTAAATAGATAAATTAGGAAAGACGAAAGATGGGAGTGATGGAAAATGATGGAAGAGTTAGATTTAAAGCTGTTCTATTTTTCGTTTATACCCCCTCAGTTTATCCTTTTCTAAATAGCCTCTAATTTGATACAATATTTTATTACATCAAAACCTTAATACTTGCACCGAAGGGTGCATATATTTGCTAGTAATAATAATTATTATTATTAAATAAAATAATTATTTATCTCTTATAAATTGTCCAATTGACTGATTTGTTTTTTTCATTTTCTTAAAAAAAGAAAATATTCCATATTTTCCCCCTGGAAATACTTGTTTTCTCTCGGGAGTTCACGCCTTAGCTACTCTGGAACACATGACGAGACGAAGGGGTTTGAATAGATCGACAGACACTTCGTGACACACGGGGACCCTCTCTCGACACTTTGAATCGAAAAGACACTTTTTACTTTATCTTGATTAAGTAAAACTATAGATTTACGTTCCAAAATTTAAAAAACAAATATCTAAAAAAAATCGGTGCAATTTTTTTTTTATATTTGAAAAAAAGTTTTTTTTAAATGTCTGAGACATCAAAGGGTTTTTGAAAAGTAAGTTTGAAATGGAAAGATCAATTCTGTTTTTTTATGTTTTCTCTTCACATTTGAATTCAAAGTCTAAACAAACAATTTGATTTGAAGCCACCATGTTTGCCAAACTTGGCTTCACTAACCTTTGGCGAGGGGTAACATTTTATTGTGCCAACAGAGCTACTCCCCTTTGTAATAATAATAATAATAATAATCTTATTATAATGGTGATTGTCTGTCGGTAACCGAAACTACATCACAACACATGTCACAATTACCTTTGTTATTTATACGTCACATTCTCCATTATTTTATTATTTATTTAAGCCTCAATTATTATATAAAATTGTGTTACATTATTAATACTGTTGACCATATCTACGTACTACTAACATGCAATTGTATTTATATATACAACGAAATAGCGGTTTACAGTCTGAATGGGAAGGCTAATTTGCATATTGATATTAAAAATTTGATTTTAATGAATATATGCTTAGTATTATTGATTTCTAATTGTTGTTTTTTTTATCTTGATAGATATTAGCAAAAATCCCGGGCATAAATCTTTAAAAAAATCTAGTAACAAGTAGTAATAACTTTAATTTTATTCTTTACTTCCTATTTTAACTAGCTATTGCAATAGTTTAATATGTGAAATTTATAGTAATCTCTAGTGAAATTCTTTCGTTTCCTCTTTTCTTCTATTTTTCCTTTATGTTTGCTGATTTTTAACGAGTCATACAGAATATTTATGTATATATATATATATATATATATATATATATATATATATATATATATATATAAAATGTTTTTTATGTTGAAGTTGGGCGTTATTATGAAGCATTTAAAAATAAATGAAGGAACACGATGTTATGGAGTACTGGATTCACTTATTTTTTATTATTTGTTATCATAAATTTTCGGGATCGCTAGATTCCCTTTTTCAAATAAATGTCGCTCCTGTTCAACGGATCCTTTGTCTTTGTTGTTATTGACAAGGTCATATTTTAAGCGGAGTTGAAAAGGTTTTAATTAAGGGTTTTCCTTTTCCTAGATCGGTTGTTATACCAATGCTAGAGAGCCCAGTCTGTCCTATTTTACACATAGTTGGATAATTGATTTCTAAGAGTTTTAGCGCTATGTGAAATACAAAGACCCTCATCTAAAATTTGAATTCTGGGAGCCAAAATCACTTCCCACGATGATAAACATTACACCTTACGTAGGTATCTACCCAACGCGTTCACTACGAGTAGGGTATGGCAGAAGATTGCAAGTATGGGGTAGATCTCGCCATTCAGTTTTGGTTTTTTTACGGCATATCAACCTCAGTGGGTCATTTAATGCCGATAAAGTTTTGAAATAAATTAATTCTTAATGGATAATCTTTTTTTTTTCATAAATACATTTTTATATTTAAACCATAGATGAAGCCCTAACAGGTAATACCACTCCGGGTCAGAGTGAACAAGGGGGCAACGGTGATGAAGGGGTGCTCCACATTCCTCAAACCTCCAAAACTGAAACCTCACCATTAGATAGTTTAACGTCATTCTCAGGACATGAAGACCCTCAGCCACCGCCTTCTAGCACTCATATGATTAAAAGGGTTGGGACTTGCCATAAGGGCAATAGGGTTGGGGCAATCATATAGGTGATAGGGCTTGATGTGACCAGGCGATTGGTCGGAGGGGGCCTCTCCGACCGCCCGTCTAGTCTAAGTAAGGGTCTAAGTGGAGTGTTGCAGGTCATGGACTGCTCACCCACCAAGACTCTGTCCTTAGGCATCATTGGTCGCCACACCTTACCCCTCTGCAGTGCATTTTAACGCCCCACCGACAGGGCGGTATTCAGTAGGAATAAATCTGCGAGACTAGCTTATAAACCATTACACTACGATGGGACAATATTTCTGTTATATAGAAAAGTTTATAAATGCATGCGAGGTGATCTGAAAAAAACCCACCTATATCCACGGAAACTACAACGGCTACAATAGGGCAGACTGGATTCTTTAAGCCTTGGTTAGGTAACCGGTCTAGGATAAGGAAGAATATGTATTCAAACCAGCTATACTCCGCATAAATATTGAGCTTATATGAAATTCTGCCCGTGGTTGAGTTGTTAGGTAAATACGAATGATACGTAGTAAAATGGTTTGCTACCTTAACAAGCAAATCGTTTTTACAGAGATTGATTCTCACTGGGTGCCAGCAAGTTACTTTCTGAAGCCTTTCTCAACACATCACATTAAAAAGATATTTTTTGCTTCGCCCGACAAAAAGATGCTGAAAGTAGCATCTATTTTAAAATTCAAAGAAAAATCTCTCCAGGGAAATCGTTGCATCTCTTTTTATTTTATTTTATATATATGTAAAAAAAAAAAAAAAAAAAAAACTTAAAATACTTACAAAAATCTCTGACTGAGACATCAAAGGGTTTTTGAAAAGTAAGTTTGAAATGGAAAGATCAATTCTTTTTTATGTTTTTTTTTTTTCGTTTTCTTTTCCGATTTGAATTCAAATTCTAAACAAACAGCTTGATTTGAAATCATTCTGTTTGCCAAATTTGGCATCACTAACCTGCGTCGACTGCACTGTTGGTTGTCGATGTAGAATCCACCGACTGCACCTCTGTAAAGGAGTGAACACCTACGCCCATATATATATATATATATATATATATATATATAATATCACCACAATTTAGACAACCTTAAATGCATACTAATAAAACAAGGCTTCAAAAACACACAAGCAAGAAAATTAGCCGAATTGAAATGGGTCATTAAACTTGGCACTCAGCGGAACGGCCTAAATAAAGATACAGCAACTTTAAACCCATACACATATTTCTACAACACCCCCACAACTCCAACTCCATGACCCTCACCATACGACCACACACAGAGTACAAACTCATCAATCACCTACGAACCAACCAGAAACAAGGCCCATACGTTGTAGGTGGCGACCTATGAAGGCTAAGGACGGAATCCTGGTGGCTGAGCAGTCCATCACAGGCAACACTCCACTCCAGCTCTTACTTAGGCTAGACGGGCGGCTGAATAGCTACCCTCGGATCAATCAGCTGGTTATGTCAAGCCCAAGCACCTATATGATTGTCCCTATTGCACTTGCGGTAAGCCACCATCCTTTTTATCATATATGTGCTAAAAAACAGTGGCTCTTACTTATTCATAATGTCTTGGGTATGACGTTAAACTCTATCTGATGGTGATGTTCCAATTCTGGGAAATGTGGAGTAACTTTCATCACCATCATATTACTCCCAGATCCACTCTGATCCGGAGTGGTAGCACCTGTTAAGGTCCCATCTATTGATTAATAGAAAGAGCGAGTTTAAAAAAAATTGATTTTCAAAAAACTGAGTTAAAAAACTGAGTTATAATATATATATATATATATATATATATATATATATATATATATATATATATATATATATATATATATATATATATATATATATATATATATATATATACCAAAGATCAGGTAAATAAATCTTTCTTCCGATGTAGTATTATTTCTATTAATGTCGTAGTTTGTAGAGCCTAATGTGTGTTCTTATTGCCAGAGTCACAGAGCAAAACTATATCGGTAAAAAAATAACAGAAGATTTAGATTTTTAGCTTTATAGTCTATTTCAGAAAATAAAATGTATTTTCTACTGACTTAAGATTAATAAATAATTCATCAATTTGCATCTGAAGATGGGAAGGACTAGACATTTTTCTAGGCTTCTTGAAATAGGCTATAAAGCTAAAAATCTAAATTTTCTGTTGTTTTTTTTCACTGATATATATATATATATATATATATATATATATATATATATATATATATATATATATATACCAAACATTGGTAAATCCTCGTGGTGAGAAAAACCCAGCAAATAGTTTGATATATACTACCAAACATCAACCGGGGAGAAAAAACTTTTTAGAAAAAAGAAAAGACCAAGATAATCGTACCAACAAAAATTATCTATTGTACAATATTTGGCCAAAAGAAAAAAACAATTTATATGCATATATATATATATAAGATATATATTCATACAAAACCGCCGGGAGACTAAAGCTAATAAGTAAAAAGTGCTCAATACCTGAGTAGAGCAAATAATAAAGCTAAATCTGAGTCAGACGAACCTACTAAAAGTTTCGCTTCAGAGCTAAGATCTGACTATATATATATATATATATATATATATATATATATATATATATATATATATATATAGAGAGAGAGAGAGAGAGAGAGAGAGAGAGAGAGAGAGAGATTGAATAGAGAATGAATGAGAAAAGTATTGGTATATAAAGGTGCCCAATGCTAAAATAGCAAAGCAGTTTTACAGTCAAATATTACATATTATGGATTTAATATCTCGTTACTATTAGTTTCATGCTTACTGCAATCATCAGACGAGACTGTCAAAATGTTGAGGTTTTGATATTAAAAAAAAAACGGTGGTTTGTTAATATAATATATATATATATATATATATATATATTTCAATATGTATATTTTTTCAATATATATATATTTTTTTTCATTATACGACTGGGCAAGAGAGTCCCATGAGAAGTGTCCTTTACTGATTGCCGCGCAAACTCTATATTACAAGTGGGACAAGTCTCTCTCCTCCTTGTCGTCATCAATAGTGCTTTAAAACTCCCCTTCTAATAATCTCGCCAGTGTAAAAAAAAAAAAAAGAAAAAAAGTTCACAGAACACAAAAAAGAAAATTTCGCTGGGACAATTTCCATCCATCCATTAAGAGACCAAGTTTCTGAAAAAAAATCGATATTATATAAGAACCTGAAAATGGTGTTCTCGATTATAAAAAAAATCAATAATACCACGCACTTCCCCTTCTTCATCTTCATCTTTTTTTTTGAGGGGGGGGTGACTCGAGCCGGCGGATGTTCATAAAACTCCGGGAAGAGTCAATAATTTGACGAGTGTATATTGCGAGCCATTAGCCATTTTCTCCCCCCCCCAAAAAAAAAACACAAAAAGCAAAAAATATCCTGCGGTGTCGCGTACAATCACATTCAAAAATGATATCACTGGTATATATATATATATATATATATATATGGGTATTCTGGAATTAAAAAATACCGTCTTTAAATAGATTTGGGGATCTGTGAACATTTGACGAACTACGTATGAGTCAGAGGCAACTACAGAAAGAATAGAATCTGAAATAGTCTGACATAGACTAATGTACTTATATTAGATGCTTAGCAAGGCTACCAGGCGTTGCTCGGATTTCAAAAAATTAAATATAAAGCTCTTGCCTATATATATATATATATATATATATATATATATATATATATATTTACCAACATCTCCACACGAGTAGGATGCGACACAAGAACAAAAACGTACATTAATAGATGTTGTGCGGATTCTGGATGCCGTGCAGAAAACCTACCTAGAGCAATCACCGACAGGGACTTTATCGCACAAATCCAAACCGTGCAACTTATGCGCTGAGTTGGAGAGTGCTGGTATTGAAACCGGAAATTTTGGGGTTCCAAGGCGGATGCTCCACCGACTGAGCTAAACCGGCCCGTGGTGAAAATTATGTGGTGAATATGACGTTAATTCCTCAGAGAATTATGACTTGAGTAGTGATATAGTTTCAGTTACAGCCAGAAAAAAAACACACAATCTCCATTATAATAAGATCATGAAATTTCTCGCTTTGAATGTCCTTTTTAGTCAAAATGCAAGTGATACCTTGTATTACGAGTGTTCCATCTTTTTTCGAGTTAGGAGTTTTCACTCGGTCATTTTTTTTGTGTGTGTTGAGAACTAAAATTTGAGGTACAAGCAAACTCCAGATACGCATATGTTTATAAGTTCACTTAAAAAGTTTCAAAATGTATTACTCCAAAGAAAAATATTATTTATAAAAAATCGACAATAAAAGATATTACAGCACATAATTCATTGTATTTTATTTTATTATGTCTTTATATAATACAGTGCTATTCTTCTTTAAAAAAAATTTTAAAAATTGTTTTTTTTGTTTGTTTTTTTAGGTGAAAGCTGAAATGAAACTTATGTTTTAAAAACAATTAAAATTTTTCTATTGGATGATAACTTTTGTATGGAAGTACGACTGCATCACAAATATTTAGTGCAACAATTTTTTATATAACACACATAAGTATATTTTTAAAACGGTTTAAATTTTTCAATTGGACGATAACTGTTGTATGGAAGTACGACTGCATCACAAATATTTAGTGCAACCATTTTTTTTATATAACACACATAAGTGTATTTTAGAAATAGTTAAAATTTTCAATTGGACGATAACTTTTGGAGGGAAGTATGACTGCATCACAAATATCTAGTGCAACCATTTTTTTTATAGATCTTTAAATTTTTCGTATGTGTTTTTTCATTGGACGATATCTTTTGTATGGAAGTCTGACTACATTATAAATATTTTAAGGGCAATAACCGGTTTGAACCGGCTCACTGATAAGGTATCCTTATCGGTTGCTGCAATAACATTGAGTATATTTCATTGTATATTCCCTTTTTTAAAAATTTAATTCAGAAGATATGCCGTTTAAGAGGCACAATCCAGAACACTTGAACTCTGTTAATTGTTTCACTTTCGATTTGTTTTTCAGCTGTTTCACTTTCACTTTCACTATCACTTTCCCTTTCGACTTGTTTTTCAGCTTATTCACTTTCACTTTCACTTTCGATTTGTTTTTCAGCTTTTCACTTTCACTTTCACTATCACTTTCGATTTGTTTTCAGCTTATTCACTTTGATTTCCCTTTCCCTTTCGATTTGTTTTTCAGCTTCTTCACTTTCACTTTCCTTTCCTTTCCCTTTCGATTTGTTTTTCAGCTTATTCACTTTGATTTCCCTTTCCATTTGTTTTTCAGCTTCACTTTCACTTTCCCTTTCCCTTTCCCTTTCGATTTGTTTTTTCAGCTTATTCACTTTGATTTCTTTCCCTTTCGATTTGTTTTCAGCTTCTTCACTTTCACTTTCCTTTCCCTTTCCCTTTCGATTTGTTTTTTCAGTTTATTCACTTTCACTTTCACTTTCCCTTTCGATTTGTTTTTCAGCTTATTCACTTTCACTTTCCCTTTCGATTTGTTTTTCAGCTTATTCACTTTCCTTTTCCCTTTCGATTTGTTTTTCAGCTTCTTCACTTTCACTTTCCTTTCCCTTTCGATTTGTTTTTCAGCTTTTCACTTTCACTTTCCCTTTCCCTTTCGATTTGTTTTTCAGCTTCTTCACTTTCACTTTCCCTTTCCTTTCGATTTGTTTTTCAGCTTATTTCACTTTAACTTTCCCTTTCCCTTTCGATTTGTTTTTCAGCTTATTCACTTTCCTTTTTTCCCTTTCGATTTGTTTTTCAGCTTTTCACTTTCACTTTCCCTTTCCCTTTTGATTTGTTTTTCAGCTTATTCACTTTCACTTTCACTTTCCTTTCGATTTGTTTTTCAGCTTTTCACTTTCACTTTCACTTTCTTATTCACTTTCATTTTCCCTTTCCTTTCGATTTGTTTTTCAGCTTTTCACTTTCACTTTCACTTTCCCTTTTGATTTGTTTTTCAGCTTATTCACTTTCACTTTCACTTTCCCTTTGATTTGTTTTTCAGCTTATTCACTTTCACTTTCTTTCCTTCGATTTGTTTTTTCTTATTCACTTTCACTTTCACTTTCCCTTTCGATTTTTTTTCAGCTTATTCACTTTCACTTTCACTTTCCCTTTCGATTTGTTTTTCAGCTTATCCACTTTCACTTTCACTTTCCCTTTCGATTTGTTTTTCAGCTTATTCACTTTCATTTTCCCTTTCGATTTGTTTTTCAGCTTCTTCACTTTCATTTTCCCTTTCCCTTTCGATTTGTTTTTCAGCTTATTCACTTTCACTTTCACTTTCCCTTTCGATTTGTTTTTTCAGCTTATTCACTTTCACTTTCCCTTTCCCTTTCGATTTGTTTTTTCAGCTTATTCACTTTCACTTTCACTTTCCCTTTCGATTTGTTTTCAGCTTATTCACTTTCATTTTCCCTTTCCCTTTCGATTTGTTTTTCAGCTTATTCACTTTCACTTTCACTTTCCCTTTCGATTTGTTTTTCAGCTTCACTTTCACTTTCACTTTCCCTTTCGATTTGTTTTTCAGCTTATTTACTTTCACTTTCACTTTCCCTTTCGATTTGTTTTTCAGCTTATTCACTTTCATTTTCCCTTTCCCTTTCGATTTGTTTTTCAGCTTATTCACTTTCATTTTCCCTTTCCCTTTCGATTTGTTTTTCAGCTTATTCACTTTCACTTTCACTTTCGATTTGTTTTTCGCTGTTTTAAGTGATTTTTGTGCCCAAAATTCATGGATTGCAATAGTTTTTCTATCCACGTTTCATAACTTCCATAATTTTTCATACATTTTGTGCATTTTTCATTATTCATACTAGCGAATATATACACCCTCTGGATGCAAGTATTTAAGTCTTAATTTAATAAAATGTTTTATTAAATTAGAAAGGCTAATTAAACTAAATGAAAATGCCGATGAAAAGATTTGAAGCAGAGGCGGTTATAATCGAAAAACAGAAGAACTGAAACTTACTCTTCCATCACTCCCGTTTTTCATTGCTAATTTTTCCCAATTTAACTATTTAGTTAAAATAGGAAGTAAAGAATAAAAATACAGTTATTTCTTTTTGTTAATTGATTTATTTTAAGATTTATTCCCGAGATTTTTCTTAATATTCTATGGTATGATTTTATTTCCAACAAAAAGAATTATACCATAAACTATAGACATGAACCTAATCAATACCATACAACATGATCCCAAGGCAGTATAAATTGAGTCATCCAATGTATGACTGACTAAAAACGGAAAATAATAACTTTGTATTCAAACCTGTTAAACTCAACTCAGAATGGGACTTTATTTCGCATCATACTCACTCAGAGAGTTTGATAAATTCATTTTTAAATATTTAATAGTATTTGATTATTTGCTTTCTTCTTCCTTTTCTTCTTTCTTTCTTTCCTTCTTTCTATCTTTCTTTCTATCTATATTATCTCTTTCTTATTTCCTTCTTTCCATCTTTCTGTCTTTTTTTCTATCTATTTTATCTCTTTCTTTCTTTCTTTCTTTCTTTCTTTCTTATCTCGTTCTTTCTATTCGTTCTTCTTTCTTTTTTTCTTTAGTTCTTTTTATATCTCGTAATTTCTTTCTTTCTTTTTTCATCTATTTTTCTTTTTAACTTCTGTCTGTCATCAATCTTTTCTTCATTGCTTGATTGTTATTTTTATTTTTCAACTTCTTTCTTGCTCTATTTCTTTTTTCTTCCTTCCTTCCTGTTCTTTTTTATCAATTTTATTCTTTCTTTGATTTTCCTTTCTTTCTTTCTTTCTTTCTTTCTTTCTTTCTCAATAAACTTATTTAAATTTTTTTTTATTCTTATTTCTCTTTTATCTCTTTCTTTCTTTTCATCTCTTTCTTTCTATCTTTCTTTCTTTCTTTCTTACTTATAATTTCTTTTCTTTTCTTTTTTCTCTTCTTTCTTTCTTTCTTTCTTATTTATAATTTCTTTTTTTTAAAGTAAAGTATATTATTATTTATACTAGCAAAAATATGCACCCTATGCAAGTATTTAAGTTTTAATGTTATGAAATATATTAGATTAGAAAGGCTAATGAAACTAAATAAGAATGCGGATAAAATGATTTAAAACAGAGGGGATATGATCGAAGAATAGAACAACTTTGAAACCAATACTTCTATCATTTTCCATCACCCCCGTTTTTTATTGCTAAATTTTCCTAATTTAACTATTTAGTTAAAACAGGAAGTAAAGCATAAAATTACAGTTATTTTTACTTGTGAATGGATTTCTTTTAAGATTTATCCCCGGGATTTTTGGTCATATACATTAAGATAAAACCAGACAATTAGAAATCAATAATACTAAGCACGTATTTATTAAAATCAATTTAAAAAATCAATATGCAAATTAGCCATTCCGTTCACACAGTAAAACGCTATTTCATTGTGTATATAAATACAATTGCATGTTATTAATATGGAGATATATGGTCAACAGTATTTATAATGTAAAACGATTTTATTAATAATTGAGGTTTAAATAAAAAATAAAATCATGGAGAATGTGATGTAAATATGAAGGGAATTATAAGTTGAGTAGTAAAATATTTTCGGTTACAGACATACACACTAACAGTCTCCATTATAATAAAAAGATTTTAAAGGCAATCAATTGCATACCCACATGCACAATGGAGAATTATTAATGAAACAAATCTACAACGAGAAAACTAATGCGAAACACGCACCCAAAATCTATAGCCCAGCAAAAAAACCCACACATACAAATACACAAGCCATTGCACACTAGTTGTTAACCAAGAAGATTTACACTAGATATTGATGAATTTAACTATTTTACCTTTTTATCTAACACACACATATACACACGCATACATACTTATGGACAAGGTAAATATGAAAGAATTTAATATATATATATATATATATATATATATATATATAAAAATAATAAAATAAATTGAAATATTAAAAAAATAAAATAAATTGAATTAGATATAAATAAGTAAATAATAATAATAATAATAATATATTTTTTTAGTAAAGTATATTATTATACTTTAATATAAAGTATTATATTATATAATAATAATAATAAATAATAATAATAATAAGAAGAAGAAGAAGAAGAAGAAGAAGAAGAAATGATTAAATGATTTATATTACATCCAACACGAAATATTATACATCACCATGGCCACCAAACACAAATACGCTCTTTCATACGCACATACGCACGTGGATACGGTCATTCATACGCACACATGCGCGTGGATACAGTCATAACGTCACAGTCTACACGCATTTTCATGCACACGCGCTTGACAACATACGCACACGTACAAAAAAATGAATTCACGTAAACATGCAACACGAGAATACAGTTATAAAACAATACCATCAGTAACATTTTCACAAAAAAAATTCATTCAACTAGAAATGCCATAACAAGACTACGACTTCAGTTGCAGTGATCTTCTGAAAAGAGATTTTATCTCGAAATATCAAGAATAAATTACAGGTTAACAAACAACACCATTGTTACCTTATTATTATTTTTTTTACATCTGCATTGTGATAGCCTTCTAAATCAACCTCCAAACGAATAAATAATAATATACTTTACTTAACAATGCTTCAAAGCAAATGATCAAATTCTATTATCCTTACGCCTGAACGGGGACTAATTTGCGATTTAAACTTCCTACATGTATCAAACTACCAAGCTTTCAACGCTCACTGTACTAGCTATATAGGTTCTGTCTAGTAGTGGCACATTTATCATTGACAAGTTGATTTGGTGAGTTTCGTGTGTGGCGTGCCGGTGGCCTAGGGGTAGAGTCTCTGACTCTGCGTTCTGGGTTCTCCGGTTCGAACTCTGTCGCTGGGAGATCGTAGGTATACACTACTAATGAGACCTAATAAGGTTGAAATAGATGTACAGTGTTCTACACGTCGCAAGCGTTATTCGCCGAGTTTGCTTGTCGTGATTATTTCAATTATAATTAACAAATTCTATCTATGTATATGTTGTGGATGCAGCTATACGTTATACGCATTGTAATTGCCTTCAAAAATATAAGTAATAATAATATATTTTAAATATATGTGTTACATATTAATTGAATCCCTATTACTTTTTAAGGTAGTATAGAAATCCTTATGGCGATTAGTACAGCTGATGGCCTTGAGAGTGAGTGACAATGCTTGACCTCACTCTCACCTTGCTTTCTGGGGATAGAATCGTGAGAACGGAACCCCGATAGAAAGCCCTTTCCGGTTTAAGGTCTAAGCAACTCAGTTAGTTGCAGTGACAGTTAGAGTTAGTCAGTTGCAGAGTTAGAAGCTAGCAAGATGTGACTCTCAGCGCGCATTTGTCTGGCCTGGGGTTCATGAATAAAGTAACATCATTGTAAATCGAAGTCTTGTTGTTATTACTAAAAGCTAACAATGACACAAGGCTTCTGATAAGAAATGGTCCCCAACAGAACCAGACACGGAACCCAGATAAGAAAGACCAGACGAGACCATTAGAAGATAGAAGGCAGAAGACTAGACGATCAGAAGACGGCCGGAAGAATAGACCAGAGTAAGACGTAAGAAGTATACAACGTATAGATATTTAGTGCCGTCTAAGAAAAAGGCACTATGCAACAAATATATCTATTTGGTACCGTGACGACGCCGCTACGTTACATATGTATTTAGCAAATCCTTCACGTAAGTGAGTAGATGCACAATGTCATTTTTAAAGGGTATTTTAAAGGTTCGAATTCAAAGTTTACCTTCTCCTACATCGGTTTAAGGGCTAAGTCTACTTTACTATTTACCCATAGCTGGATTCATGCCTTTCCCAAAGGTTTTATTTGAAATCGGTTCACTGCGTTTATTTCCTACGACAGTAACACTTACAACATAAATACGTACTCATGTTTTGAATATATATATTTACCAACCCCTCCACACGAGCAGGATGTGACACAAGGTCAATTTCTTAAGCGGAGTTTAACAGGTTTTGAATTCAGTGTTTTCCTTCTCCTAGGTTACCAGTAACCTAGCCAAGGTTAAAGAGCCCAGTCTGTCCTGCTATTTACCCATAGCTGGAAGGAGAATTGGATGCATATCTTTCCCAAGGGTATTAGCGCTATGTGAAATTCAAACAGCTTTGTCAAGGAATTGAACTCGGGTCAACGCTTCCATTTCCTACGACTCTAACCATTAGACTGTCGGATCATAATAGGTAGTGTAATAATAACTAGGGTAAATGAATGAATGAGGAAAATAAAGAAAGGTATATAAAAAGAATGAAAAAGATTTGAAAAAAAAAACAACAAAAGAACGATTAATTAATTCTTTCTTCAATGAATGAAAAATAGAGGAAGAAAGATATACAAGAACAAAAATTTTTGGAAAGAAAGAAGACAAGACTAAAGAAGGAACGAAATGAATGAAAGTGAATGAAATATGATCAGAGAAGAAAGATATTGAGAAAAAAACTGGGATAAAGAAAATTACTGAGAAGAAGAAAAAGAATGAAGTTAATTGGATAAATGAAAAGTCAATGAAAGTATTAACAAAGAAGAAGAAAGATTTATAAGAAATGAAAATGTTTGGAAAGAAAGAGACAAGACAATAGAAAAGAAATGAAATGAAAGAATGAATGAAACATGGACAGAGAAGAAAAGATATTAAAAATAAAACTGGGAGAAAGAAAAGACTGGAAAGAAAAAAAAAAAGAAAAAAAAAGAATGAAATTACAAAAGACAAGACAAAAGAAAATAAATGAATAAACGAGTGAATGAAATATGAACAACAAAAAGATTTAAAGAGACAGTCGATAACATTTTTTTAATCAGTGAGAAAGAAAAATGAGTAGAAAGAAAGAAGACTTTCTTTAGAGGTCATGACATGAGTAGGATTTAATACCGTTTGACTGTTGGGTCAGAATGATAGGAGTCAGTAGTGTATAAGAATAAGAATAAGAATAAGAAATTTATTAATCAATATTAGTAAAAATTATTTAAAAAATATAAGTAAAAGAAAAACTTTATTGGTTTAAACTACTATTGAAGGGAGGCCATGCCTAATAGCATGAAGCTAATCCCATGGACATGACCACCTTGGACGCTCACAGGAAACAATACATGAAACACACAACGTAAAATATACATGAGACAAATTAGCCGTGTGAGAATCTAGATGCAAATCTGTTGTTTATAAGAGGCAATAAAATGATTTTTCAAAAGTGTTTCAAAATAATTAACTGAAACAAGCTTCATCTTTTCTTTAAAAAAAATAACGACTGAACAGTAGTAGGCTGCCGTTATTCAGTTGAATGGAGGAGCTACATATTTTCCTAACAATTGTATTTATATTTGGAATCAATATCATTGCATTGGTCTGTGAAAACAACTCCCTGGGTCCTGTCCCCCCCCCCCTTAGATTAGCTTAGTCTTGCAAATGGCTTAAATTGATCGAGGGAGTAACAGACTGCAGACTGGAGTTATGGCATTAGTTACGGTCTGCTATGTAATACGCCAGTCTTTATACGAAAGAGTTAAGAGAGAGAGAAGAGAGAGAAATGAGAGAGAGGGTTAGAAAGAGAGAGGGGGGAGAAGAGAAAAAAAAGAGAGGGAGCGAGAGAGAAAGAGAGAGATAGGGTGAAGAAGAGAGGAGGAGAAAGAGAAAGAGAGAGGGAGAAAAGAGAGAGGAAGAGAAAGAGAAAGAGAGAAAAGGGGGAGAGAGACAGGGGAAGAGAGGAGAGAGAGATAGAGGAAGAGAGGAGAAGATTTGCTCCANAATTCGTTGTGAAAAAATAGTTGTATGTGTAAGAATAAAACCTGCGTATATCATATTTTCATAAATAAACTCCGTTAGAAGTATCCGGATATTTTTTATACCCCCCCAATATATATATATATATATATATATATATATATAAATATATATATACCAAACCCCGCGCACGAGCAGAATGTAACACAAGGTCAATTTCTTAAGCGGAATTTAACTGGTTGAATTCATTAATTCTCCTAGACTGGTTACCTAGCCAAGGTTAAAGAGCCCAGTCTGCCCTACTATTTACCCATACCTGGAGTGAGATAGTTGAATTCTTACCTTTCCCAAGAGTATTAGCGCTATTTGAAATTAAACAGTGTCGTCCAGGATTTGAACTCTGTTCGTCGCGTCCATTACCTATGACTGTAACTATTACACCACGTGTCTTTTTTTATCAAATATATCAGCTCCTGATTGAATGTAAAGCATAAAGCTTAGTTCAAGACGAACTAAATATATCTTCTTATTATAATGGAGATTGTGTGTTTTTCTGTCTGTAACCGAAACTATATTACTACTCAAGTCACAATTCCCTTAGTTATTGACATCATATTCTCCATGATTTTATTTTATTTTAACCTCAATTATTAATAAAATTGTTTTATATTATTAATACTGTTAGATATTATTACATATTAATAACATGCATTGTATTTAATATACAACCAAAATAGCGGTTTACAGTCTGAACGGGAAGGCTAATTTGCATATTGATATTAAAATATTGATTTTATAAAATAGTGGTTTAGTACTATTGATTTCTAATTGTTTGGTTTTATTTTAATGAATATAAGCAAAAATCTCTTCAATGAATCTTAAATGAAATCCATTAACAAGGAAGAAATAACTATAATTTATTCTATACTTAATCTCTCGGTATTTCTCCTTAATTTATTTTCTCTCTTTTTTTGTTCCTTTCTTTTCTTTTTCTTTCTCTCTTCTCTTTCTTTTTTCCTTTCTTTCTTTCTTCCTTCTTTTTATTTCTTTTACTTTTACGAATTTTATTTCTCTTAATTTATTTCTCTCTTTTTTTTCTTTTCTTTCTTTCTTTTTCTTTTCTCTCTCTCTCTCTCTCTCTTCTCTCATCTCTCTCTCTTCTTTCCTTACTTCCTTTCTTTTCTTTTACATTTTACGAATTTTTATATTTCTCCTTAATTTATATCCCATCTTTTTCTTTCTTCTTTCTTTCTTTTCTTTCTTTTCTCTTTCCTTTATTTTTTTCCTTTATTTCCTTTATATTTTATTTTTCCTTTCTATTACTATTTACCCTTTTCTCCCGATAAATACCTACTAGTGTAACTTACTAAATACACTATGTTACAATTGGACTAATATATTCCAGATATACATAGTCCTCTCACGGTGTGTGTACTCGCTAAGTCCAATTTAAGTAGCTTTACTCGAAACTAATGCAAAAACAAAAATAAATGAATCTCCATATTAAGTTAGCAAACTCGAAGCCTTTCGGTTCCTCAAAAATAGATTTCGTTTTTTGCCGCCTTTATTAAGTCGGGGATGATTCGAGCATACTTATATGTCACATGCTATGCGCGCATATCTTGTTAGAATTTTGTCTTTTTCTTTTTTTCTTATTTTTTTGCTCGTCGTGTTGAGATAAAAATTGCTTGACGCCACGATAAAAATAATTCTATCTCTTTTTTCGAAGAGATATTTCTGTTAACAACGAACAGATGGACGCTTAGATTGGACTCTTAATGCATGGAATTTTGTTTATTCTTGTTTGTCCACTCTTACGAATGCGACTCTGCGTCCGGTGATAAGAAGAAAAGGAGAGAGGAGAGAGAGAGAGAGAGAGAGAGAGAGAGAGAGAGAGAGAGGAGAGAGAGAGAAGAGAGAGAGAGAGAGTGAAAACAGAGAGAGAGAAAGAGAGAGAGAAAAAACAGTGAGAGAGAGAGAGAGAGAGAGAGAGGGCGAAATAATAAAGAGAAAGGACAGACGGAATGTAAGAAAATGCAAAAAAAGAAAAGAAGGAAAAGAAGAAAGAAAGAAAGAAAGGAAAGAGAGAAGAGCAGAGAGAAAGAAGGAAAGTGGTATCTGTGCGTGGTATTGTGTGTTGTGTGTGTGTGTGTCTGAGTGAGAGAGAGATGGAGAGGAAGTGAGGAAACAGAGGAGAGAGGA
>CM042162.1:31832947-31835447 GCA_023376005.1 Doryteuthis pealeii | reverse complement strand
GTTTTCAGCGGAAAATGCCCTAAGTTGGTTCTTTTTTTTTTTTTTTTTTTTTTTTTTTTCAAGTTATACCGCTTCGGATGCAGGAAGCCAGGACGGAACTCGCAAAGATTACCATTATTTGTATTATTCAGACTATTGTCCTCGTCTTCATTGTTATCTGTACAAAGTTTCGGCTGATGTCCCCCCGGCCTTCTTCAGGTATTTCTTGTCGGACTCGGGAACCTTCTTGTAATTGGGAGCCACGGGGGTATCCTGTTCTCATTCCACTAACCATAGCTAGGGTACAGGTGTTAAGCTGTGTTAATTATTATTCTATGTTACTGCTGTCCCTGACCAGGATTGAACCTGCAGTCTAGAGATAACTGGCATTTAGAACTGTCTTAATCTAACTCCTTTATCTACTAGGATATGTGTTCAATTGGACAATCCAGTGTGAATTTTTTCAATTGCAAAAGTTACAATTTATTTTGTAAAAACGGATTTTAAGTAGCCTCTGGCAGGCATCTTGATCAAAATGGACGAAAAAAACGTTTTAAATATATCAAAAATAAATTATGTGTGTAATATTATTTTGCTTTTTTACTGATGCTTATTATGTTACTACTTTTCGACTTAGACAAAAATTTGACCTTAAATAATCAATTTAATAAATTTTAGTTCGTTTTTAAAAATGAAAAGCAGATGATATTTTGGCAGATCTTACTCTTTTCCCTAATCATCTAGCGATAGCTTAATGGGTGACCCAACGGGTCACGTTTTGTCTAGTATATATATATATATATTCATCTGATTCATCTGATTCAACGGGAAGGACGTTCTCTCTGTCTCATATTTGCATTAAACTTTGTGGATCTGATGAGTCATTTGAGGGCTCATGAAAGGAAGGGTTCTGGTAGTGGAGTTATGGGATTGTGAGGGATGGCAATGATCTGTAAAGATTATGCTAGTGCTATATATATATATATATATATATATTATATATATAAAGATAGGAGGGTTGGAGTAAAATCTGACAGTATGAGGTGAGATAAAAGGAAAAATGAACAAAAATAATGACTCAAACAAGTAGAAGTAGGAGAGAAATATTTCGTTCTTTTTTACGCAAAGAGCTTCATCAGTCTAACTTTATCGAAACAAAGTACGTACATTTGTATTTATAGAAGAGAAAGTGAGTTTGTGGTGAAATTGAGGGGAAGGGAAGTTAGAAAGGATTTGGTTGAATTGAGAATAACTATCATATAACGTGGAGGGTGGAGAGATCAGAGAATAGTAGTTTGTAAGGGAAGATGGGATGAGGAGGTTGCTGGGTGCTTGTTGGGAAAGGGGGCTGGTAGGGAGAAGTGGGTTAAAATTCTTGGTTAGGAGAGAGTTTTTGATTTATTGCATGGAAATGATAATGGGAAAAGATGTAGAGTTGAGGAGGGTGGCACAAAATTAGGCCGTCAGTTTTATGGTGGGTGTGGATAGGAATTTTGATTCATTTAGGGTGGAATGAGAAGAGACGAGATGCGATGGGGTAGGGGTAGTCAATATTTGTGCAGTTGGCTGGGAAATTTTTTAAATTTTGGTGTTGCATTTTTTTAACCATATTCTTGATGGATGTTAATTTTATCTCCGCTAATTATAGTTTTTGCGATTGATATATCGAGGTTGAAAAATCCCGGTCTTATGTTGATCGTTTCAGTGTGAGATAACGTTTAGGGTTAGGGTTAGTTTAATGGGAAAATAGATAAATAATTTGGGTTCTGTTTTTTTTCTAGGTCACCCTGTAAAAAAAAAGTAAAGTCTTCGGGGCGGCCTAATGTCGGTATTAGCCAGTCAGCGAGGGAGTCTATCCCCTTTTCAATAGCGCTAGACCAAGGAGATTGTGTTAGCATCTGAGGTGGAGCGCCACGCCTATCATCAGCTCCTTACTTTCATACGCTGAGTTGGCGGGGACCGGTATCGAACTAGGAACCTTGTGGTTTCTAGCCGAACGCTCTACCGACTGAGCTAACCCGATGTTTTAATTTTCCAACCGATTTGCAAGTTTAGCCATATCGGCCTGAGATCTTACGTCGTGCGGATAAACAAGCATAGTAAAGGTTAGATCGATCAACATACGTGCAAATCGTCAGGTATTCCTACTTATACACTTGAATAAAAAATTGTAATCAATGTTTTTGTATTGATTATTGAACAACAACTTTGTAACTGCTCAGCACACTGCCCAATCAAGCTGCTTCGAAGAGACAGTGTTGGCTGTTGATATTACTATCTTCCATGTGTCATTTTAGCTTGTATTATTTGGAGCATGTGCACGCACACGAATACACACATATACACACTGATACAGACACACACACACACACACACACACACACACACATATATATATATATATATATATATATATATATATATATGTGTGTGTGTAATCCAAAAGTCCAGAGAAGAAATCTTCCTTACGACACAAGAGTTTTATTTAAAAAAAAACAATTCGCAGTTTGAGAGCTCAATG
>CM042162.1:31822947-31825447 GCA_023376005.1 Doryteuthis pealeii | reverse complement strand
TAAAAATCGTTTTTGGTATTACATTCATTTTCATTCTGATGACGATATTCAACTAACACTGATGATAATAATAATGATAATACCTAATCCCGACCAGAGGACCAGACGTAGTATTGATTAACAAGAAGAAGAGAACCTGTGGATATTGCCATCCTGGCCGACCACTGAGTAAAAATGAAAGAAAGCGAAACGATCCTTCCTCAATACATTCAAATATCGTCTGGTGATGTTGGCGTGTTTGAATGTCATGATGAAGATTAGAGATGTATATCTAATATATATTAATAGTAGAGATTCGCTTCCGGGGTTTTCTGTAACAAAAGTTACGTCACTGCTTACGTCACATTACCCAAAATCGTCATAACATAGAATAAATACACTCAAAATTTGAACATGCAACATTAGACAGTCCTCATTGTTTTTTAAAACAAGTTTTAATAAATACATGACTGGTATTATATATCTATATATAGTTTGTTTTATTTTAAAACATATTTAAAGTTTACATTTCAAATTGTTTTATTTTTTAATCCTTTAATAAATTTGATGATTTTACTTACTTAGGGTACAAACTCGCTGACATTGAATTTTTAACTCACATTCTTAAGGCAACATGTTTCAAAAATCTATTTTTACATCGCCCGGAGGGTGTTTTTTATTTTGTACTAGTATATTTAATAAACGAAACGTTTGAATGACGACAATAATTTTCAAATATTAATAAATCATCTGCGCGAATCTTATTTTTTCCCATTTATTTTTATCTTTCCATATATTGTTGGATTCATTTACATTTCTCCCTAACACACACACACACACACACACACACACACAGAGAGAGAGAGAGAAATATATATATATATATATATATATATATATATATATATATATATATGATATTAATCTGGTAAACCTTTCATATTTAAGGGTTAATGCACTGATGTTGTACGTACTCATTTTAAATATCTCAAATATCAAATATATATATATATACATATTTGATTCATAGATAATACCGTAACAGGTGCCTTCTCTCCGAGCGTAATGTCAGCTTAGAACTGACTTGACACATCTCAGATATAGAAGCCTCGCCCCACGATTCAGTACAGAGTCAAATACATTGCTCTAATAAATAAATATTGCTATTAATGATATTATGTCACACACACACACACACACACACACACACACATATATATATATATAATATATAATATATATATATATATATATATATATTTGTGAATAAAAAGGTCTTAAATACCATGAGTATCGTGATTATGGACCATTTCTACGAAAAGTCTTAATAAAATAAAGACGGGGTCTGACGAAGCTCGGTGGGCCCCAGATACCCCCCACGAGTAGAAATGGTCCCTAATCACGATACCCATGGTATTTAAGGCCTTTTTATTCACAAATAAATTAGCTCTGTTTATAAAAATTAAACATTGAGCTCTCATACGGAACCGGAACTCTACAACAAACTACTGGTAGAAAATAGGACCAGCCTAGAATCACGCTGTATCAAGAAACTTGGTACCCAACAAAGAAAAAAAAGAAAGTATATATATATATATATATATATATATATATATATATTATATATATATAACGAAGTGTTCCAAAAATAAGATTAATTTATTTATCGACGCTTAAACATTTCGGTTTATTCTAGGACTTCTTCAGGACTGATTATGGGATGAAGAAACTAATTGATGTTTTATAAATGACAGGAGTTATAGAAATGTTTATACAAAATTTGTAACTGTATTTGTTCAGCGTTATATTTTTTGAAAGGCAAGTCGCGATCCGCACACGCCATGGTGTCATGAGGAAGGTTTAAAATAAACTGAAACGTTTAAACGTCGATGAATAAATTCATCTTATCTTTAGAACACTTCGTTTTTCAAATTTCTTCATATTGTCGGATTTATTTCCATTTTTTGGAACACTTCGTTTTTCAAATTTCTTCATATTGTCGGATTTATTTCCATATTTACTCCCATATACATATATATGTATGTATGTATGTATGTATGTAAGTAAGTCTGAAGAAATGTATACAAACACAGGATGTTAAACCTGGCTGTTTATTGTTGATCGTAGTGTCGATGTTCGAACATTTCGGTTTACAAAGAAACCTTCTTCAATTGTAGAAAAAAGTTTTTCTCTATATCAGAGAGGGTTTCGGTGTTCAAAGTACACCTTATTCAGGAGAACTAAAAAAAATTATAAGTAGCGATATTTTTATGTACTTAGTTTAGAAGTATTTTATTTCTCTCTCTGACTTTTAATTAATATCACCTTTTGTTTTTAAAAAATCTAAACTGTTTCATATATATTCCTTGCTGATTGGCTGATACCGATTTTAGGCCGCCCGTCTTTATATATATATAATATATATATATATATATATATATATATATATATATATATAATATTATATATATGTTGAATTAAACAAAAGACACATCTCCTGTTTAACAATTTTATTTTTCAT
>CM042162.1:31817947-31820447 GCA_023376005.1 Doryteuthis pealeii | reverse complement strand
TTAGGCGCCATCGTTAATTGTTAAGTGTCTGTGTCTTTATTGACACAATTCAATAATTCAAACCATAACTCAGATATCAAGATCAACATACGTTTAGGGAACGACTTCATTCCAATACACACTTAGATTCCCGCACTCCATCGGTACGACGCTGAAACCACTCCACGCCTAATGTACGTGTCTATTTCAGCAGAGAGTTAATGCAAATGTATGTGTGATTATACACTGTTGTGGATGATTCCTGTTTGTGGGAAATGTTTGCTAATCTGATGTACAAGTGGTTTATTGAAAGGGTGTTACTATTAAAAAATATATTGCAAATTTGGTGATTCTACATCAGGTGGTTTGGTCGTCTATAGTGAAGAGAAGAATTTAATATCAAAATGCATTGGAAACGATTTTTTCTTTGAAATGGTATTGGAAACGATTTTATTATTAAAATGCATTAGATATGATTTTACTATAAAATGCATTGGAAAGGATTTTCTAAGAAAAGATATTGAAACGATTCTACTATTAAAATGCATTAGAAATGATTTTACTATAAAAATGCATTGGAAAGGATTTCTATGAAAAGATATTGATCAGGATTTTACTATTAAAATGCATTAGAAATGATTTTACTAAAAAAATGGACAGGAAATGATTTTTCTATGAAAAAGTATTCGAAACGATTTTACTATTAAAATGCATTAGAAAAGATTTTACTATAAAGATGCACAGGAAACAATTTTTCTATGAAAAGGTATTCGAAATGGTTTTATTATTAAAATGCATCAGAAAATGATTTTACTATAAAATATATTGGAAACGATTTTTCTATGAAAAGGTATTGGACAGGATTTTACTCTCAAAATGCATTAGAAAAGATTTTACTTTAAAAATGCATTGAAAACATTTTCTATAAAGAAGTATTGGAAACGATTTTACTATTAAAATGCATTAGAAATGGTTTTACTATAAAAATGCACAGGAAACGATTTTTCTATGAAAAGGTATTCGAAATGATTTTTCTATTAAACTGCATCATAAATAATTTTACTATAAAAATGCATTGGAAACGATTTTTCTATAATAAAAAGGTACTGGAAACGATTTTACTATAACAATTCATTAGAACTGATTTTACTATAAAAATGCACTGGAAACTAGTTTTCTATAAAAAGTATTGGAAAGGATATTACAATAAAAATGAATAAAAAACTGTTTTTCTATAAAATGGCATTGGAAAGGTCTATAGTGAAGGAACAAACTGACTCTTTCAAATTATTGATATAAATGCATTTAAAAACGTTTGAATAAATCCGTTAAGGGTGGTTTTAATATGAAAATATACTGCAAAACATTCTACTTCAAGAATGTATAGGAAATGATTTTTCTCTGAAAAGGTATTAAAACGATTTTTCCATGAAAATCCATCGGAAAATGTTTTTCTATAAAAATGCATGAGAAATGTATTTACTATAAGAATCCAATGGAAATGAAAAGGTATTGGAAACGATATCATAATAACAATGATTTTACTATAAAAATACATTAGAAAAGATTTTACTATAAAAATGCATTGGAAACGATTTTTCTATAAAAAAAAGTATTGGAAACGATTTTACTATCAAAATGCATTAGAAAATATTTTACTATAAAAATGCATTGGAAACGATTTTTCTATAAAAAAAAGTATTGGAAACGATTTTACTATTAAAATGCATTAGAAATGATTTTACTATAAAAATGCACTGGAAACTAGTTTTTATGAAAAGTATTGGAAAGGATATTACAATAAAAATGATTAAAAAACTGTTTTTCTATGAAATCCATCGGAAAATGTTTTTCTATGAAAATGCATGAGAAACGTATTTACGTTTAAGAATCCAATGGAAATGAAAAGGTATTGGAAATGATATTATAATAAAAATGAAATGGAAACGGTTTTTCTAGGAAAAAGCATTGAAAACGATTTTGTTATTAAAATATATTGGAAACAATTGTATTGTTAAAATACATTGGAAATTATTTTTCTCTGAAAAGGATATTAAAACGATATTACTATAAAAGTGAATTCGAAACGTTTTTTTTTCTATGAAACGTCATAGGAAATGATTTTACTATTAAAATGTGTGAGAAACGATTTTACTATAAAATGCAATGGAGACAATTTTACCATAAAATGCTCTGGAAACGGGTTTTCTATGAAAAAACATTGGAAACGATTTTACTATAAAAATAGGTTGGAAAAAATTGTTCAAGACATCAGAAACTATTTTTTAAATAAAAATTCATCGGAAACTAATTTTCTATAAAAATTCATCAGAAACGATTTTTTATGAAAAGGGCATAGGAGTCGATTTTATTTAGTATATAAATGCATTGGAAACGATTTTTGTATAAAAATGCCTTGGAAACGATTTTATTATAAAAAGGCATTGGAAATGATTTTACTATAAAAAGGCATTGGAAATATTTTACTAATAAAAAGGTATTGGAAATGATGTTTTATGAA
>CM042162.1:31810447-31812947 GCA_023376005.1 Doryteuthis pealeii | reverse complement strand
GTTATTTTTTTAAATAATTTAAATCAGCATTGATCAACTGATGTTCAATCAGGGTTGCTGACCTGAAAAATCAAAATCAAATCAAACGCACTTCTTTCTAAACTGACATAGTATAATAAAATCAGATTGTCTGATGTATTTATTAATCATGAGGCTAAACAAAATAACATCGAGGAAAGAATTACAAAGTCCCCCCCCCCATTATTGAATATATTGACATGCTAATTTTGGTCTGGTACTGGATTCTTTAACTTTGAATGAAACCATACAAATATCTCTTTGAAGTTTAAAAATGGCTGCCTGCACTGCCTTCCGGAGAGAAGACAGATAGAATACTCTCTGAATATTGGAAGTACAAACCTCCTATCACAATGTTTATATTACCTCGATATATTTATTTTATAATATACAATATTTTAGTAGACGATCTTGATGCTATTTCCTCAATAATGGTGCAAGTAAAAGATCTAATTTTTGGTATCAGTATTCCGTATACAACCTCTTCGCTTAGATGGGACAATTTGATATTTTAAAAAATTGAAAAAATCGACCTAACCTAATATGTAGTCCAGAATGGTACAAGTAAAAGATCTAATTTTGGTATCAGTATTCACAGTATACTAACACACAAATTTCGCATAGATGGACACATTTTGATATTTTTAAAAAGTGAAAAATCGATTTACCCTACTGTGTAATAAACCGACAGCCGAGGGCTAAATTTTTAAAGATGTCATCTCAATTTTTTACTCGGTGATTTCATGTGTAAATCACCGGTTCCGACAGAAATTAAACAGCAATGATTCTCTGTTCACTACTTGGATGGGTGACCATTTCGTAACAACAAGGAAATAAAGCAAAGCCCTAGGAAATAAATCCGTCGGCTGGGCGGTAAGAATACACTGACTGCATCTCTAACAGATATCTACGTTATCAAGTTTATTTTCATTCCATTCAATTCTTTTTATTTATCTATTTTTCATTTTTTTAATTATTTATTTATTTCAGCCATTGTTAATATAGAACATGCCTCAGGACAATGCGGGATGCTATCATCGTCACCCTAAACGAGAACAAAGGAGATCGAAACCGACTGCAACAATTACCGGGGATTTCACCCATCAGCGTCTTACCACTAGCGCGTCTGCCGACCTTGCATCTCGCAGTCGTTTCCGTATCTCCTTTGTTCTCGTTTAGGGTGACGATGATAGCATCCCGCATGTCCTGAGGCATTTCTATATTAACAAGCTGAAATAAATAAATAGATTAAAAAAAGAAAAATAGATAAATAAAAAGAATTGAATGGAATGAAAATAAACTTGATAACGTAGATATCTGTAGAGATGCAGTCAGTTATTCTACGCCCAAGCCGACGGATTTATTTCCTAGGCTTTGCTTTATTTCCTTGTTGTTACGAAATGGTCACCATCCAAGTAGTGAACAGAGAATCATTGCTGTTTAATTTCTGTCGGGAACCGTGATTTTACACATGAAATCACCGAGTAAAAAATTGAGATGACATCTTTAAGAAATTTAGCCCTCGGCTGTCGGTTTATTACACAGTAGGGTAAATCGATTTTTCACTTTTTAAAAATATCAAATTGTCCATCTATGCGAAAGTTGTGTGTTAGTATACTGAATACTGATACCAAAAATTAGATCTTTTACTTGTACCATTCTGGACTACATATTAGGTTAGGTCGATTTTTCAATTTTTTAAAATATCAAATTGTCCATCTAAGCGAAGGTTGTATACGGAATACTGATACCAAAAATTAGATCTTTTACTTGCACCATTATTTGAGGAAATAGCATCAAAGATCGTCTACTAAAATATTGTATATTATAAAATAAATATATCGAGGTAATATAAACGACTTGTGATAGAGGTTGTACTTCCAATATTCAGTAGAGTATGTCTATCTGTCTGTCTCTCCGGAAGGCAGTGTCAGGCAGCCATATTTTAAACTTAAAGAGATATTTTGTATGGTTTCATTCAAAGTTAGAATCCAGTACCAGACCAAAATTAGCATGTCAATATATTCAATAATGGGGGGGGGACTTTTTGTAATTCTTTCCTCGATGTTATTTTTTTTAGCCTCATGATTAATAAATACATCAGACAATCTGATTTTATTATACTATGTCAGTTTAGAAAGAAGTGCGTTTGATTTGATTTTGATTTTTCAGGTCAGCAACCCTGATTGAACATCAGTGATCAATGTGATTTAAATTTTAAAAAAAAACAGTTTATAATTTTTAAACCTCCTCCTGCCAAAAAATAAAAATAAAAGGAGGGTAGACGTTTAAAAATATATATATTAATTTGCCAACAAAAAGTGAACAATTTGATGGTCTCATTTTTAACCAGAGGGTGTTGCAGGATGATAACGGACCGGAAGATTAGAACAAGTGTATTAATATAGAGATAGGTTTTACCTCGATGTACGTAATGACCCAACGAAAAAAAAAGCCACCTTGGTAATTTTGATCCGACTAT
>CM042162.1:31805447-31807947 GCA_023376005.1 Doryteuthis pealeii | reverse complement strand
TTCTCATACGCACATACCTACATAGATACACTCTCACAGTGTATCACATCACACAATCACACACATCCACATACCCACATCCACTCATAGCCTACACACACACACACACACACACACATATATAACACACACACACACACACACACACCATATATATATATATATATATATATGAGTGAGGTACAAGGAAAAAGTGAACAAAATATGTGACTCAAACCTTTTATCTCACCTCATACTGTCGGTTTTACTCCAAACTTCCTATCTTATATATTATATTATAGTTAAGAGTAAGGAAATGAATCCGACGGTATAAGTATAGATAAAAGGATATGAAAACACACAATGCTGTTGAAATGAAAATATGATATAAATATTTTCATTTTAACAGCATTGTGTGTTTTTCATATCCTTTAATCTGTATATATATATGTGTATGTGTGTATATATATGTGTGTGTGTATATTATATATACATGTGTGTGTGTGTGTGTGTGTGTATATATTATATATGTGTATATATATATAATATATAATATATATATTAATATATATATACAGTTCTAGAAAAAAGTTATACTATAAGTATAAATGCTCTATACCTTACGAAATATATTGAGCACTTTCTGGATTAACTACTAATGCTACTACAGTGAAAGCATGGTAGCACCATGTGACCTACTATCTATCTATCTATCTATATATAAATAATAATATATCTTCAAGTGGGTTGAGAGGCAGAGGTTGATCTGCCGTTAAACTAAAATCAATCCTTTAAAAATTAATGAATTTCAGCACTAAATAACGCATAAAGAGTTGATCTGCCGTTAACAAATAAACCAAAGCAGACCAGTAAGTGTGGCATTTTTCCTTGGCAGCAAAAGAGAGCAAGTAAAAATGATCAGAAGAGCAAATCCACTCTCTTTTAAAAGCAATCGATTTCCTGTCAAATGTGTCGGCCACACTCCTCTCGAAGGATGTGCATTGTCAGGTCCCATTCCATCTATCTAGATGGTATGGTGTTATTTTCAGGATTCATCCACTTTCTATTCTCTCAGTTGAGCGCCTACAGACCCCAATCGCCAATTCTCAGTCATCATGACTCTCACCTTTATCTATCAATCAATCTTTCTGTCTTGACATTCATCAAGATATCTATCTCCAAAAGCTTCGGGTATATATTGCATCGAATTCTTGGATTAACCCCTCCTTAATATGGCTTCTGTTATTTCCTTCTTTTCTTTCTTTTTCTTCTTTCTTTCAATCTTTCTTTTCTTCTTTCTTTCTTTTGAAATTCTTTCTGGAGGTTTAGAGTAGCGTACGGCTACCGACATGAAACCCAAATCAGTGAGCCGATTTCAAGTCTCAGTTGGCGTTACTTATATTGGATTCACTTTATTAAAGGGAAGCGCGTGGTGTAATGGTTAAAGTCATGGGAAATGGACTCACGCCCCCGAGTTCAAATCCTGGATGTAGTAATTGCATTTCACTTAGCGCTAATACCCCTGGAAAGGTATAAATCATACTCTCCCTCCAGATATGAGTAAATAGTAGGACAGACTGGGCTCTGTAACCTTGGTTAGACAACCGGTCTAGGAGAAGGAAAACTCTGAATTCAAACCTGTTGATCTCTGCTAAGAAATTGACCTTGTCTCACATCCTGCTCGTGCGGAGGGTTGGTAAATATATATAATATATTGGATTCACTTTCAATATTCTTACAAAAGAGATGCGCGTTGCGTGATGGTTACCATCACAGGAATGAAAATGTATTCGGGACTCGGGTTCAAATCCTGGACGTTGATGAAATCGATCGAGTAGATTAGATTAGTACAATCTTTTGCCAATGATATTATATTAAAATCGCTTTCAATGCATTTTCATAGTAAAATTTTCAATATTTTCTTTATAGTGAAGTCGTCTCAAATGAATCTTTATAGTTATGTCTTAGTCAATTTATTTTCTTTTAGTAAAATCGTTTCCAATGTATTTTTATAATAAAATCATGTCTAATTCCCTTTCAAATAAATAATAGTTTCTTTTGAATGATTATTGTAAAATCGTTTCTTATACCTTTTCATAGAAACATCATTTCCAATGCCTTTTCATAGAAACATCATTTCCAATACCTTTTTATAGTAAAATCATTTCCAATGCCTTTTTATAGTAAAATCATTTCCAATGCCTTTTTATAATAAAATCGTTTCCAAGGCATTTTTATACAAAAATCGTTTCCAATGCATTTATATACTAAATAAAATCGACTCCTATGCCTTTTCATAAAAAATCGTTTCTGATGAATTTTTATAGAAAATTAGTTTCCGATGAATTTTTTATTTAAAAAATAGTTTCTGATGTCTTGAACAATTTTTTCCAACCTATTTTTATAGTAAAATCGTTTCCAATGTTTTTTTTTATAGAAAACCCGTTTCCAGAGCATTTTATGGTAAAATTGTCTCCATTGCATTTTATAGTAAAATCGTTTCTCACACATTTTAATAGTA
>CM042162.1:31792947-31800447 GCA_023376005.1 Doryteuthis pealeii | reverse complement strand
TAATAATAATATGATATATATACATATATATATATATAATTCTCATGAGTAAAAGTATATATATATATAAAGGGTAACCATATATATATATATATATATTATATATATATATATTAGTGAGTAATCGTTTATATACATACATATATATAAAGTGAAAGTATATATATATAGTATATGTATATAGTATATCATATATTATATAGTATATAATATATAGTATACATATAGTATATATATATAGTATAAATAGTGAAAGTATATATATATATATATATATATATATATATATATATATATATATATAGAGAGAGAGAGAGAGAGAGAGAGAGATTTGGCTTGGGGTCTATTTATAATAATATATTTATCTATAGATTTTTCAAGTCAAGTCCACTTCATCTTGGAAGATAACATATTCACAGATCTTATATTTATATATATTATATATATATATATATATATATATATATATATATATATATATATATATATATATATGAAACAGTTTAGATTTTTTTAAACTAAAAGTGATACTAATTAAAAGTCAGAGAGAGAAATAAAAATACTTCTAAACTAAGTACATAAAAATGTCGCTACTTATAATTTTGTTTTAGTTCTCCTGAGGAAGGTGTACTTTGAACACCGAAACCCCCTCTGATAGAGAGAAAAACTTTTTTCTTCAACTGAAGAAGGTTTCTTTGTAAACCGAAATGTTCGAACATCGACACTACGATCAACAATAAACAGGCAGGTTTAACATCCTGTGTTTATATACATTTCTTCAGACATACATACATATATATATATATGTATATGGGAGTAAATATGGAAATAAATCCGACAATATAAAGAAATTTGAAAAACGAAGTGTTCCAAAAATAAGATGAATTTATTCATCGACGCTTAAACGTTTCGGTTTATTTTAAACCTTCCTCATGACACCATCGCGTGTGCGGATCGCGACTCGTCTTTCAAAAAATATAACGCTGAGCAAATACAGTTACAAATTTTGTATAAACATTTTTCTAACTCCTGTCATTTATAAAACATCCATCAATTTCATCATCCAATAATCTGTCCTGAAGAAGGTTTAAAATAAACCGAAACGTTTAAGCGTCGATGAATATATTCATCTTATTTTTGGAACACTTCGTTTTTCAATTTCTTAATATATATATATATATATATATATATATATATATATATATAATATATATATATATATATATATTTCTTTTTTTTTCTTTGTTGGGGTACCAAGTTTCTTGATACAGGGTGATTCTAGGCTGGTCCTATTTTCTACCAGTAGTTTGTTGTAGAGTTCCGGTTCCGTATGAGAGCTCAATGTTTAATTTTTATAAACAGAGCTAATTTATTTGTGAATAAAAAGGCCTTAAATACCATGGGTATCGTGATTATGGACCATTTCTACTCGTTGGTATCTGGGGCCCACCGAGCTTCGTCAGACCCCGTCTTTAATTTATTAAGACTTCTCGTAGAAATGGTCCATAATCACGATACCCATGGTATTTAAGGCCTTTTTATTCACAAATATATATATATATATTATATATATATATGTGTGTGTGTGTGTGTGTGTGTGTGTGTGTGTGTGACATAATATCATTAATAGCAATATTTATTTATCAGAGCAACGTACTTGACTCTATATTGAATCGTGTGGCGAGGCTTTTATATCTGAGATGTGTCAAGTCAGTTCTAAGCTGACATTACGCTCGGAGAGAAGGCACCTGTTACGGTATTATCTATGAATCAAATATATATATATATATTTGATATTTGAGATATTTAAAGATGAGTACGTACAACATCAGTGCATTAACCCTTAAATATGAAAGGTTTACCAGATTAATTATATATATATATATATATATATATATATATATATGTGTGTGTGTGTGTGTGTGTGTGTGTGTGCGCGCGCGTGTGCGTGTGTTGTGTGTGTTAGGAAGTAATGTAAATGAATCCACCAATATATGGAAAGATAAAAAATAAATGTGAAAAATAAGATTCGCGCGGATGATTTATTAATATTTGAAAATTATTGTCGTCGTTCAAACGTTTCGTTTATTAAATATACTAGTACAAAATAAAAAAAACACCCCCCGAGCGATGTAAAAATAGATTTTTGAAACATATTGCCTGAGGGGTGGGAGTTATATAATACCGTATTTGACGGCATATAGGACTTACTTTTCTCCAAAATTTTGGTTCAAAAAATTGCCCAGCGTCTTATACATCGTAGGTGAAGTTTGAGATTCTCCAGTAGGCCGAGGCTACTCTTCTCTATGATGCTCACTAACCCAGCTTATGCTCAGTACTTTTACCTACCCTAATCTCCATGCATCCTTGTTTTATTGCTGGTATTGTTAACAGGAGCGTATGGTGGCGAAGAAAAAGCAAACACAGGTTTTGAATTTCAACAAATTGTATTAAAAAAAATGATTATTACTAGTACACAATAAAAAAAACGTCCTCCGGGCGATGTAAAAATAGATTTTTGAAACATGTTGCCTGAAGGGTGGGAGTTAAAAATTCAATGTCAGCGAGTTTGTACCCTAAGTAAGTAAAATCATCAAATTCATTTAAGGATTAAAAAATAAAACAATTTGAAATGTAAACTTTAAATATGTATTAAAATAAAACAAACTATATATAGATATATAATACCAGTCATGTATTTATTAAAACTTGTTTTAAAAAACAATGAGGACTGTCTAATGTTGCATGTTCAAATTTTGAATGTATTTATTCTATGTTATGACGATTTTGGGTAATGTGACGTAAGCAGTGACGTAATTTTTGTTACAGACAAAAACCGGAAGCGAATCTCCATTATTAATGTATATTAGATATACATCTCTAATCTTCATCATGACATTCAAACACACCAACATCACCAGACGATATTTGAATGTCCTGAGGAAGGGTCGTTTCGCTTTCTTTCATTTTTACTCAGTGGTCGGCCAGGATGGCAAAATCCACAGGTTCTCTTCTTCTTGTTAATCAATACTACGTCTGGTCCTCTGGTCGGGATTAGGTATTATCATTATTATTATCATCAGTGTTAGTTGAATATCGTCATCAGAATGAAAATGAATGTAATACCAAAAAACGATTTTTACAATGTAAATATATCTATAGGGGCCGGGTTAGCTCAGTCGGTAGAGCGCTCGGCTAGAAACCACAAGGTTCTTAGTTCGATACCGGTCCTCGCCAACTCAGCGTATTAGTAGCATCAACAGGTTTTAATTCAGAGTTTTCCTTCGCCTAGACCGGTTGCCTAACTACTGCCATACTATTTATCCATAAGTGGAGGGAGGGTAGGATTCATACCTTTCCCAAGGGTATTAGCGCTAAGTGAAATGCAATTATTACATCCATAATTTGAACTCGGGACGACGAGTCCATTTCCCATGACTTTAACCATTACACCACGCGGTTCCCTTAAAACTTCTTCCGAGACCGAAATGCCAATATAATATATAATATAATAAAAATGCTGTGGAAGATTGCGAAACACCATATTTACCTCGAAGTCATGTAACTCTGAGTTTGATGCTACACAAGCAATCTTCAGCTGAAGACCAGTGATCTGCAACAGGGTCGGTTTTGTGAGCTTCTTACTACTCCTAAAAGAGGCCATATAAATCGAAATTTTATTCCTGTTTGTCATATTACAGATGTACCCTTCGGTTTTTATGTGGACGGTTATTGCCTTATCTCTCAGGGAATGTGGTTTTGTTCTTTATGTTAAAATATGCATGTTTTTGATAGTTAGTTAATATTCCATCGCTCAAAGAACAGATCAAATCACTCACTAGTGGGCAGTATCGCCCAGTCTGTATGGCCCTTCTTCAGACAGTCGGACTTAGAAATAGCGTTTCATGCATGGTCGACCATGCAGAACGATGATCGGGTTAAAATAAATTATTCGAACGCCGGTTGTCTGCGTCCGGCCTTAAAATTCCACTGACCGAAATTAACAATTAATCTACGATGAAATGGCGTAGATTATTTCTTGTTTCTTTTTCTAAAAGTTTGTTTTTGTTTTAACCGATTAATCGCAGTGGCTGGTGATAAATCTCGCGAGATAATACCTTGTTGTTGTTGTTGTTGTTGTTGTTGTTGTTGTTGTTGTTGTTCTTCTTCTTCTTCTTCTTCTTCTTCTTCTTCTTCTTCTTCTTCTTCTTTCACTGCATCGGATAGTGATTCAAGGTCTGTAATATATATGTATATAGATATTTGTGAATAAAAAGGCCTTAAATACCATGGGTATCGTGGTTATGGACCATTTCCACTCGTGGGTATCTAGGGCCCACGCATAACTTTTATTTATGATACGATAATACGATACACAAATAACTTTGCTCTGTTTACAATAATTAAACATTGAGCTCTCACACGGAACCTGAACTCTACAACAAAATTACTGGTAGAGAATAGGACCAGCCTAGAATCACCTTTGTACAAGAATTGGTACCACACACACACACACACATGTATATATATTATATATAATATATATACTAGTATATATATATATATATATATATATATAGAGAGAGAGAAGAGAGAAAGAGAGAGAGAAACAGAACAGAAAGACAGTCAGACAGTGAGAGAGAAAGAGTAATAGGAGTTTTTTTTCAAAAATTTCGAAATATATAAAAGAATACATACCTTTTCGAGACCATTTCCAATAAAATTAACAGTCTGATTTATATCAGTTTACTAAGGCAAATTTTATTATATAATATATATATATATATATATGTGTGTGTGGTGTGTGTGTGTGTGTGTGTGTGTGTGTGTGTGTGTGCTTAATTGAAGTCGTACCTAAGTTTGAAAGTTAATTAATTAATGATAATTAATTAATTTAGGCGGGAATGCACAGGGTGTCTTCCTATCTATAGCTCTGCTTGATGAGCCCTATAGGCCGAATGTACATACAGAGATTGATTTTTCTCGATTTGTTTAGCCTTACATTTAAATAAGCATTCCCGCCTAATTAATTAATTATTAATTAATAACTTTTCAAAATTAGGTACGACTTCAATTAAGCACATATTCTCACAAATTGTCGCACAAAAAAACCATATCCAACACATCGTGTTTACACTTATCATAATATATATATATATATATATATATATATATATATATATATATTATATGCTAATATAATCGGTATTGAAGCGTTTTTATTTTACTAAATATATTGCTCTATATATAATTGCCAAATCATTGTAATTAAGTCCTTAACTTGGACAATACAAATTTTAACATTCCGTTGTTAAAAAAAGGCCCATCAGTCATTTCTAACTAGCCTATTCATTTACATACTTAAAGAATCATTCATCAACTGGCTTGATGATTTACTTACTGATATATATTATATATATACTATATATATAGATAGATAGATGATAGATAGATATAGATACAGTAGATAGATAGATATATAATATAGATATAGATAGATAGATAGAATATATAGATATAGATATAGATAGATAGCTAGATGATAGATATTGCAATTGTGTATGGTTAGCATTATCTTCACTTGGTGAGTTCGTGTATGTTAATAATTGCTTATATATATATTATATTATAATATATATATATATATATATTATATGGATATTTTCATATCTATACATTATATTTGTTATTTTGATACTTTTGGATATATTTAATTATATGAATACGATAGCTTGAAACCCACAGGGGTCGCAGTTAAAAATCCATGTAATTAGATATATATATACACAAATATTATTTATCTATTATATATATATGTGTGTGTCTGTGTGTGTGTGTCTTGTCTTGTAGAGTATATAACACAAACAAAACACATATATGTATAGATATATATGTGTGTGTGTGTGAATGTGTATGTTTCTGCGTATATATCTACGCAAATGAATTGCACTGTCACACAAATGATCCGTGAAACGCCGAAAATGACTCTCTCTCTCTCTCTCTCTCTCTTCTTATATAATTATATATATATATATATATATATATATTATATATTAAGAGATAATAGATTCACAGATAGTCCTTTTTCGGCGTTTACGCATCATCTGAGTGATAGAAAAGGCAGACTGCTTCAGGGGTTCGAACTCGAACGAATTGTCATTCAGTCAGACATCTTACTACCGCGTCTACACAGCCACTTGTTAGAAATGGAATTTTATGTTTAAATTACTAGTTCCCTATATATATTATATAATATTATATATATTATTTATATAATATATATATATATATATCGCTAATTACGCAAAAAATGTGGTGCGTGTGAGTATTTATACTCTTTTATCCTTAGTAAGTAATAAGTATGATATTATTTCATTGTACGTGGATGCACGAATTACTGTCACGATTATTGTCAAAAATATTAGTTATATACCCCTTTAATTCGGGTATATAAATGTGGTTCTTGCCACAGGGCCAGCACATCAACAAACATGTCTACAAAACCAAAAAGATACTGGGGCATTTGCTTCTGTTCAGGCGCAAGAAGAAGGAGAGATTATGGCCATGGGTTGAGGCACCACTATTATCTGAGAAAGGGGGGGGATTTGTAGTGGCTGAGCGGTTATGAAGCACACTCAATTTAGGCCTTATTGAGAGGCCTGATCCAATAGCACCTTAATATCACTGTATCGACTGTATTATTTAATTCTCTTCATAGCAAACTCCAAACTTTTATTCATATAGTTGCTGGAAGGCGTGGCTGGGCTCAACGTCCAGTTTATATATGAGTTGTTTTTCTACATTGGACTCATGAGTAATGAAAATATTTTAACCAATTTATGAGTTTGGATAAATACATCTTTAAGTGCTGAGATTCTTATTTACAATCGTTCTTCTGCTTTTATTTTATTCATATTTTTTGTGCATCCAGCAAAAGGACACACAATACATCAATAAATAAGCTCAAGACAAAGAAGAGCAACCTGCAGTAAATCAGTAATGTTTTTCCTGTGATCTTACCATTTTCGGTCTTTCAACATTATACTGGTTCGCACGGGTGACCAGTCTAAAATGTAAATTCGGCTTGCATCCCAGGCAATATCCTGCTACTGATTTGAGGCTTCCTTTTTGACATGGCAGCTGTGTCAGTGTTCTTTTAAAGAAAATTATTTGGCCGATGCCGAGGTGGGTGGTGGCTTCCCATTGGCCAGTGCTACTTGCTTCGGTACGCAGCTAATGGGATCTTCTTCCCCGCCACGGCATTGCCATAGTTTTAAAAGGCGAGATCTTTCTTTGGTTTTTCATTTTCCTGGTCAGCTAATGTTAAAAAATCATATAAATTAAAAAACAAGATTTGGCATAAATAACCCACAGGAGGTTGATTGTGCCATTAACATAACCAAATTTTTAACCCCTATAAGTGCGAAATATAGAATACATATACATTATTAAATAGAAAAAATTCCTTTTTATTTTATTTGTTATCCTCTCTTTTTTTTC
>CM042162.1:31750227-31792847 GCA_023376005.1 Doryteuthis pealeii | reverse complement strand
TCCTGGCTAGAAAAGAAAGAAAAAAAGGAAAAAGAGAAAAAAAAAAAAAAAGGAGAAAGAAATAATATTAAGTTGTGCTAAGAAAAATAAATAAATAAATAAAGAATATTAAGCGTGCTAAGAGAAAAAAAAAAGAAAGAAAGAAATAGTTATTAAAGTGTGCTAGAAAAAAAGAAAGAAAAGAAAAGAAAAAGAAAGAATATTAAGCTGGCTAGAGAAAGAAAAAGAAAAAAAAAAAAAAAAAAAAGAAGAAAGAAATAATATTAAGTGTGCTAGAAAAATAAATAAAGAAAGAAAGAAATTAAGGTGGCTAGAAAGAAAGAAAGAAAGAAAGAAAGAAAGAAAGAATATTAAGTGTGCTAAAATAAAATAAAGAATAAATAAATAAAGAAAGAAAGAAAGAAAAGAAATAAAGAAAGAATATTAAGCGTGCTAGAGAGAAAAAAAGAAAGAAAAAAATAGTATTAAGTGTGCTAGAAAGAAAGAAAGAAAGAAAGAAAGAAAGAAAGAAAGAAAGAAAGAAAGAAAGAATATTAAGCTGGCTAGAAAGAAAGAAACAAAGAAAGAAAGAAAAAAGAAGGAATATTAAGCGTGCTAGAAAGAAAGAATAAAGAAAGAAAGAAAGAAAGAATATTAAGCGTGTTAGAAAGAAAAAGAAGGAAAGAGAGAAAGAATATTAAGCGTGCTAGAAAGAAACAAACAAATCAAAAAAAGGGGGAAGCAACATTTAGAAAGAATTTAAATTTATGAATCCTATACAAAAAAGAAAGCTTTGGAGAAAGCAAAGAATGAAATATATGTCAAAGATAAAATAATATTTTATAAGATAAAATCATTCATGAAGATTTAGATTCATTTTGAATTCAAGTTTATTAGTTAAATCAATTAATATAGATTCTTTTTCAGCAATAATCAAATAGTCGGATTAAAATTATCAAGGTGGCTTTTTTTCGTTTTGCGGGTCATTGCGTACATCGAGGTAACCTATCTCTATATTAATACACTTGTTCCTAAATCTTCCGTCCGTTATCATCCTGCAACACCCTCTGGTTAAAAATGAGACCATCCAAATTGTTCACTTTTTGTTGGCAAATTAATATATATATTTTAAACGTCTACCCTCCTTTTTATTTTTTATTTTTTGGCAGGAGGAGGTTTAAAAATTATAAACTGTTTTTTTTTTTAATAATTTAAATCAACATTGATCAGCTGATGTTCAATCAGGGTTGCTGACCTGAAAAATCAAAATAAAATCAAACACACTTCTTTTTCTAAACTGACATAGTATAATAAATCAGATTGTCTGATGTATTTATTAATCATGAGGCTAAAATAATAACATCGAGGAAAGAATAACAAAGTTGGCACCCCCCCCCCCCCATTATTGAATATATGGACATGCTAATTTTGGTCTGGTACTGGATTCTTTAACTTTGAATGAAACCATACAAAATATCTCTTTAAGTTTAAAATATGGCTGCCTGACACTGCCTTCCGGAGAGACAGACAGATAGACATACTCTACTGAATATTGGAAGTACAACCTCTATCACAAGTCGTTTATATTACCTCGATATATTTATTTTATAATATACAATATTTTAGTAGACGATCTTTGATGCTATTTCCTCAAATAATGGTGCAAGTAAAATATCTAATTTTTGGTATCAATATTCAGTATACAACCTTCGCTTAGATGGACAATTTGATATTTTAAAAAAGTGAAAAATCGACCTAACCTAATATGTAGTCCAGAATGGTACAAGTAAAAGATCTAATTTTTGGTATCAGTGTTCATTATACTAACACCCAACTTTCGCGTAGATGGACAATTTGATATTTTTAAAAAGTGAAAAATCGATTTACCCTACTGTGTAATACACCGACAGCCGAGGGCTAAATTTCTTAAAGATGTCATCTCAATTTTTTACTCGGTGATTTCATGTGTAAAATCACCGGTTCCCGACAGAAATTAAACAGCAATGATTCTCTGTTCACTACTTGGATGGGTGACCATTTGGTAACAACAAGGAAATAAAGCAAAGCCTAGGAAATAAATCCGTCGGCTTGGGCTGTAGAATATACTGACTGCATCTCTACAGATATCTACGTTATCTAGTTTATTTTCATTCCATTCAATTCTTTTTATTTATCTATTTTTCATTTTTTTAATCTATTTATTTATTTCAGCATTGTTAATATAGAACATCCCTCAGGACATGTGGGACGCTATCATCGTCACCCTAAACAAGAACAAAGGAGATCGGAGCGACTGCAACAATTACCGGGGCATTTCACCCCTCAGCGTCTTACACTAGCGCGTCTGCAGACCCTTGCATCTCGCATCTATCCGGAGTCACAGTGTGGTTTCCGAGCAAACCGGTCAACTGTGGACATGGTCTTCTCACTACGCCAGTTGCAGGAAAAGTGCCAGGAGCAGCAGATGCCACTACATACCGCATTCATAGACCTAACGAACGCATTCGACCTACTCAGTCGTAGCGGACTCTTTAATCTGAGCCAGAGCGTATGGGATAATGCCAGCATTAATAAGAGAACCAAACTGCGCGTCTACAGAGCGTGTGTTCTTCTATACAGTAGCGAAGCCTGGACCACATACTCCTGCCACGAGAGGAAACTGGACAATTTCCACCTCAGATACCTACGCCACATTCTACGCATACGCTGGCAGGACAAAGCGCCTAACACATATGTGCTGGAACGAGTAAACATGAACAGCATGCCCGCCATTATCTGCGAGAGACGCCTGTGTTGGCTTGGTCACATCATAAGGATGGACAAAGGCCGCATCCTCAAAGACATACTGTATGGTGAGTTAGTAAAGGGTAACCGACCGGTAGGGAGACCACGCCTACGTTTTTAAATATGTCTGCAAGAGGGACATGAAGACATGAAGACATGCAACATCGACACCAACACATGGGAGGCTTGTGCAAAAGACCGTGCGACCGTGCGATCTGGGGACTCCTCGTCAAACAAGGAACGAGAAGGAGTGAGAAAGAGAGGAAAGAAGCCGCCGCAGTAAAGAGAGCCAAAAGGAAGGAGTGACAACAGCAACCCCAGCAAGAATCACTGTTTGTTTGCGGTCACTGCACCAGAGATTGCCATTCAAAAATTGGTCTCATAAGCTACTCACGCAGTTGCAGATATAATAAAAATTAGAGGAAAAAGGTGGACACTACGCCATCGTCATCAGTAGACGGACGGATGGCAACCATAAATACAAAAAAAAAATGAATAATTTTGATATTTTGGACTGTTGTCCTCATCTTTATTGTGGTATGTATAAACACAACGTTGTGAAGAAATAGGAATGAAGGCAGAAGAATTGATTTGGCTACCAAGAAACTAAAATAAACAAAACAAAAACAAAACAAAAAAAACAAAAAAAAAAACAAAACAAAGCAAAACAAAAATTTTCACTAATAAATAAAAAGAAAAAGAAGAAGAAAAAGAAACAAAAAGCAATAATTCCCGTGGGTTAGATAATGCAGTAATGTGTATCTCCACACACAAAAAAATAATACATTGTACGAGAAGTCAGTTTCGTTTGAATTCTGTCATAACTTTTATCCTAATGAGTACGCGGCAAGAGGGTGGCGTCAGTTGCCCCAGGGTCAAGCTCACAGAGAAATAATTAGAGATAAAACCAAAAATGAATACAAAAGAAAAAACAACAAAAACAAAAACAAACAAAAAGAAAAGAAGATTATTCTATCAAGATGTCGGGAACTTTTGCTGATAAGCGTCTGACGCTTCTTGTTCTTCAATAATAATGGGAGTACACACACACGCGCGCGCGTACACACACATGAACACACGTACACACATACAAGATGTGTCAAAAAAGTATTGAGATTTTTTTTACTATTTGACACACCTTATATTCTGAAAAAAAAAGTTCCGTTCAATATTCATTTCTATCTTGGTAAATACAGCTTTAAACTAGGTACTTTTTTGACACACCTTATATTCTGGAAAAAAAAGTTCCGTTCATTCTTCATTTGTATCTTGGTAAATACAGCTTTAAACTAGGTAGTTTTTTGACACACCTTATATTCTGAAAAAAAATTCCGTTCATTCTTCATTTTTATCTTGGTAAATACAGCTTTAAACTAGGTACTTTTTTGACACATCTTGTATTCTGAAAAAATAAGGAATTGAACGTTATTTCTTTTTTTCAGAATACAAGGTGTGTCAGAAAGTGCAAAAAAAATCTCGATACTTTTTCGATACACCTTGTATATAGAGAGATGAAATGCAAAAATCTAAATCCTGATTATCTGGTGTTGTTTATTCGCCAAATTCTTATCTTTTATGAGTGTCGCCACCACAGCTGAATAATCGACTATTCCGTTTTTATTATTATAAGGAAAGAAAGGTGAAAAAGGACATGCAAAACAGAAGAAGTATAATAGGAAAAAAAGAAAGAAAGAGAGTAGAAGAAAGAGAGAGAGAGAGAGAGAGAGAGAGAGAGAGAGAGAGAGAGAGAGAGAGAGAGGGGTGAGCGCGCGGAAGCGATAACGCTAGTCTGTTTCAATCGAACATAATGAAAAGACGAAAAGAAGTAAAGAAAAGAAGGAGTGAAAGAGAGTTAAATCAAAATTATTATACTTTTTACATATTGAACTATTTCGCAATAGCTCTTAAGTAAACATATCAAACTTTGTAATATTTGAATTATTGGGTATTCAATTAAAAAATCATTTTTTTAATCTTAAAAAAAAAATCATTGTATATATATTTAACCAACTAACAGATACAATCACTCCGGGTCCGAGTGGGCCTATGCTTAACGGGTTCGAACTGAATCAAAATTATTATACTTTTTACATATTGAACTATTTCACAATAGCTCTTAAGTAAACATATCAAACGTTGTCGTAATTGAATTATTGGGTATTCAATTTAAAAAAAATCATTTTTTAAATTTTAAATTGTATATATATTTAACCAATTAACAGATACAACCACTCCGGGTCAGAGTGGGCCTAAGTTTTACGGGTTCGAATTGGATCATAAGGCTACGAAAGCAACCAAGAACGTTTATTGAGCAAAAGGTGAAAGGGTAGTTGATTCACAGTAACCAGAAGATTCAAAAATTTCGCTCGGGTTAAAATAATATCGATGAACAGGCAAGGTCAGGTCGGCGCTTGTTGTGTAATGGTTATTATGGTATAAAATGGACACGGCGACACGAGTTCAAATCTGGAACGAAATTATTTGCATTTCACATAATATCCAAGGCATTAATCCAACTATTCGCTCTCGAGCTATGGGTAAATAGCCTTCCCGTTCACACTGTAAACTGCTATTTTGTTGTGTATATAAATACAATTGCATGTTATTAGTATGTGACAGGGCTTTTCAACCTTTGTTTGGCAACCGGTTTAGACGGAAAATTTTGAATTCAAACCTGTTGAACAAGAAATTGACCTTGGGTTACATCCTGCTCGTGCGAAGGGGTTGGGTAAATACATAAAATCGTGGACTCCGAGGTTATGCTCCAAGCCATAGAGGCAAAGCCGACGAGTAGCACTTGGAGAGTATCAGGCAAGCTCCGCATTTCACTGTCTAGTGTGGTTCGTCACGTTCACGACTACGGTAAAAAGCATCAGGGGCTGCCGAAGTGTGCCTCATGTTACCAAAATTTTTGACTCATCCTAGTAACAGTGTCATAGTCCAGTGTGGTTCATCACGTTCATGCCCTCCATAAAAGTATCAGGAGCTGCCGAATAGTGCCTCACGTTACCAAAATTTTGCAACACTTTTGACTCATCCTAGTAACAGTGTCATAGTCCAGTGTGGTTCATCACGTTCATGCCCTCCATAAAAGTATCAGGAGCTGCCGAATAGTGCCTCACGTTACCAAAATTTTGCAACACTTTTGACTCATCCTAGTAACAGTGTCATAGTCCAGTGTGGTTCATCACGTTCATGCCCTCCATAAAAGTATCAGGAGCTGCCGAATAGTGCCTCACGTTACCAAAATTTGCAACACTTTTGACTCACCCTAGTAACAGTGTCATAGTCCAGTGTGATTCCTCACTTTCATACCCTCGATAAAAGTATTAGGAGCTGCCGAATTCTGACACGTTACTAAGATATTGAAAAACTTTTGACTATATATTTGTATATTTTTAACGCGATATGCTTGTTAGAAATTAAGAGATGGCGTGTTGTATATCCCAAATATGCCTCGGGTATATATTAGAGAGAGAGACAGACAGATAGACAGAGTAGTAGGGATGATAAGATAATGTTTCTTGTTTACTCTTCTTCGTACTGCTTCTAACTCGGCCGGCCGCCATCTTATTCAGTCGATCTAGTGGGCTACTTCTGGGGTTGCTTTTTCGTTTTTATTTCTTCGTGTTGGGCTGGTCATTTCTTGTTTCAATTGACTCAGCAAACAAAACTTGTTTTATTCTAAAGCTTATTTCTACAATCCAGCCCATGATTCTGTCGCGGGGGGACCGATTCTCAGAGCGAGCGACCTATAAGTCCGCTCACTCTGCATTCTCTGGTCGCATCTGAAGCTAAAACTATCTCACGTCTAATCGCGTCTACCGGAAGGTCATAAGGAATGTCATCGTTGTCACTCATCGGGCACGCTAACTTTCCACCTACATCCAGTTATTCTGACTCTAACGAACTTTATTCAAACTAGCAAATATATGCATCCTACTGATGCAAGTATTTAAGTTTTAATGTAATAAAATAGTATTAAATTAGAAAGACTAATGAAACTGAATAAGAATGGAGATATAAATATTTGAGACAGAAGAGGGTATAATCAAAAAATAGAACAACGGAAACTAACTCTTCCATCACTTCCGTCTTTCATAGTCAAAATTTCCTTTATTTAACTATTTAGTTAAAATAGGAAGTAAAGAATAAAATCACTGCTATTTCTTCTTGTTAATGGATTTCTTTTAAGATTTATCCCAAGATTTTTGATCATATTCATTAAGATAAAACCAAAAAATTTGAAATCGAGAATACTAAGCCCATATTTGTTAAAATTAAATTTTTAATATCAATATGCAAATTAGTCTTCCAGTTCACTCTGTAAACTGCTATTTTGTTGTATATATAAATACAATTGCATGTTATTAGAATGTCGATAAGGTCAAAAGTATTGATAATGTAAAACAATTTTATTAATATTTGAGGTTTAAATAAAAATTAAAATCATAGAGAATACGACGTAAATAACTAAGGGAATTGTGACTTAAATAGCGATTTGGTTTCGGTTACAGATTGAAAAACGTAGTATCTCTATTATGGTAAGATGTTATTTTTACTAGTACGTACACAAATCATAAGCTGCTTAGGAATTATGTAACAGATGAGGGGGTACTTTTTTTCTAAGAGTTATAGGCACTTTTTTTTTTAGTTATTTACGGTCAAGCATCAACAAGAGGGTTTAATGGTAGAAGTTACCAGCTTCACTAACGAGCCTATAAATTTCAATTGTATGACATGCTCGTATCTGGGTTGGTGCTTGCATGAAATGGACAGACGCTTTGGAAAATGATAACCCTCTACTTGGTTCGAAATCGGTTTTCAATTAATCGATACTTCGATCACAGGTATACAAGAAAGATAAAAGAAGATTGGCATGAAAAAGAATAAATAAGAAGAAAAAAGAAGTATAAATAATGAGGACAATCGAAAAGAGGGAAGTGTAAAAAGGAACACAAAGAAAGGGAAAGGGGAAAGAAAGGAAGAAAGAGCAATAAAAGGATATAGGATATAGGGTTAAAGAAAAAGACGGGAACCAAAGAAAGAAAGAAAGAAAGAAAGAAAGAAAGAAATATATATAGAAAGAAAAGAATTAATGGATGTACATTATATTTGTAAGTTATAAAAGAAGAAAGAAAGAAAGAAAGAATATATATATATATATATATATATATATATATATATATATATATATATATATATATATATATAGAGAGAGAGAGAGAGAGAGAGAGAGAGAGAGAGAGTGAGAAAGAATGAACGAATGGATATTATATTTTTAATTAATAAAAGAAAGAAAAAAAGAGAGAAAGAAGGAATAAAGGAGCGTTATATTTTAAGTTATAAAAAGAAAGAAAAGAGAGAATATATATATATATATATATATATATATATATATATATATATATATATATATATATTGGTTTTGTTTGTTTTGTTTTACGGCATATCAACCTTAGTGGGTCATTTAATGCCGATAAAGTTTTGAAATAAATCAATTCTTAATGGATAATACAATTTTGTTTATAATATATATATATATATATATATATTATATATATATATAAGAATAAATGAATGAACATCATACATGTAAGTTATAAAAGAAAGAAAGAAAGGAAGGAAGAAAGAAAGAAAAATGAAAGAAAAAAAGAAAGAAAGAGAGAAAGAAAGAAATATAGAAAGAATGAATGAACATTATATTTGTAAGTTTTAAAAGAAAGAAAGAAAGAAAAAAGAAAGAAAGAAAGAAAGAAAGAAAGAAAGAAAGAGAGAATAAATTAATGAATAAATGAACATTATATTTGTAAGTTATAAAAGAAAGAAAGAAAAGAAAGAAGAAAAAAGAGAGAAAGAAAGAAATATAGAAAGAATGAATGATTGAACATCATATTTGTAAGTTATAAATGAAGGAAAGAAAGAAAGAAAGAAGGAAAGAAAAAAGAATATACATAAAAAGAATAAATGACGGAAGTTACAAAAGACAGAAGGAAAGAATGAAATAAAGGAAAGAAAATTGTATTGTATAGAGAGAAAGAAATATACATAGAAAGAATGAATAAACATTTTATTTGTAAATTACAAAAGAAAGAAAGAAAGAAAGAAAGAAATGAAAAAAGAAAGAAAGAAATATATTCTAAATATATAAATGTAGAGAGAAAGAAAGAAGGAATGAACATTATTATATACATATATAAAGGGCAGTTAGTATGTATGTATGTATGTCCGGAAGAATCTATGAAAATTAAACAATTAACGTTAAAGTAAATATATATACATTAAATATCACCTGTTATTGCTTTTTGTGCAAAGTTTATGAAGGTTTCATATATGTTTGAAGATATTTACAAACTAAATATACATAGAAATAGCATTGAAATTCCACTTGAAAATGTCTAGCATTTGTAAATCTCAAAAGTAAACAAATCAATTAACCAGGGACTTTTTGGCCTCCCCTTTACACAGGTGATGCTGGGTAGCTGCTTCTAGTAACAGATAACACTGCAAAACTTTAAAGGATAATGTCAATTCAGACCTTGTTGTTTGTGTTGCTGGTGTAGTTGAAACTATTCAATAAAAGATAAGATAAAAGTTAGTGTTATAACCAAAATATTTATAAATGGATTATTTCATTGTTTTCAGCTCTTTCTAGAAAAGAGATTTATAATGTTGAATAAAATCAGAAATGAAAATTAAGATTAATATTTCTTAAGGTAACGCAAGAAATAGGAAGACAATGAATTGTTTTCACTTTGTGAATGGGCGTGTCCGTTCAATAGCTCTGTCGTCATTCACTTTACAATTAAAAAAAATCATCCATAGCTTCTTTTGCCTCGGATCTTTTATCAATAAAGACATGGTCTCTTTCCGCCCTGTCGGCTGGGGCGTTAGAATGCACCGACTGCACCTCTGCAGAGAGGTAAGACTCCCCCAATGGGGCCACCTGTTGGTCGTGGGTGGCGACCCGTGATGCTTAAGGATAGAGCCCAGGTGGATGAGCAGTTCATGACATGCAATACTCCACTTTGGCCCTATCTTGGGCTAGACGGGCGGTCGGAGAGGCCCCCTCCGATCAATCGGCTGGTCACGTCAAGCCCTAGCACCTATATTATTTTCCCAACCCCTTATGGAAAACCCCAACCCCTTTTTATCACATGGGTGCTAGAAGGCGGTGGCTGCGGGTCTACATTTCCTGGGAATAACGTTAAACTCTATCTGATGGTGAGGTTCCAGTTTTGGAGGTTTGGGGAATGTGGAGCACCCCTTCATCACCATTGCTCCCTGATCCACTCTGACCCGGAGTGGTAGTACCTGCTAGGGTCCCATCTAGGGGTTAAATAGAAAATGTATTTATTAAAAAATTGTATTATCCATTAAGAATTGATTTATTTCAAAACTTTAAAAGTTAAAAGAAAGGAAATTAATCCGACGGTATGAGTATATATAAAAAGATATGAAAACACCCCAAAATGCTGTTAAAGTGATATAAAATGTTATAAAATGTTTTCACTTTAACAACATTTTGTGGTGTTTTCATATCTTTATATATATATATATATATATATATATATATATATATAGTATTGTCCAAAACAGATTACTGAACAAAAGAACCGAATTGATATCAAAGTGTAGACATATGAATATTTTTTGATATTCATATCTGTTTTCTCTCTCACTCACTCTGCTTTTAAAGATCACTAATTAGGACTGAGCCTATTCTAGTAGTGACCACCCCAAGCGGATTTAGCAGGTTTGAATTAAGTTTTCCTTCTCCTAGACTGGTTGCCTAACCAAGGTTAAAGAGCCCAGTCTTCCCTACTATTTACTCATAGCTTCAGGGAGAGTGGCTGGATTTCCCAAGAGTCTTAGCATTATGTGATCTGTAGCTTCGTTGGGGATTTGAACTCAGATCGACGAGTCCATTTCCTACGACTCTAACCATTAAACCACGCGCCTCCAATCACAAATCACCTTTTACGACTTCAGCAAAAGCATCCACAGGTATGTGTGCCTCGTTTGACCAAAATATTGCAAAACATTTGACTCATAGTAGTTAGAAATAAATAAAGGTGTGGCAATAAATACGAATATTACTAGAATTTTTTTTTAAATCAGTGAACGACTGAAAGCATGCCACCTTGGGTGAAGAAAGAATGCTTTGATAAAAAAAAAAAAAACTAAAAACTAAAAGAAGTCTACATCTACACACCTTCAATCACAAATCGCCTTTTATAACTTCGGCAAAAGCATCCACAGGTATGTGTGTCTCGTTTTACCAAAATATTGCAAAACTTTTGACTCATACTAGTAGAAATAAATAGATAAAGGTGTGACGAATATTATCAGAAAAAAACAAAACAAAACAAAATAAAAAATCAGTGAACGACTGAAAGCATGCCACCTTGGAAGAAGAAAGAATACTTCGATAGAAGAAAAAAAAGAAAAAAAGAGAAAAAAACCTAAAAGAAGTCTACATCTAGGTGAATGCTTTGATCGGAGACCATTTTGTTTAACCCTATCCAGACCAAAGGTTGCATTTCTTGTAGCGGTCAATAGAACACATACAAAAAAAACCTTATTGAATTACTAACCCTGTTGAAATGCCGAGACACAAAGCGTTGGATCAAAGCCACATTCTTTAGGGAACGTCCGTCTAAAAATTAACCTTCTAAAGACTTCGCGGTGGGGGGGGGGAGCTAAGATGAAAGAGAGAACCACAACTCTTCCCCCCTCTCTCTCTCTCACTCTCTATCTACCTACCTATCTTTCTTTCTTTCTTTCTTTCTTTCTATCTTTCTATCTATCTCTCCTTCAAATAAAGATTTCAACACGTTGCCTAGACTTGGCAGTTTCCCTTCATGTTTATTGCATCAGTTTTGAAAGTGTTGCTGGTACACGTAGTGGGCCAATAATATACCAAGCTTCTGTAGTATAATAGAATAGCAGCACGTGTACGGCAATGGTAACTTGACTGTGTAACGTGTTGGAACACATTTGGCGGACGTATTTATCTAAGAGTTATTCTTAATCTGCATATATTCTGAATCAACTCCGCCTTCAGTATAGTAGCAATACACAATATAAAATGATTTGTAATAGATTATAAGTTATATAAATGAATAAATAAATGTATATTGGACACATGGCCTAGTGGATAAAGGAGTTAGGTCAAGACAGTTCTAAGTGACAGTTATCTCTATATTGCAGGTTCAATCCTGATCAAGGGCAGCAGTAACATAGAATAATAATTAACACAGCTTAACACCTCTACCCCAACTAGCGGGATGAGAACAGGATACCCCCGTGGACTGAATAAAGGGGTAGGTTCAAAGTTCCGAGATGGCTCCCGATTACGACAAGAAGGTTCCAGATTACAACAAGAAGGTTCCCGAGTCCGAGAAGGTTCCCGAGTCCGACAAGAAATACCTGAAGAAGGCCGGAGGGCATATCGGCCGAAACGTTATACAGATAATAATGAAGATGAGAACAATAGTCCGAATAACGCAGAAAAATGTATATTTATTTGGCTGTGAGTTGATAAAAGGGAGGGCCGTAAATAACTTTCTCTCTTCCCCCTCTCATTCTCTAACTCATTCACTCTCCTTCAAATAAAGATTTTAACACGTTGCCTAGATTTGCTCAAATGGCAGTTTCACATTTCCTTTATTGCATCAGTTTTGGATCTATTGCTGGTACACGTTGTGGGACAATGATACACCACGCCTCTGTGGTATAATATAATACCAACACATGTACGACAATGGTAAATCGACTGTTATATGTTGGTACACATATTTATTTGCGATTTATTCATAATCTGTATCTATTTCATGCAATATGATATTATAGCAATATCTTTTTATAATAGAGATTGTGTATTTTTCTGTCTGTAACCGAAACTATATAAGTACCCAAGTCACAATTCCCTTAGTTATTTACTTCACATTTTCCATGATTTTATTTTTTATTTAAACCTCAATGATTAATAAAATTGCTTTATTTCTGTTCACTGTATTTACATACAATTGTATTTATGTATAGAACAAAATAGCGCTTTACAGTGTGAACGGGAATGTATTATGTTATTATGAAAGTATATATCTATATATCAGTAACCTTGTTCCTTAATCTTAATCGACCGTTATCATCTTGCAACACCCTCTGGTTAAAAGTGAGACCATCCAAATCATCCAAGATGAAATGCAAAACCTGATTATCTGGTGTCGCCGAATCCTCGTGAGTGTCGTTACCTCAACTAAATAGTGGACCATTCCGTTGTTATTATAAAAAAAAGGTAATAAAAAGGATATGCTACAGAAAAAATATAATAAGATCTAATCTGTTTTAATCGAACATAATAAGATGAGAAGGAAAGAAAGCAAAAAGGGTGAGTGAGAGAGAGAGAGAGAGAGAGAGAGAGAGAGAGTTAAATCAAGATTATTATACTTTTAACATATTGAACTATTTAGCAATAGCTCTAAAATAAACAGATCAAACGTTGTAATATTTAAATAATGATACTGTGGTATATCCACAGGCCCTGCTATTTCTAAATATTGTTTTTAAAGAAGCAAGTAAAGTATTTTCAATGGTACATATACATATTTGACAACCCCTCCGCACGACCAGGATGTGACACAAGGTCAATTTCTTAAGCGGCGTTCAACAGGTTTGAATTCAGAGTTTTCCTTCTCCTAGACCGGTTGCCTAACCTGGGTTAAAGAGCCCAGTCTGTCCTACGATTTACCTATAGCTGGAGAGAGAGTAGGATTCATACCTTTCCCAAGGGAATTAGCGCTAAGTGAAATGCCATTACCACGTCCAGGATTTGAACTCGGGGCGACGAGTCCATTACCAATGACTTTAACCATTACACCACGCGCTTCCTTGCAATGGTACATATATGTACCACTACGTACATCAGTAATATACATAATAGATATACTTATCATTTTAGACAAAAGTTTGACCTTAAATAATAGATTTAATTTTAATTCGTTTTTAAAAACCTAGCAGCTGACAAAATTGAGTATATCTAATGTATAACATTCTAGATTCAATAAGAATTGACGATGAAATAAAATATAAAAGTAAGCAAAATACTGGCATCTATTTCAAGCTAACGTATACATACAGACAAAAACACCAACAAAATAAGAAACTAAAGGGCCGTGATTTTTTTTAATTTTAAAATAATTAACAAAATCAGCATTAATAGGTTGTGAGGGTTCAACCTTTAGTCATTGAAATAAAATTAAAAATTCCAGTCCGTAATTTTTACAGTTCTAGAAAAAAAAGTCAACATCTGGAAAAAGTTAACTGGAAATTTAAAAGTTATCATTTTAAAACTCAAAATATTTTTTGTAGTGAGTTTACGGAATTTTTTCAGGTATTGGTTTTTTAAATTTTATTTTTTTGTTTTTAATATGTATTCTTCTTCACTTTTCAGGATTCGATCTTTCTAGAAATAGGTATATGGGGTATAGAAATAGAAAAATAATAATAGAAAATTGTGCAAACATGCTATCCTAACACTCCTTGAAGATAATGATGAAGTTGAAGATGAAGTTGATTCAGTAAAATACCAGATAGATATCGAGTTCCATTTCAACAGTAACAATTCCAAGTTTACACAGGTGAAAATATCATTCAGAAATGCAACAGACAAAAATGTATGTTAAACAATTCAACTGCAATTGTCATTACAGTTGCCTCTGCTAACAAAAGCCTTTCCCAAAATAAATGCTTCTTCTCAGTATTTCTTACCATCTCAATATGTTTTTGGTGTTAAATTGTTTAAAACATACTATTCCTTCTGTAGTCATTCCCCCAATCTACTAATCGGTGATGGGAGAGGGTGCTTGCTGAAAAAGTATGGGCCTTCACTGCAATATCCTCTGCACACAAGTGCAAGAAGGGATATATTTACTTGTGGGTTGTTAAGTGCTTTAGCATATTACACGATACTCACAAAACCCGGTTGACAATCATGAAGAAGTGCTTCAGTATCCGAGTGTATTAACTTAAAACAGTGTCTATGCTGGACAATTGCATTTGGGAAGACATCTTTTGAGCGAGAATCTTTAGTTATAAACCTTAACAATGAAAGAATGATAGTACATAAATAGATATGTTTTAACCTGTGAGGTTTATAAAGTGTAATTCAATTAAAATCATTTTAAAATTAAAATGAAGACAATTGTAAAAAAAAAAACCTTTTTAAACACTGGTCTTCATCAGAGCACATATTTTGTTGAATGAAAAAAGGAGGAAAATTTAAACGTTTGACATGAGAGGTTCTAATAAGGCTCAAGTTCTGGGCCAGGATGTCTTTTAAACATTTATGTGAATTTTTACTACACTTACAGACATAATTCGTAGGCTACCCACAAATTATGTAACAATTGTTTCACACGGGATTTTGATGTTTTATCCCACTTTGGGAATCTTAAAAAACTTTACAGGTGTTTAAAGGAAAGTTTTAAATATATAATATATATGTTCACGTGGAAACGTGGATACACAATAAAACATATTCTGATTGAATGCACACACCTCTCCCACAGGGATCTGTTCTGTAAAGTGGGGGGCTGATGGTAGGTGTGGCGCTCTACCTCAGATGCTAAAATAATCTCCTTGGTCTAGCGCTAGTAAAAAGGGGATAGACTCCACGGCGACTTCAATTATATATATATATATATATATATATATATATATATATATATATATAGTTTGGTATACTATTGATGTATTCGAAAGGACCGTGTGCAAAAAAAATCACCTCTGCATGATTCCCTAAGGCATATAAATGCGATGTCAGCACACACATAGGAAAGAGATGGATTGGTATTGACAGGTTATCGATCACGTGGAAACTTGATCTCTCAGATAAAATAAAACGGGATTTCTTCTAAGCTGTCAATGTATCAATCGTACTGTACGACAGCACCATTTAGAATTTACCGAAACGCGTTGACAATAGTCTATATGGGAACCACACAAGAACGCTGCACATCGACAAAAATGGTTGTATAATCATATACGTACAAATATGTCCCTAATATTGAATGCGTAAATCTATAGCTTGACACTTTTATGGTGAAGGGCTTGATTCGCCTAAATTTGTCATCTGGAAAAAAATAATAACAAAATCCGCAAAAAACTAATTACGAGAAAAAAAAGCGACAATTAACTCAAATAACATATTCTGCCTAAAATGCTAAATCTTCCTGTCAACGGGACTGGGAATACGCTGATTATATCCCCTGCAGACTGGCATGCTCCCCCACCTCCCATCTGCAACGCCCAGAAAAGATTATTGATTAATATATATATATATATATATTATATATATATATATATATATATATATATATATATATTACACTTGTCAAGTGTATATATATATATATATATATATATATATATATATATTACACTTGTCAAGTTCATTTTCTATAAGAAAAAGTATCGAATTTTATACGATACATGCATTGTAAGTGCCTTCAAGTAAAAATTTAATATATACTTTGTTCAGCAATGCTTCTAAAATAAACAGACATCCCAAAATCTTATTCACTTCGCCGAAGGGCATGCGTTCTGTTTGTTGTTATTATTCTCTCAAAAACGCCCCTTTACCTATTATGGTAGAGGCGTGTAGTATCATTTGACAGGGTTAATTTCGCTGGGATTGTTAGCTTTGTACTGTGGCCAAGGCGGTATAGTGTTTCACTATGCCTGGTGAGGTCCCGGTTTCGATTTCTGTCGGAGGGAAGTCGTTAGTATATATCGCTGATGAGACTTAATAAAGTCGAAATAGTCTGTACGATATTCTACACACCGAGCGATCCTTTGCCGGGATTACACTTGTCAAGTTCATTTTCTATCAGAAAAAGTATCGAATTTTATGCGATACATGCATTGTAAGTGCCTTCAAGTAAGAATTTAATATATATATATATATATATATATATATATATATATATATATGAGTAAGAAAAGGTGGACTTTCCTCTCCGACCCAAACAACTACGGGAGTGAATGAGCTCTGATGATGATTTTTGTAAAATCGAAATATTGATCAGTATCAGCTATGAATATATTATAAATTGTTTTCTTCTTTAACAGCATTGTGTGATGTTTTCATTCCACCTTTTCTTACTCATATTGTCGGAATCATTTCCTTTCTTTTAACTTATATATATATATATATATTCTTTGGTAGGGTACCAAGTTTCTTGGTATAAGGGTGATTCTAAGCTGGTCCTATTCTGTGTCGTATGAGAGCTCAATGTTTAAATTTTATAAACAGACCAAAACTTATATGTAATGCTTTTTTTGTGGGATTTAATCATATGATCTCTTGCGTGTTATTCTGCATTTGTATCGGAAAATCTTCTAAACTGAAATCTTCAAAACCTGGTGTGTGCCTAGCCAAAGGATAGAGAAATGCCGTCTGAAACAGAGTTCAGATTTGAAACAACCGCATAGATCCAACTTTTCCTGCATTGTTCCAAAAGAAAATACTTTTCCTGGGTAATAATCAATTTTCTGTTCTGTTAAAGTAGCCATTTTGGAATGAAGAGTGGGGGGGAGGCTTTATCGTTTCCGGATATTCAAGAATTCTTTGAGAGAAGTCTACGACTGACAGAGAGCCGAAGGCGTCCAAGACATGACTAACCAGTAATTTCTCACATTAGCATTTTAACCGGATGTTGAATAGAGAAGGTGCATATACGTACTTTGCCCGGGAACCATGTTACTTTGTTGCGAATACATCAAATCTCCAAGACAGGAAACCGAAAGTTCTTCAGATGATGAAGAATTGGTAACTATCGATCTTCCTATGGACATAAAAGATGAGCGTAGCATCAAAATCCAACCTGCCAACACTTAGTGATTTTGTTGATATTTCGGTGTTTATTTACATCGTCCTCGGTGACGTTTTGTCAGATAAATATATTGTCAAAAAGAGTCTAGGTGGTTCTTTGTTCATGAAGAGTACCTTTGAAAGTGCATATGCTTACATATCCTAATGCAAATAATCTTTATACCTTTTAATTTGCATTTCTTAATGAGAACTTTTAAAGTGCATATATTTTTGAAGTGTACCTTTTAAGTTCCTTATTCTTGAAGAGTACTTTGGAAGGTACATATTCTTGCATATCCAACTGCAAATAACCTTTATTCATGAAGGGTGCCTTTTAAGGTGCATATTATTGAAGAGTACCTTTTAAGTTCCTTATTCTTGAAGAGTACATTTGAAGGTACATATTCTTGCATATCCAACTGCAAATAACCTTTATTCATGAAGGGTGCCTTTTAAGGTGCATATCATTGAAGAGTACCTTTTAAGTACTTTATTATGTTTGCTCAAAAACCAATAACCGATTTTTTTTATATGTCATTGATTGAAAGTTTATATATCTATATAGCTTTTCTTATGGAAAATGAGGAGTAAAATGATTTTTAAACGTTCTTTGACAAAAATAGGGTCTAGATTATATTTAACTTTGGCCTTTGCTGGTCTTCACCAATTTTCATTAATAAAAACACGTGTGCTCGGTCAGTGTACACACAGACAGAGATGACATATAGCCAGGAAGAATCATTATTTTGTGTATATATATATATATATATATATATATATATATAATAACTTAAGATTAAAGTAATTTTGGAGACAAAATTTTGGATATATATATATATATATATATATATATATATACACATATATATATATATGTGTATATATATATATAGATATATGTGTGTGTGTGTGTGTGTGTGTGTGTGTGTGTGTGTGTGTGTGTAAGTTAAAACTGGACGATTCCGACGGTATGTTGAAATGAAAAATAAAAGAAAGAAAATGTTGAATGGAAAATATAGGATTTATTTTATTATATTTTACTGACACGTGTTTCGGCCAGGAGTTCATCTATGTATACATGTATTCTATCTATTATTATTTTAAATACAAAATAAAATTATAAAAATAATAGAAAAACTACAGAAATGTTTAGTATACAAAGAAATAGCGACCTTCGTCAGAGTAAATCCTTATTGTCTTTGAAAAACAGTGGTAACTTGGCTTACGAGTCGAATCTGTTGAATCTGCTCGTAACTCAATTTCCTCGTATAGTAAATAAATTTTCCCCATTGAAATTAGATGTAATTTCATTAACCCAGCAAAATACCCTCATTTTTGTTTTATTACGGTTTTAAAATACGAATAATAGCATTGTATTTTATAAAAACATAAGATAGGATATAATTAATTATGTGCCGTAATGTGTTTCAATGTTTATTTTTTTATGAATAATATTTTTCTTTGGCGAAATAAATTTGGAAACTTAATTGTTTTTTAATGAACTAAGTAGTATAAGCGTATCTGTAACTCACTCGTACAATTTATTTTTTAACATTTTATATCCCGGGCAACGCCGGGTGGCTCTGCTAGTAATTATTATAATTCACTAAATGTCCGTCTGTTCAACTAAGTTCAACCAAACTTTCAGGAATTATTAGCGTCATTGCTGGAAAAAATTTAAACTATATTCGGATATATATATATATATATATATATATATATATATATTATATATATATATATATGTTTTAAAAACGAATGGCTTAAAATATTCCGACTGCGGTTTTACGCAATTACGAATCTTCAGTGTATTCCCTGAAGATTCGTTATTGCGTGAAACTGCAGTCGGAAGATTTTAAGCAATTCATTTTTAAAACGTATATTTAGCTCTTTTTAATGAGCACTCTTAAATCGGTTACTACTAACACACTCCTCTATCCGGATTTTAATAGCATGTCAAACCTTCAAGAAATACTTCAGCTTCTATAGTTCTTATATAATGCTCCCTTTAAAAAAACTCTCTAATAACAATTTCTTCAAATAAGAAATTTTCTCCTGACGATGCTAGATAGATAGATAGATAGATAGATAGAGAGAGAGAGAGAGAGAGAGAGAGAGAGAGAGAGAGAGAGAGAGAGTGATTAAAAATATGTTAGCTTTTCCATGGGTGTACCTTTATGATATTATGATTTTTAATAGTCTCCACCTGTTTACCATTCCTGTTAACACATTCTTGGAATCTTCCCCAGCAGTGTCTTCCTAATAATAATGTTACTCCTTAATCACCCGTGGAAGATTCCAAAAAAGTGTTGATAGGGAAGTTGAACATTGTTTGAAATATTATCATTAGATAGCCATAGATCAACTGAGTGACAGCTCGTAAACTCGGAAAACTCGTACTTATTTATATACTAGAAGCGGATACCCGGCGTCGCCTGGGTAGAGGGGGAATTTTTTAAAAGTTAGTACCGCAGATCCATTATTACTGAATCGTGAGTTGAATCCTCGTTGTATGCCCCATTTAAATCCCTATGTAAGAAAAAAGAGATCTTGCATTGATCCAGCAACTCTGAAAAGAAATGTTAATGTCTACTATCTAAAATATTAAATGAAAAAAAAATCCATGCTGTTATAATTTAAATTTTATTTTTTAATCATCTTCATGAATATAAGTCAGATCTTTATTATTTTTGCTCAAAAACCAAGCCCTGGTGATATTTAATGTGTATATATATTTACTTTGTCGTTAATTGTTTTATTTTCGAAGTTTCCCCGGACATACAGATTCACACAACTGCCCTTTATATATGTATAGAAGTTTCCTGTGGACATATATATACACACAACTGCCCTTTATATATGTATAGAAGTTTCCTGCGGACATACATATACATGCAACTGCCCTTTATATATGTATATAAGTTTCCTGCGGACATACATATACACGCAACTGCCTTTATATATGTATAGAAGTTTCCTGCGGACATACATATACACACAACTACCTTTTATATATGTATAGAAGTTTCCTGCGGACATACATATAAACACAACTACCTTTTATATATGTATAAAAGTTTCCTGCGGACATACATATACACACAACTGCCCTTTATATATGTATATAAGTTTCCTGCTGACATACATATACACACAACTGCCCTTTATATGTATTGAAGTTTCCTGCGGACATACATATACACACAACTGCCCTTTATATATGTATAGAAGTTTCCTGCGGACATACATATACACACAACTGCCCTTTATATATGTATAGAAGTTTCCTGCGGACATACATATGCACACAACTGCCCTTTATATATGTATAGAAGTTTCCTGCGGACATACATATACACACAACTGCCCTTTATATATGTATAGAAGTTTCCTGCGGACATACATATACACACAACTGCCCTTTATATATGTATAGAAGTTTCCTGCGGACATACATATGCACACAACTGCCCTTTATATATGTATAGAAGTTTCCTGCGGACATACATATGCACACAACTGCCCTTATATATGTATAGAAGTTTCCTGTGGATATACATATACACACAACTGACCTTTATATATGTATAGAAGTTTACTGCGGACATACATATACACACAACTGCCCTTTATATATATATTTACCAACCCCTCCCTACGAGCAGGATGTGACACAAGGTCAATTTCTTAAGCGGAGTTCAACAGGTTTGAATTCAGAGTTTTCCTTCTCCTAGACTGGTTACCTAGCCATAGTTTAAGAGCCCAGTCTGCCCTGCTATTTGCCCATAGCTTGAGGGAGAGTAGGATTCATACCTTTCCCAAGGGTATTAGCGCTAAGTAAAATGCAATTACCACGTCCAGGATTTGAACTCGGGGCGACGAGTCCATTTCACATGACTTTAACCATTACACCACGCGCTTCCTACAGCCCTTTATATATGTATAGAAGTTTCCTGTGGACATACATATACACACAACTGCCCTTTATATATGTAGAGATAACATTATTCATGTTCTATGAAAAATTGTGCAGCTACTAAGGATAGTACAGGGGTACGGATATATATGCCAAACAACAGCCACATATACAAACACCAATAAATAGGAACAATCTTTATTTTCATATTACATTACTCATGTTCTATTGGGTGGGGGTGACGTGTCTATTTGTGTACAAAAGTCTGTAAAAGAAATCAATCAGGACCAGTTTAACGTAGTACAGATAACAATTAAGATGAGGACAATAGTCCGAATAACGCAGATAATACTAAGGTTCAGTTTTGTTTTGTTTTATTTATTTATTTTTTTCTATTTGGCATGATTTCAAACTAAAACCATATTTAATTGTTTTGTTTTTTTAAGTTTCCTCCGGACATACACAGACACGCAACTGTTCTTAAATTAAACATTACTAATTAAAGTTTATTGATTATTCTTGAAGTTGGAAATGTAAAATAATTACATAGTATTATTGCTTAATCAAGACTAACAATCTGGACAAAACTTAAAAATGTTAAAGCAATAAATCTCTTAAATGTGTCAATCTCTTAAATCTAAAAATATATACAAAACTCTGTGATTTTCCCCCAGATTTATATAAGCTGCATAATCTATAAAGATAGATATATAACACAGTAAAGGCACATCACGTGGTTTAACGGTTAGCAAAGTAGATTCGCAAACCATTGTTAGTGAGTTCTCATTGGGTGTACCATAATTCTGGCCTTGTGCCACACTTAAGCTAAACTTAGTAAATAACTCTATATAACACTGTACTAATTTACATATAACAGTGTTTTAAGCATAAAAATTAATATGAAAAATAAGAAAATAAACAGGCAATTGATATTAACTGAATAACAATAATTTAATTTTAATCATTTCTATATTAACTTAATTATGAAACAGAACAAACTACGAATAAGGAGTGAGGTATATTTTGGCAATATGCGACTATAAATTGCCGACGGCATGTTTCCAGTGTGGAGTTAAAATTAAATTAAATTGAATTGAAAGCAAATTAAAATCTAAGATGGACGTACATGGTTATTGGCAGGGAATCCAAAGAAGTTAGCGTTTACAAACTGAAACTAAATTATATATATTATATATATATATATATATATATATATATGTGTGTGTGTGTGTGTGTGTGTGTGTGTGGAGGAAATTTCGAAAATAAAACAATTAACGACAAATTAAATATATATACACATTAAATATCACCAGGGCTTGATTTTTGAGCAAAAATGATAGACATTTGATTTATATTCATGAAGATAATTTAAAAAATAAGATTTAGATGATAACAGCAGGGTTTTTTTTAATTTAATAGTTTAGATAGTAGACATTAACATTTCTTTTCAAAGTAGCTGGATCAATGAAAGGTCTATTTTTTTACATAGGGATTTAAATGGGGCATCCAATGAGTATTCAATTCACGATTCAATAATAATGGATTTGCGGGGCTAACTTTAAAAAATCCCCCTCTACCCAGGTGACGCCGGGTAGCCGCTGCTAGTGTAAGATAAACAAACTCTCGTCTTCTCATCAATATAAGGAAGCCTTTCTCGTTTTTGGTTTTGGCAGAACTGAATTCTTTGTTGACATCAAAATACCGTGGAGAACTGTAAAAGAATGGTTAATGCTTTCCAAGAGAGACATGTGTATTGTTTCTGCTTGTACGAGGATAAGTCAAAACGTAATGCCATTTTGTTTAGGACAGGTATAATTACCGACACAGAAACATGTATCATACATCAGAATGAAGCTGGTCCTATGTGGATCACATCTCTACTGCTCCACATATTTGAGTCAAAATGTAATGCTATTTTGTTTAGGACAGGTGTAATTATCAACACTGGAAAATGTATCATACATCAAAATGTAGGTGGTCCTCTGTGGATCACATCCCTACTCATCCACATAGGTGAGTCAAAAAGTAATGCCATTTTGTTTAGGACAGGAGTAATTACCATCACAGAAACATGTATCATTCATCCAAATGAAGCTGGTCCTCTGTGGATCACATCCCTACTCATCCACATAGGTGAGTCAAAAAGTAATGCCATTTTGTTTAGGACAGCTATAATTACCAACACGGAAACATGTATCATACATCAAAAGGAAGCTGGTCCCATGTGGATCACATCCCTACTCATCCACATAGTTGTGTCAAAAAGTAATGCTATTTTGTTTAGGACAGGTATAATTACCAACACAGAAGCATGTATCATACATCAAAATGAAGCTGGTCCTATGAGGATCACATCCCTATATCTTCTCATAGTCACCGTTTCTCTCAATAGCAATGTTCCACCTTCAAATGAGAGCATGTATCTCTGCCCTGTAAAATTCTGTTTACTATTCTTTGAGCCACTTCTTCACTACAGATATCACTTCCTTGTCACTGGAATAATGTTTGCATCTCTTTGGCTCCATGAAAGAGGGTTTGAATGGCATAGTGCCATTATATTTATTACTACTAGGGAAAGCAATATATATTAACACTTGGGAAAGCACAATATTTACTACAAACTCAGCACAAGTAGGATGTGACACAAGGTTAATTTCTAAGGGAATTTTAAGAGGTCTAAATTCAGAATTTTCCACCTCATAAACTGGTTGCCTAACCAAGGCCAAAGAGCCCAATCTGTACCACTATTTACCCGTAGCTCGAAGGGGAATAGTTGTAAGCATACTTTTCTCAAGGTTATTATCGCTAAGTGAAAAACAGACTGCCTCATCTAGGATCTGAACTCGTCTCGCCATGTTCCTTTCCTACGTTGATAACCATTACACTGCGTGGCTTCACTTTCACGTTTGCTATCTGTTACACAACCCTCATACGGGAGAATAGAAAAACAGTGTTTAATCAGTTATTTGTATTTCGGTATGTGTGCTCACGTGGTCATATCTTCTTTCGCGAGATATACATTATATATGTTAATATGCAGCAGACATTGAAATATCTATTAATGTAGCTAGTAATCAAATCTGTCAATTAGTTGAGGCTTAAAGTAGCCCATTATAATTCTTATTATATTCTTAGATGAAATGACGGTAAATGAGAAAATGGGTAGATAAACTAAGTAATAGACATCTAAGCAACCATATAAAATATTTCTTTTCGAAGAAAGTGTTGTTTTAGCTGACTTGTGAAATAAGAGTTTTGAAAATCAGCGTCATCTATCTCTCTCTCTCTCTCTCTCTCTCTCTCTCTCTCTATATAATATATATATATATATTATATATATATATATATATATATATATATATCTTATTATAATGGAGATTGTGTGTTTTTCTGTCTGTAACCGAAACTAAATCACTACTCAAGTCACAATTACCTTAGTTATTGACGTCACATTCATCATGAATTTATCCTTATTTTAACCTCAATTATTAATAAAATTGTTTTACATCATTAATACTGTTGACCATATCTACATACTAATAACATGCAATTTTATTTATATATACAACAAAATAGCGGTTTACAGTGTGAACGGGAAGGCTAATTTACATATTGATCTTAAAAATTTGATTTTAATAAATATGTGCTTAGTATTATTGATTTCTAATTGTTTGGTTTTATCTTATTGAATATGAGCAAAAATCTCAGGGATAAATCTTAAAAGAAATCCATTAACAAGAAAAAATAACTGTAAATTTATTCTTTACCTCCTATTTTAACTAAAGAGTTAAATTAGGAAAATTTACCAATGAAAGACGGGAGTAATGGAAAATGATGGAAGAGCTGGTTTCAAAGTTGTTCTATTTTTCGATTACACCCCCTCTGTTCGAAATCTTTTATCTGCATTCTTTTTTAGTTTCATTTGCCTTTCTAATTTAATATATTTTATTACATTAAATACTTGCACCCGGAGGGTGCATATATTTGCTAGTATATATAAAGAGCAGTTGTGTATGTATGTATGTATGTATGTATGTATGTATATCCGGAGGAAACTTTTAAAATAAAACAATTAATGACAAAGTAAATATATATACACATTAAATATCACCAGAGCTTGGTTTGTAAGCAAAAATAATGAGGATTTGATTTATATTCGTGAAGATAATTGAAAAATAAAATTTAAATGATAACAGTAGGGATTCTTTTTTTGCATTTAGTATTCTAAATTTTTTGCAAAAGAGAACGAAAGTTGTTACATTTTAAGTTTTTTTTTGTTTTTTTGTTTTTGAACTGATTTGACATTTATCTCCGACCCAAACACCACGGAGTAAATGAGCTCTGATGATGATTTCAAAATCGAAATATTGATCAATATCAGCTATGATTATATTATAAATTGTTTTCTCTTTAACAGCATTGTGTGATGTTTTCATTCCACCTTTTCATACTCATACTGTCGGATTCATTTCCTTTCCTTTAACTTATATATATATATATATATATATATATAATATATATATATATATATATATATAGGGTGACCCAGAAAAACAATTCTGACAGATCACCCTGTATATTTACTTAGTCGTTAATTGTTTTATTTTCGTAGTTTCTTCCGGACATGGCAATAGCATAATCTTTACAGATCATTGCCGTCCCTCACAATCCCACAACTCCACCACCAGAACCCTTCCTTGCATGAGCCCTCAAATGACTCATCAAACCTGCTGCAAATCTACAAAGTTTGACGCAAATATGACATTGAAAAGACTTCTTCCCCGTTGAATGAGATGATTCAGATGAATCAGATGATAAACTTTGATGCTTATGCACCACCATATGTCTCTTAAGACCAGAAGCCGACTTACAGACCTTGCCACATATAGCACAAGACACATTATTTACTCCTGGAATCTGCATGGATTGACCCAGGTGAGATTTCCTATGATTGACATAGCCAGCCCTCGAAAGCAAAACTCGACCACATGTCAGACACTTCCAACCCTCCATGTTCTCTCCAATATGACAGGTGTAACCCTTTCGAAGTTGACGCTTTAGGTTTTCATGCACGATTCTTTCACTCTCATAACTGGTACAGCCATCATCCACATGAACTCTCCAGTCAGTTCTCTTTAGTGCCAGCTTTTCCCAGTTGTCAGGACTTATTTTTATTTTTACAAGGTTGTTTTTTAAGCAATCCTTATACCTCTTCTTAGGCTTATGCTGCGGCCTTTTGCCATCACGCAGCTGACCGTAAAAAAGTAGTTTCTTCCGGACATACATACATACATACATACATAGACACTACTGGCCTTTATATATGTATAAATAGATAAACGGCGAACATCGGTTGCTAACCTGACTCTGTATCTGAATATTCCCCAAAGAGGCAAGGTGAAAACGAGTGATTAAGACGCTAGGTAGACCGGAAATTCTCCATTACTGGCCACGACACTACTTGTTTATGCCGGAAGAAAAAGAGAAAGCCTTTCTGGAATTACCCATTTCCTTCTTTTCCGGATCTCTCACGTATATGTGGGCTTAAGGGAAAAAACAATAAAAAAGCTAGATGAAACCTAGATCAAAGGAACCTCTTTCTATTATCCGAGCCCGAAAAGATATTTATCGGACGTCATAGTTTTTGAGCGTAAAATGCCTTTCTGAGTATTTATCAACGAATCATGACAATAAACAAAGAAATCTGACTTTCGCTTTTTATTCTATGAAATCTTTTTTATGTATTTTAATCTTATTGTCCTTTTACACGAACTGAAGATTGGTTGGTTTGGTCTGGTTTGGATTGTTTTACGGCATATCCACTTCAGTGGGTCATTTAATGCCGATAAAGTTTTGAAATAAATATCTTAATGGATACTTAATAGATACTCAATTTTTTTAATAAATACATTTTTCTATTTAACCCATAGATGGGACCCTAACAGGTACTACCACTCCGGGTCAGAGTGAACCAGGGAGCAATGGTGATGAAGGGGTGCTCCACATTCCCCAAACCTCCAAAACTGGAACCTCACCATCAGAGAGTTTAACGTTATTCCCAGGAAAAGGTGCTAGGGCTTGACGTGACCAGCCGATTGATCGGAGGGGACCTCTCCGACCGCCTGTCTATCCCCAAAAAGACCGAGATGGAGTATTGCAAGTCATGGACTGCTCAACTACCTGGGTTCTATCCTTAAGTATCACGGGTCGCTACCCATGGTCAATAGATGGCCCCATTGGGGGAAACTTACCCCTCTGCAAAAGTGCAGTAGGTGCATTCTAACACCACAGTCAACAGGGTAGCTGAAGATTGTGCCGGGTCTGGAAGTATTTGTTTCAAACACAACCCAGCCCAGAAGACCAAGGTATTACAGATATGGTATTTCTTCAGGGAGTTTTTGACTTACAGTAGTTGAATTCTCTTCTAACTTACATTAGGAAGCGCTTGTCGTGTAATGGTTATCGCTGTATGAAACGGACACGGCGACTCGAGTCCAAATTCCAACAGAAAGCTGTTTCTAATATAATTTTCGCCCTCTCGGCTAGGGCTTTCGAATACACCGACTGCACCTCTGCAGAGGAGTAAGATACCAATATGGGGCCACCTGTTGGCCTTGGGTAGTGACCCGTGTTGCTTAAGATCGGAATCCTGGTAGCTAAGCAGTCAATGACATAAAACAACCAACTGTTGCCCTCACTTAGGCTAGACGATTAAAAGTACGATCAAAATGATTGCAACATAGTAAAAAATTAAAAAAATAACTCTATGGGACAGGAGTTTCACACAACATTAAGTAAACGCATAAATGTCATGAAACAGGTTGAAAAACTTAGCAGCTAAATCGTCTTTAGATTTTACCCCCGTCAAATTCAAGATTCCATATACTGATTTTGTAAACTAAAATTAATAGATCCTCCATACAAATGGCAATGATATTCAATCTTTAATACGTTTGAAGAGCTTCTATTTCTAATAGTGCGGTCGCCATCTTTAACTCGTAATCTAAGAAAACTCGAATTTATAGATACTAGATCACTACCCAACCTACGCAGGGAAATTTAAGCTAGTTTAATGATATTCAATTTTTAATACGCAAACGTTTGAAAAGCTCTATTTCTAATGCTGCGGTCACCATCTTTAACTCGTAATCTAAGAAAACTCTAAGTAAACGAATTTATAGATACTAGATCAGTACCCAACCTACACAGGGAAATTTAAACTATTTTAATGCTGGAATAACAACATCCACAATAAACTTTTCCAAATCAAACTGTAGCGTCGACACAGCACCATTAAAGGCTCAAGTCGCGTAATAGTAGGAGAGTGAACTGGTGAGTCACACACAGACAACAACATTAACATAGTCAGTGCGTTTCAGAGAGAGGAAGAGTAAGGTCAAACAAAAAGAAATATAAATAGTAATGATTATTATAACATTTAAAAATTAATCAAATTTTGGCCATTAGGTGTTAATATGCCATTGGAAAAAATAACCCATTTTGAGTTGATATGCCATTAAATAAATATACCAATCCAAACCAGATAAATGAATCGAATTTCGGTATAAAATAACACATAAGGTATTGATATGCCGTTAAAAGAATAAACCAATCCAAACCATTCTCTCTCTCTCTCTCTCTCTCTCTCTCTCTCTCATACATACACACACACATACATACACACACACTTCTTTTTTCTCTATCTCCTTCTCTCACACTTCCTTTCTTCGTCTCATTTTCTCTTGTTCATATATACACACACACAAAACACACACACACACACAACCTCCCTCCCTTCCCTCTCTGTCTGTCTGTCTGTGTATCTATCTTTTCTCCCTTTCTCTCTGTCTCTCATATATATACATACATACGTACGTACATACATACACACCTTGTTTTGTCTCTATCTCCCTCTCTCATACTTTCTTTCTTGTCTCATTTTCTCTTGTTCACACACACACTCTATCTTCCCTTTCCCTCCTCCTCTCTCTTCCTCCTCTCTCTCTCCTCTCTCTCTCTCTCTTACCCTCTTTTATCTCTTCTCTCTCCCCCATTTCTCTCTTTTTCTTCCCCTCTATTTCTCCCTCTTCTTCTCCTCTGTTATAATCAAACATTTAAAATAACTCATTAAATAACCCATGAGGGGTTGGTACGTCGTTAAATAAACCGAATCAAATCTAATCATGTCAATAACAACCGAAATCAGCGCCAAACGTCGGCATGAGAAGAAGCGGGTGATTGATGCCTTGAAATGTTAAGTATAGGCACAGATCAGATAAACACGAGGGATGAAGGTGTTGGGCGAGATAGGGTTGGGGAAGGGGAGGTGCTGGAACGTCGGATTTTGTTTATCGGCGGAATAGAGTGGGCAAATAAGAGAACAAAACGAAATTGGAGAATGAAGACATTATAACGATCAGGAATGAGATGTATGGGAATGTTGATCGTATCTGGATTGGACCGTACCATCAGAGACCTTCGAGAGACCTATTTGGATCAGACGAGGGTAAAAAAAAAAAAAAGAAAAATAAAATTTAAAGAAAAAAAACAAACATTTAGGTCACGTGATTTCGATAAGGAATAGCAAAATAGAAAGTTTATTGATAGAAAACAATGTATTTTTGGAGAATAAAAGACGTAAACATATCCGTATATTTTTGGTGTGTTTGGAAAGTAATGAAATATTTCAAGAAACAACGCTCGTATCTATCTATCTATCTATCTATACACACACACACACACACACACACACACACACACACATATATATATATATATATATATATATATATATAATAAGATAAATATATAAAGGTTTTACATATCTATTTATTTGATGACAAAGGAACAGACACGACCATTTGGTTTCATGTATGCGTAACTGCAAACATTCGTCAGGTGACGTTGTTTCAAATGCTTTAAATCGTTATACATTTATTTTATTATATTATATAATAGCTCTCTATTTTTTATATTGAGAACTCTCCCACTTATACTGCACTTTGGCACACCGATCCAGTAATCTTGAAACAGTGACAATCCCACGATATAGTTATATATAATATATATATATATATATATATATATATATATATATATATATGTATATATATATATATATATATATATATATATATATTGTGTTGAAGTTTCAAAAGTTACAAATCTCTGCCCATTCACTTCAAAACAGGAGACAACTGTATTCTTGAGAAAGTTATACCACCCAGTACATCCAGCATTTTTAAAACCTTCATATCACATATTCCCGAACTACACACACATATATATATATATATATATATATATATATATATATATATAAGGTGTGTCAAAAAATTATCAAGATTTTTTGTAATTTTTGACACACCTTGTATTCTGAAATAAAATAACGTTCAATTCATAATTTTTTTCAGAATACAAGATGCGTCAAAAAGTACCAAGTTTAAAGCTGTATTTACCAAGATAGAAATGAAGAATGAATAGAACGTTATTTTTTCACAACTGGCTCACCGACCGAACGTGGTATGTTTACAAGCTCTCATTATGCCTATTCTGGTATTATAAACATACCCTCTCTCTCTCTCTCTCTCTCTCTCTCTCTCTCTCTTATAAACATAAACACACACACTCTCTCTCTCTCCCTCTCTTTCTCTCTCTTTCTGTGTGTGTGTGTGTGTTTTGTTTACAGCTACACGACGACCGAAGAACGTAATAAACTTGTTGACAAAAGAAACAAATTGACTTGCGCCCGAATTTGTTTTAAAAATCCAACACAGGGTTACTCGGGATCTTAATTTAAGAGTCATTTTCACACACCAAGAAACGAGCCCATTTATGTATATATATTTACCAACCCCTCCGCACGAGTAGGATGTGACACAAGGTCATTTTAAAGTGGTCTTTAACAGGTTTGAATTCAGGGTTTTCATTCTCCTAGACCGGTTGCATATCCAGGGTTAAAGAGCTCAGTCTACCCTACTATTTATCCATAGCTGGAGGGACAGTAGGATTCATACATTTTCCAAGGGTATTAGCCGCTATGTGAAATGAAATTACTACATCCGGGATTTGAACTCGGGGCGACGAGTCCATTTCCCATTGCTTTAACCATTACACAACGCGCTTCCTTACGACCCATTTACAAGACACGAAGACGCTGTACGTTACAGTGAGAGGAATGTATTTTATTAAAACTAGCAAATATATGCACCCTCCGGGTGCAAGTATTTTAGTTACATTTTATAATAAAATATGATATTAAAATTAGAAAGGCTAATGAAACTGAATAAAAATGTAGATAAAAAGATTTTGAACAGAGGGGGTATGATTGAAAAATAGAACAACTTTGAAACTAACTCTTCCATCATTTTCCGTTACTCCCGTCTTTCATTGGTAAATTTTCCTAATTAAAACTGTTAAGTTAAAATAGGAAGTAAAGAATAATATTACAGTTATTTCTTCTTGTTAAGGGATTTCATTTAAGATTTATTGAAGAGATTTTTGCTCATATTCAATAAGATAAAACCAAACAATTAGAAATCAATAATACTAAGCATATATTTATTAAAATCATTTTTTTAAGATCAATATGCAAATTAGCCTTCCCATTCATACTGTAAACCTCTATTTTGTTGTATATATAAATACAAGTATTAGTATTTAGATATGGTCAACAGTGTAGGTAATGTAAAACAATTTTATTAATAATTAAGGTTTAAATAAAAATAAAATCTTGGAGAATATGATGTAAATAACTAAAGGAATTGTGACTTGTATAGTAATATAGTTTCGGTTACAGACAGACAAACCCACAATCTCCATTATAATAAGATATTTTATGAGGAAAGTAGGCTTCCAAAAGTTAAGCATGGTTGTGGGTCTGTTATGATGTGGGCGTATTTTGAAGGAGATCTGATTCAGATCAAGGGAATCATGAAAAAGAACAATAGCATTCGTTTTCGCAAAGAAATGCTCTGCCCTCTGGTTTACGGATAATTGGAAAAAAATCACCTTTGAAGATTGGTTACTGACATTTGATCTTTAACATAAAAAAATATCATTTTAATATGTTCTTTTCTTAAAAAGAAATTTAGGACGGCCCCAAACTTTTTCCCTGATATATATATAAGCTAGCTATCTATCGATCTATCTAGTTAGCCCGATATTTAGGTAGCTAGCTGGCAATCTCAGTTTACTTATATTAATACAATCTATCTATCTATTTATCTATCTGTCTGTTATCTAGTTAGCTAGCGACAAGCATCTATCCTGCTCATATATATATATATATATATAATATACTATATAATATTATATATAATATAATTCGTTGAATTATATAAAAGATTTCAAGTACATATGATAGATTGCACACACTATCACATACATGAATATATATATATATATATATATATATATATATATATATATATATATGCACATATAATTTGCACAATATAATATATATATATATTTATATATATATATATTCTGTATATGTTTGTTTGTGCATCTATTATATATATATATATATATATATATATTATATATTTATATTGTGTGTACGACAATGTATGGAAAGGGATCCTAATGAGTCCGAATAGAATATAGAGATAGCACACGAACTGTGTATTTACATATATATATATATATATATATATATATATATATATATATATATGTCTGTGTGTGATATATATACATACATACATACATATATATATATATATATATATATATATATATATGAGTTCGTTTGAGTTCGTTAGCGTGTGTATAAACACACAGTTCGTTTGCTATCTCTATATTCTATTCGTATATTTACGTACACCCACTTGTATTTATTGTGATCTTTTTTACTCTGAATTTAATTTTGTGTCTGTTTTGCAATTTCTGCAAAAGGTTATTTGAAAGGTTATGCAATTTTAAACACATTTCAATGGGAATATACAATTTATTTCCCCATTTTGTGCATCTGCGGCACCAGAGTATGTTTACCGCACACTAAATATCATGACGCATTCAAAGTAATTCATTAGTGATCTTGCATACACCAGCAAGGAAACCCGAAGTCAAACAGTTTTTATAGAAATAAGTCAAATATTTAGAGTTACTGCGCTTAATTTGTCTAGTTTTGTTTCACCACACACACACACACACACACACACACACACATATATATATATATATATATATATATATATATATAACATATAGAAACACAAGAGCAACCTGACGATGGTGAAATAACCTGAAACATGGGTAGTTGCTTATGAAAACTTTATATTTAAAAAATTCAACAAATAAATAAAGCTCCTACAAATTTGTGGTTGAGCACTGTGATTTCTTTGTTTCATCCCAAAACAAATTTATATATATATATATATATATATATATATATATATATATATATATATATATATATATAAAAATACTAGAAGCTGTATACATAAAACAATACAAACCATCCTTAAACAAAATTAATTTCCAATGCAGTACACACATTTTTAAATGCCTATAACACCTTTCTCATCAATTCTTCTCCTTCCAGCCTCCACATTAATATAATTAAAATAAAAAGTTTAAAAAAATGGAACACATCACCCCTGAAGATGGCTCTTCGAAGTGCCGAAAGTACTCGAGACTTGAACTTTGGTGGACTTATCCACGAATTCCACCCAAATATTAAGAAGTTGGCCAGAAAACTTGAAAAGATCAAAAATAAAATTGTTAAACAGGAGATGTGTCTTTTGTTTAATTCTACATGTATAAATGAAATAATGCTGCCCCAAATACACCCATATATATATATGTATATATATTATATATATATATATATATATATATATATATATGTGTGTGTGTGTGTGTGTGTGTGTGTGTGTGTGTGTGAGGTATCCAAAACTTGGTAGTAAGGGATGATTCTATATGTGATTTCTAAGACACGCCGTATCATTATTGTATGATCCAGTATGTACAAATACAGTGAATCTTTAAATCACTACAGAGAGCTCAATGTATAATAATCTTTTTAGATTATATACAGAGCAATATTTATCTTTGAAAGGAAGAAAAATCTCTAACCCGGCCCATATATATATATATATATATATATATATATATATATATATAGCATACAAAAAGATAAAAGCCATGCGAAACAATCCATTTCCTATATCTACTCTGACACGATTGATAAAAAAATTCGAGAGCACAAAAACACTCCATGATTTACTATCAAGAGGCAAGCCGTCACCGGAGGAAAATCGTGTGGGTGCTGTTGTAGAGCCAATCACAAGCTTACAGTCAACTAATCCACTTGGCCATGTTACAGAGAAAGCGTAAAATGAGGACTGCTGTCTTTCATCATGACGGAGCTCCTCCCACTATTCGTTGTTGGCTCGAGATTTTCTGGCTTCAAAATTTCAAGAACATCATGTGATTTGCCGGGGATACGGAACACCGTGGCCACCAAGGTCGCCTGATCTCAGCCCACTGGACTTCTATTTTTGGGGCATGTTGAAGGCCCGCGTATTCCATCAATTTCGGCCTAACAATCAAAGATCGCATCATTTCAGAGGTAAATAAAGTTTCCTGTGATGAACTTGGTCGTGCCGGGAATAATTTGGTGAAACGTGCAGAGCTGGTGATTGAAGAATAAGGCGGTATAATTGAACATTTGTTGTAATGTTACAAACCCCATTAACTCTGCCTTCTTTTGATTACATATAGTTTCATTTAATATGATTTAATATACATTTAATAAAGACTTTATAATTTGCGAGCATTTTGACTCACGCTGTATATATATATATATATATATATATATGTATATATATATATATATATAAATTAAGTAAGTAAAGTTGGCGGAGTGGCTTATTATCAGTATCAGCCGGAAAGTGAGGGAGTATCCCTTTTTCTCTAGCACTAGACCAGGGAGATATTTTCTGAGGTGGAGCGCCACACCTACCGTCTCTAAACAATCTTTACTACTTGAAAAAAAAAACCGAACAGATCTTAAGAAATGAACATTAGAGTGATTGAACATCGTTCTATTCAGAGGACAAACCGTGTGAAATTAAACTTATTAGTGAAATAGATCAATAATTTTGACTGAGCCTATTCTCGTAATGACCCCCCCCCCAAGCGCAGTTTAACAGGTTTGAATTCTGTGTTTTCTTTCTCCTGGACTGGTTGCCTAACCAAGGTAAAAGAGCCAAGTCTGCCCTACTATTAACCCATAGCTTGAGGAAGAGTTGTTGGATTCATAACTTTCCCAATGGTATTAGCGCTATATGAAATGCAAGCAGCTTCGTCCAGGAATTGAACTCGGGTCGACGAGTCCCTTTCCCACGACTCTAACCATTATGCCACGCGACTCCCCAGATCACCGACTTCTAACATATATTTACCAAATATATGTTAGAAGTCGGTAGCCTAGGGTCTTAGTGTCCTTCTCTGATGAGTTTTTCAACTGAACTGCAGCTTCGTCCAGGGTTTGAACACGGGTCGATGAGTCCGTTTCCCACGACTCTAACCATTACACAACGGCCTCCAACAAAAAATATTGAAGACGTTCATCGATGCTTATATGATCTATCCGGAACTGGTGTTTTCAGCGTGACTTGACCGTAACATATTCTACAAGGATGATTTTGACATTAAATAACCCATGAAGGCTGAGATACCATTAAACGAAGAAACGAAAACCAAATAGGTCTGAAGAAAAGGACAGTAGAGTGATTGAACATCGTTCTATTCAGTTAACAAACCGTGTGATGATATATGCGGTTGGCGGGAAAACGAGGAATGGAACTAAAAGCGACGCGTTCCATTAAGCTAAAGAGAAATGAAGAGGAAAAATAGAAAACCAAAAAAATAAATAAATAAAATAAATAAAAACTACAAAAGACAACAAAAACAAACCCAAATGAAATAGAATAAAACACGAAAATAAGTGTTGAACAATGAGGCGAGAAGAGAGGTTAGCAGTTCAAGAACGTGAGTCTATCGATCGGCGGGCGTAACGTTAGCGCAGAGCTTCGGCGAGCTGAAGAAGATGAAGAATAGCAAGCGTTTTGCACACAATTGCATAAGTGTTAAGTGAAGAGCAGGAGAGACGCCGACGACAGGGATAAATGACGGTAACAGGAAGTAAATAAACCCCCAGCCTATCGAATTTGACTGGTCAAAATGAAATACAAAAAAAAAAGAATAAAAAGAAAGAAAGAAAGAAAAGAATCAAAAGAAAGAAAGATGAGAATAAAAAGAAAGAAAGAAAAGAATAAAACGAAAAAAGAAAAGAATAAAAGAAAGGAAGAAAGAAAAGAATAAAAAGAAAGAAAGAAAAAAGAAAGGAAGAAAGAAAAGAATAGAAAGAAAAAAAAAGAATAGAAAGAAAAAAAGAAAAGAATAAACCAAGAAAAGAAAGAAAGATAAGAATAAAAAGAATGTAAGATAAAAATAAAAAGGAAGGAAGAAAGAAAGATAAGAATAAAAAGGAAGAAAGAAAGTTAAGAATAAAAAGGAAGAAAGAAAAGAAAGAAAAGAAAGAAAACAATAAAAAGAAAGAAAGAAAACAATAAAACGAAAGAGAGAAAACAAGAAAAAGAAAAAAAAGAAAAGGAATAACAGAAAGAAAGATAAGAATAAAAAGAACGAAAGATAAGAATAAAAGAAAGAAAGACAGATAAGAATAAAAAAACGAAATATAAGAATAAAAAGAAAGAAGATAAGAAAAAAAGAAAGAAAGATAAGCATGAAAAGGAAGAAGAAAGATAAAAAGAATGAAAGAAAAGAATAAAAAGGAAGAAAAGAAAAGAATAAAAGAAAGAAATAAAGATAAGAATAAAAGAACGAAAGATAAGAATAAAAAGAAGAAAGAAAATAATAAAAAGAAAGACTGAAAGAAAAGAATAAAAGAAAGAAAGAAAGAAAAGAATAAAAAGAATAAAAGGAAAGAAAGAAAGATAAGAATAAAAAGAAAGAAAGGAAGATAAGAATAAAAAGAAAGAAAGAATAAAAAGAAAGAATGATTAGAATAAAAAGAAAGAAATAAACAATAAAAAGAAAGAAAGATAAGAATAAAAGAAAGAAAGATAAGCATGAAAAGGAAGAAAGAAAAATAAAAGAATGAAAAAAAGAATAAAAAGAAAGAAAGATAAGAATAAAAAGAAAGAAAGAAATAAAACAATAAAAAGAAAGATAAGAATAAAAGAAAGAAAGATAAGCATGAAAAGGAAGAAAGAAAAGAATAAAAAGAATGAAAGAAAAGAATAAAAAGAAAGAAAGATAAGAATAAGAAAGAAATAAAAAATAAAAAGAAAGAAAGATAAGAATAAAAAGAAAGAAAGATAAGCATGAAAAGGAAGAAAGAAAAGAATAAAAAGAATGAAAGAAAAGAATAAAAAGAAAGAAAGATAAGAATAAGAAAGAAAGAAAGAAAACAATAAAAAGAAAGAAAAGAATAAGAATAAAAAGAAAGAAAGAAAAGAATAAAAGAAAGAAAAAAGAAAGAAAGAAAAAGAAAAGAAAGAAGGAAGAAGAGAAAGAATAAGAAGAAAGAAAGATAAGAAGACAAGATCTGAAAGAGATAAATACGGTGCTTTAAACAACTAAAGAAAGGCGACCTCTCTCCCACAACAACAACAAAAAACAACAACAACAACAACAACAAAAAACAACAACAACAACAACAACAAACAACAAACAAACTGATTTTTGAAGTTGTGAATGGTTTAATTGCTTTTTTAACCGGAGTACTTCAAGCGAATAAACCTTTTTAAAAGGACATAATGAAACTTTTCAAAAGGACACACTGTCCATACAAGATAAGTGGTAAAGTTAATAAGAAATTACTTAGAAAGTAAGAGAAAAAAAATGGAAAAAGACGCCCTATGGGGGGTGTAAAAAATAAACTTTTGAAAGATATTGCCCGTGGGAGGGGGGAAAAGTAAATAAGTAAACCGTTTGATATTTTAAAATAAAATCATATTCACTCAACTCCACTGAGATATTTGTTTTGTTTTACGACAGTAGAGATCTCCAAAACGTTTCTAAAAATGTCTGGTTTAATTATATTCAGACTCTTATCTTTAGAAACAATTTTTAAATCGTACCAGTAAAATATATATTGGTCGGGTTTCATATAATAGAGTAAAAAATATTAAACCTGATATATTTTAGGAAAAAAACTATCTTAAACATAAATTCATCTAAAGGTAAATAAGTATCGTAATGTTCGTTAAAATTTGACTATTGATTGATTTTGCATAGAATTTTAATATTTTTATGTAGTAATAATATTGACTATAGATTAAAGACACATTGAAAAAACTTATTAATTCCCACGAATAATTTTGAAGTAGTTTCGGTTACAGAAAATAGAGACCCAATCTCTATTATTAGTAGATTATATGAAGCATTTTCTTAAATCTTCAGAAAAAAAAGGCCTTTTCTACTGCTTTCCTATTTGCATTGAGTTTCTGTAATAAAAGAGTTTCCGGTGTATTTCTAGAGTAAACTCATGTAGTGCATGTATATAGTGTAACCATTTATAATGCAGTTCTGTAGTAAAACTATTTCCAATGCATTTCTATATGAAAATTATATACAATGCATTTCCGCCCTGTCGGCTGGGGCGTTAGAATGCACCGACTGCACCTCTGCAGAGGGGTAAGACTCCCCCAATGGGGCCGCTTGTTGGCCGTGGGTGGTGACCCGTGATGCTTAAGGATAAAGCCCAGGTAGATGAGCAGTTCATGACATGCAACACTCCACTTTGGCCCTATCTTGGGCTAGACGGGTGGTCGGAGAGGCCCCCTCCGATCAATCGGCTGGTCACGTCAAGCCCTAGCACCTATATGATTATCCCAACCCTATTGCCCTTATGGCAAGCCCCAACCCCTTTTTATCATATGGGTGCTAGAAGGCGGTGGCTGTGGGTCTACATGTCCTGGGAATGACGTTAAACTCTATCTGATGGTGAGGTTCCAGTTTTGGAGGTTTGGGGAATGTGGAGCACCCCTTCATCATCATTGCTCCCTGGTCCACTCTGACCCGGAGTGGTAGTACCTGTTAGGGTCCCATCTATGGGTTAAATAGAAAAATGTATTCATAAAAAAAATTGTATTATCCATTAAGAATTGATTTATTTTAAAACTTTATCGGCATTAAATGACCCATTGAGGTTGATATGCCGTAAAACAAAACAAAACAAACAAACAAACAATGCATTTCTATAGTGAAACCAATTCTAATGCAGTTCCGTAGTCATTGGGGACCACCAAAAAACTTTCCGTTTTAATTTTCTGACCTAAATCAGAAGTCAGTCTAATAAAAGCCTATGCAATACAGTAAAATCATTGTGGTGGAGAACGAGTACCACCGTACTCATTTCGAAAAAGTGTGAGAGTGTCTTGCCTGCCGGAGTCGAACCAGCGCCCTCCGGAATGCAAAGAAATGAGATTTAGGTGCTGGATGGACGCGAGGTGCAATTCAGGTGCCGGGATGTTGGGTCCTACACGCGTCTATCCGAATGCACGAGAATTGTGCACGGGCGCGAGGTTCGACTGATGTGCCCAGATGATAAGGGGAAACGGCAGTATAAGTAGAAGTGGGGTGACGGCAGTAAGAGTGCTGCGACTTCAGCTGCTGGTAGACTCCGATTTCGTTCACGTTCTAACCTGCGAATAAGGCGTTTGACTCGCTTATTTTGCCCCCCCCCTCAATAAAGAACATTTACTTGAAACCCCATAATTGTGCAAAGAAACCAAACCAATCTTAAACCGACTGGAGATCGAAAGACTGATCATAAGCAGAACAAACAAATATTTATTTCCCCCCCACCCTTTATTTTTTTTTTCTTTCTATACTTTTCCAGTGTAAAACTTTCGGCAGTGTATTCATTAGAAGTTTGTTTATTGTCAGAGAGAATTCTACCATGCGAAACGTATTCCTTTGGCATAGAATTTTCTCAAGAAGTTCTTCATCGGCCTCCTGTCTTAGAAGGAAATTGAGTATGCCGCCAGAATTACTTTCAGGATCCTCAACGACACCACGGTTCAATTTTGGAACGACAGTCTTTATTAGAGTTTCAGCAATTGAAAAGTGTCTCTGTGGATTCTGCTTTCGGTCTCTACCCTATCCGTCTTACCATTGGTCATTTCTTCTCTTCCCACTCCTCTCTATGCCTATGTATGTCAATGCGCCTCCATCTGTTTCAGTCTTCGATCACATCTTCTTAGTTACTATCAACAATGCAGGCTATCTCCAGGTTTCGTTTACAGACATCTTTGTAACGAAGAATAGGCCTTCTTACAGGCCTGGGGCCAGTGGCAATAACGGCGTACAACCGCATTCAAATGATATCTATACTGAAATCTTAATGAAGGCACGTCGGGTAAAGGTTAGAGTCGTAAGAAATGGACTTGTCGATCCGAGTTCAAATCTTGCGCAAGGCTGTTTATATTTCACACAGCGCTCAAATGATATCACATACACACAAACACACACAAATATATATATATATATATATATTATTAGAAAATTTATAAATCCTGAACATTTTTGATACTTTCTTTATACACTTTTACTTCAAACTATTTTGAGTTTTTCTTATGGATAAAAATGCTTCTGATTTTTTTTAAATAAAATTTATTTTATTTTTAACCCAAAATACGCATTTTCAAATTTTAAAAAAATCCCGGTCCTGAACGAGAGAGTTTGTTTGTACCTCGTGACTAACGGTTTATTTATTCCGTATTTCCTCACAAATATAGTTGCTTTGAAAAAGACCGCATTATTAAAAGGTCGAAACAGATCTGTCAACAAATAATAACATCTTTTGTTTTTTCTAAAAATTTTCTATTCATTCTGTCGGATTCACATCCATTTACTTCATATATATATAATATATATATATATATATATATATATATATATATATTATAGAGTGGCCTTTTGTCGGTATCAGCCATATATCGAGGAAGTCTATCCCATTTTCGCTAGTGCTAGACCAGGGAATTTTTTTTACTGAGGTGGAGTGCCAAACATACAGTCAGCTCCCCACTTTACCGCATAGATCAGATAACCCAATATGTGCTGCTCATACACTGAGTTGGTGGGGACCGGTATCGAACTCGGAACCTTGTGATTCCTAGTCAGGTGCTGGGCTAAATCGTTCCTTTAACATACATTTATGGCGGGCAAAAATATCGAAAGACCCTTAGCAGTCAGTAAATATTTACTTCACCTCCCAGAATTGACACAAGTAGCAGCTGCGGATGCTTCTAGACACACTCCGTACTTCTGATATTATTATTCACCCAAATTCTCACCATATTTCGCTAGGAAGTGTCAAATGATTTTATTGCAGAAAATATAGAACAGCAAATTATATTTTGTGTATGAGAAGTAGATCTTTTCCAACGGCGAATGTCTGCTTATAAATTTCAAGTGTTCATGTCCGGGGGGATAAACTCACTGAGTCATTGTAAATTGATTTATAACCATTGTTTTTATTTATTTAAAGGGAATAGATTTAATCACAAACGCATGAACATTTCTTTATTTGTTAAGATTATTATTGTATTATTTATTTCAATTGCACTGAAATAACAATAAATAACAAATAAAGAAATACAACAATAAATAACAAATAAAGAAATCTTTGTTTGTGTGTTATTGTTTAACTGCATATCAACCCGTCTGGGTTATACCATGCCTAACGGTTAGAAAGTGTTGCATATCGTGTATTTACATTTATACTTTTAGTAATTGGTTTTAACAATGTGTTAGCATTATTGGGTATTATGTTGTATGGTATTGATTTGTTTCATGTCTATATTTCATGGTATAATTTTATTTCCCTAAAAAAAGAGAGAATATCCTCCAGTTTGACATTTTCAAACAGATCTTTCATATAGTTTGCATTAAAATAACGGTTTCTGATGTGAGCACAAAACTTGCATTCCATGAATAAGTGTTTAATTGTCAAAGGTGTTTGACATGTTCCACATTGTGGTTGTTCTTCTTGTTTGAGTATATAGGAGTGCGTTAGTCTTG
>CM042162.1:31740227-31745227 GCA_023376005.1 Doryteuthis pealeii | reverse complement strand
ATGTGTATAGGTGCATACATTGCGTTGAGCAGTTCCTGTATTCATACGCGATTAGTTCATCCTGTGGTGTCAGCTTTGGTGAAAAGAAGTGCGTTGTTTACACACCGTGTGTGCCCCATGCGTATTTTTACTAGCTATTCACTCTGTGGATCCCACACATAGAGGCGTGCCTGTGTTCATATACTCACACATACTTTTTACATAAGGATTTTAATGGGGCACACTGCGAGGATCTAATTTGTGATTCAGTAATAATGGATCTGCGAGACTAAATTTGTTGCTACCCCCTACCCAGTCGATGCTGGGTAACCACTTCTAGTACCTATATAAATAGATATACAGCCACTGATTGTCCACATATAATTTGAAACTAACCGCAACGGACAAAACAAAACTCATTAGCTTGGCACCCTAAACTAAGGGACGTATATACAATTTCAAAAATTCATCTCATATGAAAAAAGGCGCGTGGTCTAATGGTTAGAGTCGCAGGAAATGGACTCGTCAACCCGAGTTCAATTCCTGGATGATGCTGTTGGCATTTCACATAGCGCTAATACCCTTGGGAAATGTATGAATCGTATTCTCCCTCCAGCTATGGGTAAATGCATGGAAGACTGAACTCTTTAACCATGGCTAGGTAACATCTCATGAGAAGGATAAACCCGGAATTCAAACCTTTTAAACTCCACTAAGAAATGACCTTGTGTCGCATCCTGTAGACCGGACTCTTTAACCATGGCTAGGTAACCAGCCTATGAGAAGGAAAAACTCCGAATTCAAACCTGTTAAAATTCGCTTAAGAAATTGACCTTGTGTCGCATTCTGCTCGTGCGAGGGGTTGGTAAATATATTATGAAAAAAAAAGAAGAATTGGAACGTCAGCATTAGACGCAGTTCATTATCATACCAGGACGCCAAGCACTTAGACTCCAATCTGTGACTCAAAATTGTTCTGTCAAAAACATATTAGTTTGCATAGAAAACGTGACATAATAACTTTTATCAAATTATTTGTCTTAAGAATAATACTTGGAGATAAAATTGTTTAGAAATAATCATTTGTTAGCAACAAAAAAAAACAAAAAAACAAACAAAGTATTCCCAAAAAAGTAAAATTTGTCATAGACAGTGAAGTCGACGTTAAAACGTTTATATTTTTATCAAAAAAAGTATTCCGTCTACAAGAGACGATGGAGCAGTGTCAAAGTTTTTTTTGTATCGCATAGCCTGGGTGGGTTCGCATGGAGGATAAGCTGTTGCCCATGCAGCAAATCCCCCCTTTCCACACTGCCGATGTGACCCAAAGGAAAGTTAAGGTACCAATGCGGTTTGGCAACGGTAGTGTCGCAGGAATTGATGGATAGCACTGGATTTCAGCATCACATCACCTTTAGGGACTCCAGCTCCTGATTTGTTTTCGGGGTTTACTCCCCTAGCCTTTTGTTGAAGGCAGCAGAGGTTTTGAGTCGGACTTTTCCTTGACTTTGATGAATTGCCGACTAAGGCTAAAGAGCACGTTTTTAATCCACTTGGGGATCCATGCGAGTAACAGGTATCGCAATCTTACTGCTATTATATTAGTATTATTTGTATTATTCGGACTATTGACCTCATCGTTTATTGTTTTATCTGCTACAACGCTTCCGGCCGATGTCCTCTCCGGCCTTCTTCGGGTAATTCTTGTCGCGACCGGGAGCTTTCTCGGAGGGCATATCGGCCGAAACGTGGACCGATGACAATAAAGATGAGGTCAATAATTCGAAATAATAAGAATAATACAAAATTATCAAGCCTCATCTAAAAAATCCAAAGAAATACTGCTATACCTTATATGAATAAGATATAATAGTAATTATATAATAATTTGAAACTAACAGCACACGGACAAAACTAATCAAAAACTCCATTAGCTAGGCACCCTAACCTAAGGAACGTATATAAAAGTAAAAGTAAAGGTCGACGGGGCGGCCTAAGTCGGTATCAAAGCCGGTTAGCGAGGGAGTCATATCCTTTTCGCATAGCGCTAGACCAAGGAGATTGTTTTTTAGCATCTGAGGTGGAGCGCACAACCTACCACAGCTCCTTACTTTACCGCACAGATCCCTGTGCTACTCATACGCTGAGTTGGCGAGGACCGCGTATCCGAACTAGGAACCTTGTAGTTTCTAGCCGAAAAAGCTCTACCGACTGAGCTAACCCGGCCCATAAGGAACGTATATACAGATTAGTCTTCTGGTTAAATCTTTTGGATTATTTTTCATATATGATGAATTTTTAAGGAACGATATACAGATTTAAAAAATTCATCATAATATGAAAAAATAAATCCAAAAGAATTTAACCAGAAGACAGTTTTCACTCAACACATGACATGTCACTTTTTCATTTCATATTATAATATAAAACATTATTATTTTCTGAACTGTAATGTTACAATCTTTTGGGCCATCCTTGTAGGCCTTAAGCCGAGTGCTTCTCCAGTGGAATTTGATCCTTGGTAAAATTCCATGTTAATGAAATCCTTTGAGTTCCTCTGGTAAAGAGTCCTCAGTTCCTTCCTCAATTGGTCGTAAGTTCCTTCTGAATATGTTTCAAGTAAATCAATAATATTAATATTAACCATTTTTAAGAAAAATAAAAGAAGAGAATTATACAGTTCCAAACGGATATCATTAAGTATTATATACATTATTTATATATTTTGCTTTTTCATATATGATAATATGTTTATTTTGTTTACGGCACATCAACCCTTTCTTGGGTTTCATTTAATGTCAAATGAACTGTGGCCAAAGAACTTAGTGTTTAAGTAGTGACATTCAGCCACCGATGATGGTTGTGATTGGCCCGAGAGTAAACCACGTGTCCCTGCTAGTATTATAAATTTAGCGGTGGGAACCTGGCAGCACACCTTATATCAAAAAACTCAATTTGCTTCAAAATTCGGGGAGGTCTTAATACATTTTCACTTAGCGTTAATACCCTTGGGAAAAGGTATGAATTTCACCTCCTCCCAGCTATGGGGTAAAATAGCATAGGGCAGATGGGCCTCTTTAACATTGGTTAGGCCAACCAGTCTAGGGGAAGGAAAATCTGAATTCAAACTTGTTAAAACTCCGTTCAGAAATTGACCTGTTGTCACATTTCCGCTCGTTGCGGAGGAGTTGGTAAATATATTATATCTAAAAAAACTCCAACAGTAATCGATATTTTTCAAAAGATGAAGAAAGTGTATTGAGAGAAATGTCTTATTCCTTGCGTAGCGTTTTGAAAACAAAAGTTGCATGTGAATCGGTACAAGGTGAGTACGTTTAAAAGATGAGACGTATTTTCTTAAAGCGATATAATAAATTAAAAAGTTAATTATTAAAATAATTATTTGATACTTGAAAACCATATAATTGAGTGCAAACAAAATTATTATTATGAAATAGGACATAGTAGAATTCTACAGAAGGAAGGTGAAGTTACGTCCACAATACGTATAGTTATTAAAAACTATAGAATTGTGTATTGGGTTGTTAAGGGTCACAATAAAGACAAAGAACTGAGTGAAAGTTGACACAAGTGTATTAACAGAGAAAGTAGAAATTTACAAAAGGAAGGTTTTGAAGTTACGTCGACATTACAGGTCTAAACTGGAATCGCCAGCTTACCCAAGCTACAATTGTCCTTTGCCTACTTATTAGTGTAGTAGGATATCCATTACTGTAGATAGGTTATATCACTATAACAGCTGTATAAATCATTTGTATTAAAATATTAAGTAGGGAAACCTCCAAAATCAAAATGGTGTCCAAACCAAAATTGATTATAGACAAATAAATTTCTATTAAAAAATGCAATTATGATTACTATGATTGAATCTAACATTTAAAATTAAATCAGATTTCAGCATTAAATAACCCAATAGGTGTTGCATAAGCCATTAAAAAAATAAAAGAAGAGAATTATACAGTCGAAACGGATATCATAATATTATTTATATTTATGCTTCATATATGTAATATTGTTTATTTTTGTTTACGGCATATCCAACCCCTTTTTGAGTCATTTAAGTCAAATCAAGTCATTTTTTTATCAAGATTGCTTACAAGTACTGTGGTTCTTTTTTAAATCGTCACCCATTGAACAGGCTCTTTGCCTGCTTAACTTTATGTACAGTAGTGTAGAAATCAAATGGTTGTTATAAGTTGCAGCCCACGGCCTTGAAGCGATTTGAATGGGACAAGGCTTGAAACCTGCCTGATCCTTCCTTTCGGTAGATACCGTGAGAATCGGTGGAGAAGAACCTCTTTCCGGTTTAGATTAGAAATAGATTTTAGTCAGAACTCGGCTCACGAAACCACGACGCTGGTGAGTCGTGTAATGCACGCTCCGGAACTCAATCTGCACAGGTAGTCTGGTGGGATTCGTAAAAATATGATCATAAGTAAATCGATCTTGTTATTATCTAAAAAACTACCAATGACAACAGGGCTTCTATAAAGAGAAATCCCCAATGGAAGCACCAGACACGAAGTCCCCAAGACGAAGTCCAGACGCTCAGAAGAGACTCTAGAAGAACAGAAGAAGAATAAGAAGTAAGAAGCTAAGAAAGAGGTATGCAACACGTTGGCCGTACATGCTTTGATGCTTGAATAACCACGAATGTTGATATGCCATTAAAGAAGAAACCAAGTTAACCTTAATAAAAAACATGATTATGGCATGCCAACCCCTTTCGGGGTCATTAATGCCGAATTCTTGTCATTGACTTAGGTTGCCTTATAGCCCGGCGTCTTAAGTAGTAATCCAATTAAGTAAAATGGAACAAGGGCTACTTGTGCTTAACTTCGATGATCTACTAGGGAAACCGGTGTCCTTTCAACGTGATATGGACAGTACGCTGCAAGGCCAGAGAACACCGTCTTTGGTCGGACTGACTCGATGCAAATTTTACTTTACCACTTTGCTAATTGTATGCTGGGCGTTAGCGGCTTTTATCTCTCTCTTTT
>CM042162.1:31717762-31740127 GCA_023376005.1 Doryteuthis pealeii | reverse complement strand
CATACAGATTCACACAACTCTGCTTTATCATAGTTATAGAGTTTCCTGTACATATATATACACACAATGCCCTTTAATAGAATAGAAGTTCCTGCGAACATACATACATATACACGCAACTGCCTCTTATAGTATGAAAGTCCTGTGGAGACATACAATACACACAACCCTTTTATATATTATAGAGGTTTCCTGCGACATACATATACACCCAAACTCCCTTTATAAAAATGTATAAATCCGTGACATACATATACACACAACTGCCCTATATATGATAGAATTTCCTCGACATCAATATGCACACATGCCCCTATATTTATAGAAGTTCTGCGGATACATACACACAACTGCCCTTTATATATTCCCTATATATGCTATAGAAGTTTCGGGACATACATATGCACACAACTGCCCTATATGTATAGAAGTTTCCTCACAACTATACACAAATGCCTTATATATGTATAGAAGTTTCTGCGGACATACATATGCACACAACTGCCCTTATATAGTTATAGAAGTTTCCTGCGACATACAATACACACAACTCCTTTATATAGTATAGAAGTTGAAGTCCTGCGGACATACATATGCACACCAACTCCTTTATATTGTGTATAAAGGTTTCCTGCGACATTACAATATACACACAAACTGCCCTTTATAATATAGAATTCCTGCGACAACTATGCACACAACTCCCTTTATTATGATGAAGTTGCCTGCGACATACATATACCACAAACTGCCCTTTATATATGTTTTTAACCGAAGTTTAGCGACATACATATACACCAACTCCCTTTTTATTTATACTATTTACCCAACCCTCCCTACAGAGCGGATGTACACATGGGTTCAAATTTCTTGTAAGCGGAGTTTTCAAAAGGGTTGAATTAGAGGGAGTGTCTTTCTCCTTAGGACTGTTACTAGCCATAGTTTTAGGCCCCTGCCCTTATTTGCCCATAGACTGGGGAGAGTAGTATTCATACCTTTCCCAAGAGAGTAATTCGTAAGTTAAATGCAAATACCACACGTCCAGGATTTGAACTCGGAAGGCGACGAGTCCATCTATGACTTAACCATACCACCACGCGCTTTTTTCCTACCCAGCCCTATATATATTATAAATTCTCGCCCGCAGCAACATACATATACACAACTCCCTATATTGTAGCGATAACATATCAATTTGTATGTATAAAAATTGTGCATCTTACAAAATAATATAGGATACGATATTGCCCAAACAACCCACATTATACAAACAACCAATAAATAGGAACAAAATCTTTATTTTCATTTTAAACTCATGCCCTCTATTGGTGGGGAAGGTGACAGTCGTGGTCATTTACAAGTCTGAAAAGAAATCAATCAGACCAGTTTTTTTTTTAACCGTAGTACCAGATAACAATTAATAGAGAGGACAATAGTAATTAGCAATAACGCAGATCATTACTTAAGTCAGTTGTTTTGTCTTTATGTTGTTGTTTCTATTTGGCATGATCTCAAACACTAAAAACCATATTAATGTTTTATTTCGAAGTTCCCAATACACAACAACGCAAACTGCTCCCTTAATTAAATAAATAATAAATTATATATCTAAGTTGAAAGTAAAAAATAATTACGATAGTATGAATCAAGAACAACAATCTGACAAAACCTCTTAAAAATGGTTCTATTAAATAAAGAGCAAATAAATCTCTAAAGTTCAATCTCTTAATTAAAAATATGTACAAAAAACTCTGTTATTTTTTTTTCCCCAGATTTATATAACTGCCCATAATCTATAAAAGATTATATATAAACAAGTGTAAAGCAATCAATCGTGTTTTTTCTTCAACGGTAGCAAAAGTAATTCGCAAAACATTTAGTGAAGTTCTCATTGGAGACCATAATTCTGGGCCTTTGCCACCAACTTAGCTAAACTTAGTAAAATATCTATATAACCACTATAATTTACATATAACATGTTTTTTTTAAGCATAAAAATTAATATGAAAAATAAAGAAAATAACAGCCAATTGAAATAAACGAAATAACAATAATTAATTTTAAATCTTTCTAAAACTTAATTATATGAAACAGAACAAAACTACGAAAAGACGTGAGGAGGTATATTTTGAATATGGCGACTATAAAGCACGGCATTTCCAGTGTGACTTAAAATTAAAATTAAATTGAATTGAAAGCAATTATTAAAATCTAAATGGACGTACGATGGTATTGGCAGGGAATCCACAAGTTACGGTTTACAACTGAAACCCTAAATTATTATATATATAATATTTATATATGTGTGTGGGTCTTGTGTGTGTGTACATTGTAGGAAATTTCGAAATAAACAAAATACGACAAATATTAAATTATATTACAAACGTTAATATCGATCATGGGACTTGATTTTTAAGCAAAAATGATAGACATTGATTTATTCCATGAAATAATTTTTAAAAATAAATTTAGATAATAACAGCAGTTTTTTTTCAATTAATAGTTAGATATAGACCATTAACCATTTCTTTTCGGAATAGCTGATCAATTCAAGTCTATTTTTTTTCTTACATAGGGGATGATTAAATGGGCACATATCCAAGAGTATTCCAATTCACGATCCAAATATATAATGATTTGCGGGCTAACTTTAAAAAATCCCCCTCTACACCATTGACGCCGGTAGCCTTGCTAGTCTTGTAAATAAACAAACTCTCATCTTTTTTCTTTTTTCATTATATAAGGAAGCCTTTCTTCGTTTTTGGTTTATGGCAGAAACTATTCTTTGGTTACATCAAAATACGTGCGCGAGAACTGTTAAAAGAATGGTTTAATGCTTTCCAAGAGAGACATGTTGTTATTATTGCTTGTACGCAGAAATGAGTCAAAACGTAATTGCCATTTTTTTAGGACAGTATATATTATAAAAATTTACGACACAGAAGAACATTATCATACATCCAGAATTAAGCTGGGGTCCGATGTGATCACATCTCTTCTACTGCTCCAACATATTTGAGCTCCAAAATTCAATGCCATTTACGTTTTAGGACAGTTGTAATTTATGCAACACTGAAAATGTATCATACATCAAAATGTAGCCTTGGTCCTCTTGGATCACATCCGCTACTGCTCTCCACTAATTAGTGATCAAAAAGTAATGCCTATTTTGTTTAGGCAGAGAGTAATTACCATCACAGAAACAGGATCATTCATCCAAATGAAGCTGTCCTCTGTGGATCACACCTATCATCCCAACTAGGTGATTCAAAAATAAGTCATTTTTGTTGTTGGACAGGTAGTATATTACCAACACAGAGAACTGTATCTACATTCAAAATGAGCTGGGTCCTATGTGGATCACATCCCTACCATCATCCTCATTAAGTTATAAATCCGTTGCTTTAATAGCAAATGTAGCCACATTTCAATGAGACAGTTAGCCCTACCTCCGTTAAAATTTTCGTTTTACATTCTTTGAGCCACTTCTTCACTACAGATTTTCACTCCTCGTCACAGGAATAATGTTTGCATCTATTTGGTCCCATGAAAGAGGGTTGTTGAATGGATAGTTCGCCATTTATATTATTACTATAGGAAAGCTCAATAGATATTAACACTTGGAAAGCACGCAAATACTAACAAATCAGCACCAAGTAGGATGTGGCCACAAGGTTTAATTTTTAGGGATTTTAAGAAGTCTAAATACAGAATTTTCTCCTCCAGACTGGTTTGGGCCCCCTACCAACTAAAACCCAATCTCTGTCCCACTATTACCCATAGCTCGAAGGGAAATTTAGTTGTAAGCATACTTTTCTCTAAGGTTATTTTACGTAAGTTGAAAAAAAGACTGCCTCTCGTCTAGGGGGAATTTGAACTCTTCTCGCCATGTTCCTTTCCTAACGGTTTAACCATTACACTGCGTCGGCTTCCACTTTCACGTTCCTACTTACACAATCCTTCAATACGGAAGCGAGAATGGAAAAAACAGTGTTTAATCAGTTATTTGTATTCGGTATGTGGTGCTCACGTGTTCATATCTTCTTTCGCGCAGAATATACATTATATATGTTAATATGCAGCAGACCATTGAAATAATCTATTAATGTGCTAGTATCAAAATCTTCAATTAGTTGAGGCTTAAAGTAAGTCCCATAAATAATTCCTTATTATATGTTCTTAGATGAATGACGGTAAATGAAGGAAAATGGTTAGGAATAAACTAAGTAATAGACATCTAGCAACCATATAAAAATTTCATTTTCGAAGAAATGTGGTGTTTTAGTCTATTGTAAAAATAAACGAGTTAGTTTTGAAAATCCAGCTCATCTAATCTTATATATTATCTCTTCTCTCTCTCTATATATATATATATATATCTTTATATAATGGAGATTGTTGTTTTTTCTGTCTGAACCGAAACTAAATCACTTACGTCAAGTCACAATTACCTTATTTCATTGACGTTTCCACATTCATCATAAATTTATCCTTATTTTAACCTCAATTATTAATAAAAATTGTTTACATTCATTTAATACTGTATGACCATATCTACTTACTAATAACATGCAATTTTATTTATATATCACACAATAACGGTTTACAGTGTGAACGGTAAGCTAATTACATATTTATCTTAAAAAAATTGATTTAATAAATATTTGCTAGTATTATTGATTTCTAATGTTTTTGTTTTATTCTTTGAATATAGCAATAATCTCAGGATAGATCTTAAAAGAAATCCATTAACAAAAAGAAAAACATAAACTGTTAAATTATTTTTACCTCCTATTTTACTAAAATTTAAATTAGGAAATTGAAAATTTTACCAATGAAAGACGGGAAGTAAGGAAAATATGGACGAGCTTGCGTTGTCAAAGATTGTTCTTATTTTTTTTTTCGATTACACCCCCTCCTTTCGAGAATCTGTTTATCTGCATTCTTATTTAGTTTTCATTTGCTTTCTAATTAAATCATATTTTATCTAATTAAATACTTGCACCGGAGGTGTGACATAATATTTGCTAGTAAATACAGAGCAGTTGATGATATGTAGTTAATGGTATGTATATCCGGAGAACTTGGGTTTTTAAATTAAAAACCAATTAATGACAACAAAGTAGATATATATACACATAAGAATCACCAGGGGGTGGTTTTTGTAGCCAAAAAATAATGAGGATTTTGATTTATATTCATCGTGAAATAAATGAAAAATAAAATTAAATGATAACAGCATGGATTTTCCTTTTTGCATTTAGTATTCTAATTTTTTTTTGCAAAAGAACGAGTTTAAACATTTAAAGTTTTGTTTTCTTTTTTGTTTTGTTTTTGAACTGTTTGACACTTTTTCTCCGACCCAAACACCACGGAGTAAATATGACTCTGATGATGATTTCAAAAATCGAAATATTGATCAATATCAGCTATGATTATATGAAAATTGTTTCTCTTTAACCAGCATTGTGTATGTTTTCTTTTCATTACCACCTTTCATACTCAATTAGCCTGTCGATTTCATTTCTATCTTACTTATATATATATATTATTATATTTATATATATATATAGATATATACATTATATATATATATAGGTTGCCCCAGAAAAACAAGCCTCACTGACAGAATCACCCTTATATTACTAGTCGTTAATTGTTTTATTTTCGTAGTTCTACCGACATTGGCAATAGCATAATCTTTACAGCATCATTGCCTTCCCTCACATCCCACCAACTCCACCACCAGAAACCCTTCCTCCTTCGCATGAGCCCTCAAAAGACTCATCAAAACCTGCTGCAGATCACAAATTTGATCCAAATATGACCATTGAAAAGGACTTCCTTCCCTGAATGATGATTCAGAGATGAATCAGGATGATAAAAATATGATGCTTATGCACCACCACTATGTCGTTCTTTAAGACCAGAAGCCCGACTTACCAGACCTTGCACACATATACTAGCACAAGAACATTATTTACTCGAAATCTGCCATTGGATTTGACCCAGAGTGAGATATTTCCTATGAGTGATATAGCCAGCCCTCGAAAAAAACTCAACCACATGTCAGACACTTCCACCTCCATTTCTCCCAATTATAAGGTAAACCCTTTCGAAGTTGAACGCTTTAGTTTTCATGACACGAGTCTTCATCTCATAATGGTACAGCCATCATCCACATGAACTTCCAGTCATTCCTTTAGTGCCAGCTTTCCCCAGTTGTCAGACTATTTTTTATTTTTACAAGGTTGTTTTTAAGCAATCCTTAACCTCTTCTTAGCTTATGCTGCGGCCTTTTCCAGTCACGCAGCTGGACCGTGTAAAAAGTAGTTTCTTCCTTACAACATACATACATACATACATAGACACACTGGCCTTTATAGAAGTATAAAATAGAGAATAAACGGCGAAAACATCCTGGTTTGCTAACTGACTCTGTAGCTGGGCAATACTCACAAAGATGGCAAGCTGTTGAAAACGTAGTTTGATAATCTTTTTTAATACTCGTGATTAAGACGCTAGGCTAGCCCGCAAATTCTCCATTACCGGCCACGACACTACTTGTTTATGCCGAAGAAAAAGGGGAAACCTTTCTGAATTACCCATGCCTTTTCTTTTCCGGATCCGTGCTCACATATAAATGTGGGGACTTTAAGAAAAAACAATAAAAAAAAAAAACTAGATGAAACCGCTAAATCAAAGGAACCTCTTTATGTATCTCCGATTCCGAAGATATTTATCGACTGCTTCATGGTTGTTTTTGAAGCGTAAAAATAAAAATGCCTTTTCTGAAGGCATTACATCGAAATCTATACAAATAATACAAAAAAAATCGACTTTCCTTTTTTCTATGAAATTCTTTTTTTTATGATTTTAATTCTTATTGTCCTTTTACACGAAGCTGTAAGATTGATGTTTTTTGGTCTGTTTGGATTGTTTTTACGCATAATCCACATCAGTGGGTCATTTATGCCGATAAAGTTTTGAAATAAATATCTTAATGGAACTTAAGATACTCAAATTTTTTAATAAAAACTTTTTTATTGCTATTTTAACCCAAATGGACCCAACAGGTAACTACCACTCCGGGTCAAAGTGGACCAGGAGCAAACAATTGTTGATAATGAATGGGCTGCTCCACATTTCCGCCAAACGCTCCAAAAACTGAACCACAAATCAAAGAGTTAAACATTATTCCCAGACATGTAGACCCCCAGACACTGCCTTCTCTGCTCCATTATATTAAAATAGGGTTGGCAGCAATCATATAGTGTAGGCTTACGTACGCCGAATTGATCGGAGGACACCTTCCGACCGCCTCCGCCTGTCTATCCCCCAAAAAAGACCGAGATCTGGAGTATTGCAAGTCCATGGAGGCTGCCTCAACTACCTGCGGTCTAATCCATTAGTACACGGTCGCTACCCATCGTCATAGAGCCCAGTGGGAGGTTTCTTACCCCTCGTGAAAAGTTGCAGTAGTACCATTTCTAACACCACACAACAGGGTTACCTGAGATTGTGCCAGGTCTGGAAAATATTTGCTTCAAAACACCAACCCAGCCCGGAAGACCAAGTATTACACATATGTAATCTTTGGAGTAGTTTTTGTCTACACTAGTTGAATTCCGCCTTCTAACTTACATTAGAAAGCGCTTTGGTCGTTTAATGGTTTCGACCTGTACATGAAAATGCGCACACGGCCACCTCGAAGTCAAATCTTCCAACAGAAAGCTGTTTCCTAATATAATTTTCCGCCCTCTCGGGCATAGGGCTTCGAAAATACCCCCACTGCACCTCTTGCAGATGAGTAAAACCCAATATGGAGATCACCTAGTTGGCCTTGGGGTAGTGACCCGTGAAATGCTTAAGAATCGGAATCCTGTAGCTGAGCAGCCTATACATGAAACAACCCACTTTGTCCCTACTTAGGCCCTAGAACGAATATTTTTTTAAAAAGTACGATATTTAAAATGATTCAACATAGTTAAAAATTTAAAAAGAAAAGAATAAACTCCATGGACAGGAATCAGAGGCACATCAACACATTACGTAAAAATGCATATATTCAATAAAAACAGGGGTTGAAAAATCTCTAGCAGCGCTTAAATCGGCATCTTTTAATTTGAACCCCCGTCAAATTTCAAGATCCGATGAAGATTGCCGTATACTGGACTTTGGAAACTAAAATATTAATAAATCCCCATATACACAGATGGCAATGATATTCAATCTTTTAAACTAAACGTTTTGTTGAAAAGTTCTATTTCTATATGCAGGCGCCACTTTAACTCGATAATCTAAAGGGAAACTCAATTATAGATACTAGATTCACTACCCAACCTTACCAGGGGAGGAAATGTAAGCTAGTTAATGATATTTCAATTTTTCGAAATACCGCAAACTGTTGAAAAGCACTATTCTAATAGTGCGTCGCCATCCTTTAACCTCGTAATCTAAGAAAATCTATTATAGATATTACATCATACCCAACCCTACACAGGAAATTTAAACTATTTTAATGCTTGGAAATAACAACATCCACAATAAAAACTCTTCCAAATCAAAAACGTGTAGCCTCCGTCACAGCACCATAAAAGGCTCAAGCTCGCAATAATTATGGAGAGTGAAACTAGGAGTCACACACAACCATTAACATAGCCAGGGCGTTTTCAGAGAGAAGAAGAGTAAGGTCAAACCAAAAGGAAATATAAATATAATGATTATTATAACATTTAAAATTAATCAAATTTTTAGCCATCAGGTGTTAAAAACCATTTGAAAAAATAACCTTTTGAGTTTATATGCCGTTAAACAAATACAACCAAATCCAAACCAGATAAATGAATCGAAATTTCGTATATATAACACATAAGGATGATATGCCGTATAAAAAGAAAAAAACCACCACCCCCTCTCTCTCTCTCTTTTCTCTCTATCTCTCTTCACTTCTCTCTCTCTCTCTCTCTCATACACCACCACACACACACACACATACATACACACACACCTTTTTCTCTAATTCCTTCTCTCACACTTCCTTTCTTCGTCTATTTTCTCTTGTCATATACACCACACACACAAAACACAAACACACCACCCCACCCACACACCACAACAACCTCCCTCTCTTCCCTCTCTGTCTGGTCTGACTGTGTATCTATCATTTCTCTTCTCATATATTACATAACAATACGTTTACCCGTACCAACATACACACCTGTTTGTCCTGCTTTCCCTCTCTCATACCTTCTTTTTCGTCTCATTTCTCTTGTTCCACAACACACTCATCTCTCCCTCTCCTCCTTCCCTCTCTCTTCCTTCCCTCGTCTCTCTCTCTCTCTCTTCCCCTCTCCCCTCTTTCTCCCTCTTATCTCTCTCTTACCTCTTTTTATCTGTATCTTCTCTCCCCCATTTCTCTCTTTTCTTCTCCTCTATTTCTCCCTCTTCTTCTCCTCTGTTATAATCAAACATTTAAAAATAACCATATTAAATACCCATGAGGGTTTGATACGTCGTTTAAATAATTAAACCGAATCAAATCTAATTTCATTTCATAACACGCGAAATCACGCCAAACGTTTCCGATGAGAAGAAAAGCGGAGGTGATTGATGCCTTGACAATGTTAATATAGGCACAGATCAGATAATAAACACGAGGGACATGAATGGGTGCGAGATAGCGGTGGAGGGAGGTGCTGGGACGTCGATTTGTTTAAATCGGCGAATAGAGTGGGCAAATAAGAAACAAAACAAATTGGAGAGAAGATATGAAGACATTATAACGATCAGGAATGAAGAATGTTATGAATTGTTGATCGTAATCTGCGATTGTCCACGCCGTCCATCAGAACCTGTCGAGACCTATTTGGAAATCCAGACGAGAAAAAAATAAAAATAAAAAAAAAAAATTTAAAGAAAAAAAAAAACATTTAGGTCACTGATTTCGATAAGGAATAGCAAAATAGAAAGTTTATTGATAGAAAACAATAATTTTGGAGAATAAGACATAAAAGACGTAAATATCCGTATATTTTTGTGTGTTTGGAAAGTAATGAAATATTTCAAGGAGCAACGCTTCTATCTATCTACTCTCTCTCTCTATTCTCTCTCTCTCTCTCCTCTCTCTCTCTCTCTCATATATATATATATATATATATATATATATATATATATATATATATAATATAATAAAAAATATATAAAGTTTTACATATCTATTATTTGATGACAAAGAACAGACACGACCATTTGGTTTCATGTATGCGTAACTGCAAACACTTCGTCAGGTGACGTTGTTTCAAATGCTTTAAATTTTATACATTTATTTTATTATATTTTATAATAGCTCTCTATTTTTTATATGAGAACTTCCCACTTAACTGCACTTTGGCACACCGATCCAGTAAATCTGAAACAGTGACAATCCCACGAATTATTATATATAATATATATATATATATATATATATATATAATAATATATTATATATATATATTATATATATATATATATATATATATATATTGTGTTAAGTTTCAAAAGTTACAAATCTCTGCCCATTCACTTCAAAACAGGAGACAACTGTATTCTTGAGAAATTTATATACACCCAGTACATCCAGCATTTTCAAACCTTCATATCACATATTCCCGAACACACACAACACAACACAATATATATATATATATATTATATATATATATATATATATATATATAAGGTGTGTCAAAAAATTATCAAATTTTTTGTAATTTTTGACACACCTGTTCTGAAATAAAATAACGTTCAATTCATAATTTTTCAAATACAAGATGCGTCTCAAAAGTACCAAGTTTTAAAGCTGTATTTACCAAGATAGAAATGAAGAATGAATAGAACCTTATTTTTTGACAACTGGCCTCACCGACCCGAACCCGTGTAGTTTACAAGCTCTTCATTTGCCTATTTCTGTATTATAAACATACCCTCTCTCTCTCTCTCCTCTCTCTCTCTCTCTCTCTCTCTCTCTCTATTAAACATAAACACACACACTCTCTCTCTCTTCTCTTTCTCTCTCTTTCTGTCTGTATGTGTGTTATGCGTGTGTGTGCTTGTGTGTGTGTGTGTGTGTGTGTTTTGCTTACTGCTACACGACGACGAAGGACGTAATAAACTTTTTGACAAAAGAAACAATTGACTTGCGACCGAATTTGTTTGGAAATCCAACACAGGTTACCCGATCTTAATTTAAGAATCATTTTAACACGCCAAGAAAACGATCCCATTTATATATATTATATATATATATATATTATATATATATAATATATTTACCAACCCCTTCCGCACGAGTAGGATGTGAACAATGTCATTTTTAAGCTCGTGTTTTAACAGGTTTGAATCAGAGTTTCATTTCCCTAGACCAGTTGCCCGTTGCATATCCAGGGTTAAAGAACCCAGTCACCCCTACATTATCCATAGCTGGAGGGACAGTAGAATTCATCATTTCCAAGAGTATTAAGCCCTAAGTGGAAATGCAATTACTACATCCAGATTTGAACTCGGGGCGACGAGTCCATTTCCCATTACTTTAACCATTACACCCGCGCTTCCTTACGACCATTTATAAGACACGAAGACGTGTTACGTTACAGTGAGAGGAATGATTTTTTTAATAAAAACTAGCAAAATATATTCACCCTCCGGGTGCAAGTATTTTAGTTAAATTTATAATAAAATATATATTAAATTAGAAAGGCTAATGAAACTGAATAAAAATGTAGAATAAAAAGATTTTAACACAGGGGGTATGAAATGAAAAATAGAAACAACTCTTTGAAACTAACTCTTCCATCAATTTCCGCTACTCCCGTCTTTCATTGGTAAATTTTCCTAATTAAACATGTTTATTAAATAGAATTAAAGAATAATAATAATATTACGTTATTTTCTTCTTGTTAATGAATTTCTTTTAAATATATTTTAAGAATTTTGCTCAATATTCAATAAGATAAAACCAAACAATTTAGGAAATCAATAATACTAAGCATATATTTATAAAATCATTTTTTTTTTTTAAAGATCAATATGCAAATTAGCCTTCCCATTCATACTGTAAACCTCTATTTTTTGTTATATATAATATAAGTATTAGTATTTAGATATGGTCAACATGTAAGTAATGTAAAACAATTTTATAATAATTAAGTTTAAATTAAAAAAAAAATCTTGGAGAATATGATGTAAATAACCAAAGGAATTGTGACTTGTTATAGTATATAGTGTTCGGTTACAGACAGACAAACCCACAATCTCCATTATATAATAAGATATTTTTGAGGAAGTAGGCTTCCAAAAGTTAAACATGGTGTGGGTCTGTTATGATGGGCGTATTTGAAGGAGTCAGATTCAGATCAAGCGGAATCATGAAAAAAACAATAGCATTCGTTTTCGCAAAGAAATGCTCTGCCCTCTGGTTTACGGATAATTGGAAAAAATCACCTTTGAAGATTGAGTTACTGACATTTGATCTTAACTTAAAAAAATAATCATTTTAATATGTTCTTTTCTTAAAAGAAATTCAGGACAGCCCCAAAACTTTTCCCTGAAATATATATAAGCTAGCTATATCTATCGACTATCTAGTTGGCCGGTAGTTAGGTGGCAATCTCAGTTGCTTATATTAATACTATCTTCATTCTTCTATCATCTACTATCTGTCTGTCTATCTAGTTAGCTAAAGGAACAAGCTATCATAGTCTGCTCATATATATATATATATATAATAATATATTATATAATATATTATATATCCGTTGAATATATAAAAGATTCAAGTACATTATATAGATTGCACACACACTAACACATACATGAAAATATATATATATATATATATAATATATATATATATAAATATATATTAATATATATATTCATGTATATGTTGTTGTGCAATCTATATTAATATATATATATATATATGTGTGTACGACAATGTATGGAAAGGATCCTAATGAGTCCAATAGAATATAGAGATAGCACACGAACTGTGTATTATACATAATATATATAATATATTATATATATATATATATTTAATATATATAAATATTATATATGAATATATATGGTGTGTAATATATATGTGTGTGTGTGTGAAAATATATGTTACATACATACATATATATATATATATATATTATATAATACTATATATAAATATATATATATAGTTTCGTTGATTCGTTAGCGTGTGTATAAACACACAGTTCGTTTCATCTCTATATTCTATTCGTATATTTACGTACACCCACTTGTATTATTTGATCTTTTTTACTCTGAATTTATTAAATTTTGTGTGTTTTTGCAATTTCTGCAAAAAGGTTATTTGAAAGGTTATGCAATTTAAACACATTTCAATGGGAATATACAATTTATTTCCCCATTTTGTGCATCTGCGGCACCAGGAGTATTTTACCGCACACTAAATATCATGACGCATTCAAAGTAATTCATTAGTGATCTTGCATACAACCAGCAAGGAAACCCGAAGTCAACAGTTTCATAAGAAATAAGTCAAATATATAGAAGTTACTAAATTTAGCACTTAATTTGTCTAGTTTGTTTCACACACACACGCACATATACACACACACAACACAACAAACAACGCACACACACGCACCCAACCACACGCACGCACCAACACACACACACCACACACACACACACACACACACAATATATATATATATATATTATATATATATATATATATATAAATACTAGAAGCTGTATACATAAACAATACAAACCATCCTTAAACAAAAATTAATTTCCAATGCAGTACACACATTTTTTAAAAATGCCTATAACACCTTTCTCATCAATTCTTCTCCTTCCAGCCTCCACATTAATATAATTTTTTAAAAAAGACTGGAACACATCACCCCTGATGATGGCACTTCGAAGTGCCGAAAGTACTCGGGACTTGAACTTTAGTGGACTTATCCACGAATTCCACCCAAATATTAAGAAGTTGGCCAGAAAACTTGAAAAGATCAAAAATAAAATTGTTTAACAGGAGATGTGTCTTTTGTTTAATTCTACATGTATAAATGAAAGAATGCTGCCCAAATGCACACACACACACATATATATATATATATATATATATATGTGTGTATGTGTGTGTGTGTGTGTGTGTGTGTGTGAGGTATCCAAAACTTGGTAGTAAGGGATGATTCTATATGTGATTTCTAAGACACACCGTATTATTATTGTATGATCCAGTATGTATAAATACAGTGAATATTTAAATCACTACAGAGAGCTCAATGTATAATAATCTTTTTAGATTATATACAGAGCAATATTTATCTTGATGAGACTTGATTTGGGAAGCTTTGTTAAATCAACTCAGATTTATAAAGGCCCCAATTGTGGCCGAAATAAATTTATTATGGAATAACGGTTTTGAGTTTTCCCTTCCTTTCAAAAGATATATATATATATATATATATATATATATATATATATATATATAATATTAAAAATTAAGTAAGTAAAGTTGGCAGAGTGGCTTATTATCAGTATCAGCCGGAAAGTGAGGGAGTATCCCTTTTTCTCTAGCACTAGACCAGGGAGATATTTTCTGAGATGGAGCGCCACACCTACCGTCTCTAAACAATCTTTACTACTTGAAAAAACCAAAACCGAACAGATCTTAAGAAATGAACATTAGAGTGATTGAACATCTTTCTATTCAGAGGACAAACCGTGTGAAATTAGACTTATTAGTGAAATAGATCACTAATTTTGACTGAGCCTATTCTCGTAATGGCCCCCGAAGCGGAGTTTAACAGGCTTGAATCCTGAGTTTTCTTTCTCCTGGACTGGTTGCCTAACCAAGGTAAAAGAGCCAAGTCTGCCCTACTATTAACCCATAGCTTGAGGAAGAGTTGTTGGATTCATAACTTTCCCAATGGTATTAGCGCTATATGAAATGCAAGCAGCTTCGTCCAGGAATTGAACTCGGGTCGACGAGTCCCTTCCCTACGACTCTAACCATTATGCCACGCGACTCCCCAGATCACCGACTTCTAACATATATTTACCAAATATATGTTAGAAGTCGGTAGCCTAGGGTCTTAGTGTCCTTCTCTGATGAGTTTTTTCAACTGAACTGCAGCTTCGTCCAGGGTTTGAACACGGGCCGATGAGTCCGTTTCCCACGACTCTAACCATTACACAACGGCCTCCAACAAAAAATATTGAAGACGTTCATCGATGCTTATATGATCTATCCGGAACTGGTGTTTACAGCGTGACTTGACCGTAACATATTCTACAAGGATGATTTTGACATTAAATAACCCATGAAGGCTGAGATACCATTAAGCGAAGAAACGAAAACCAAATAGGTCTCAAGAAAAGGACAGTAGAGTGATTGAACATCGTTCTATTCAGTTAACAAACCGTGTGATGATATATGCGGTTGGCGGGAAAACGAGGAATGGAACTAAAAGCGACGCGTTCCATTAAGCTAAAGAGAAATGAAGAGGAAAAATAGAAAACCAAAAAATAAATAAATAAAATAAATAAAAACTACAAAAGACAACAAAAAAAACAAACCCAAATGAAATAGAATAAAACACGAAAATAAGTGTTGAACAATGAGGCGAGAAGAGAGGTTAGCAGTTCAAGAACGTGAGTCTATCGATCGGCGGGCGTAACGTTAGCGCAGAGCTTCGGCGAGCTGAAGAAGATGAAGAATAGCAAGCGTTTTGCACACAATTGCATAAGTGTTAAGTGAAGAGCGGGAGAGACGCTGACGACAGGGATAAATGACGGTAACAGGAAGTAAATAAACCCCCAGCCTATCGAATTTGACTGGTCAAAATGAAATACAAAAAAAAAAGAATAAAAAGAAAGAAAAGGAAGAAAAGAATAAAAAGAAAGAAATAAAGAAAAGAATAAAAAGAAAGAAAGAAAGAATAAAGAATAAAAAAAAAGAAAGAAAGAATAAAAAGAAAGGAAGAAAGAAAAGAATAAAAAGAAAGAAAGAAGGAAAAGAAATAAAAAGAAAGAAAGATGAGAATAAAAAGAAATAAATAAAGAAAAGAATAAAAAGAAAGAAAGAAAAAAGAAAGAAAGAAAGAAAGAAAGAAAAGAAAGAAAAGAAGAAAGAAAGATAAGAATAAAAAGAAAGAAAGAAAAGAATAAAACGGAAAAAGAAAAAGAAAAGAATAAAAGAAAGGAAGAAAGATAAAAATAAAAAGAAAGAAAGAAAAGAATAAAAGAAAGAAAGATAAGAATAAAAAGAACGAAAGATGAGAATAAAAGAAAGAAAGAAAAGAATAAAACGGAAAAAGAAAAGAATAAAAGAAAGGAAGAAAGATAAAAATAAAAAGAAAGAAAGAAAAGAATAAAAGAAAGAAAGAAAAGAATAAAAAGAAAGAAAGATGAGAATAAAAAGAACGAAAGAAAGAAAAGAATAAAACGAAAAAAGATAAGAATAAAAAGGAAGAAAGAAAAGAATAAAAGAAAGAAAGATAAGAATAAAAAGGAAGAAAGAAAACAATAAAAAGAAAGAAAGAAAGATAAGAATAAAAAGGAAGAAAGAAAACAATAAAAAGAAAGAAAGAAAGATGAGAATAAAAAGAAAGAAAGATAAGAATAAAAAGAAAGAAAGAAAAGAATAAAAAGAAAAAAAAAGAAAAGTATAGAAAGAAAAAAAGAAAAGAATAAAAAGAAAGAAATAAAAGATAAAAGGTAGAAAGAAAGAAAGACAAGAATAACAAGAAAGAAAAAAAGAATAAAAGAAAGGAAGAAAGATAAGAATAAAAAGGAAGAAAGAAAACAATAAAAAGAAAGAAAGAAAACAATAAAAAGATAAGAATAAAAAGAAAGAAAGAAAAGAATAAAAAGAAAAAAGAAAAGAATAAAAAGAAAGAAATAAAAGAATAAGAAGAAAGAGAGAAAAGAATAAGAAAAAGAAAGATAAGAAGACAAGATCTAAAAGAGACAAATACGGTGCTTTAAACTACTAGATAAAGACGGAGGGGATATTACGCGGGTAGTGGTCGACCTCTCTCTCACAACAACAACAAAAAACAACAAACAAACTGATTTTTGAAGTTGTGAATGGTTTAATTGCTTTTTTAACCGGAGTACTTCAAGCGAATAAACCTTTTTAAAAGGACATAATGAAACTTTTCAAAAGGACACACTGTCCATACAAGATAAGTGGTAAAGTTAATAAGAAATTACTTAGAAAGTAAGAGAAAAAAAATGGAAAAAGACGCCCTATGGGGGGTGTAAAAAATAAACTTTTGAAAGATATTGCCCGTGGGAGGGGGGAAAAGTAAATAAATAAACCGTTTAATATTTTAAAATAAAATCATATTCACTCAACTCCACTGAGATATTTGTTTTGTTTTACGACAGTAGAGATCTCCAAAACGTTTCTAAAAATGTCTGGTTTAATTATATCCAGACTCTTATCTTTAGAAACAATTTTTAAATCGTACCAGTAAAATATATTTTGTTCGGGTTTCATAAAATAGAGTAAAAAATATTAAGCCTAATATATTTTAGGAAAAAAACTATCTTAAACATAAATTCATCTAAATGTAAATAAGTATCGGAATGTTCGTTAAAATTTGACTATTGATTGATTTTGCATAGAATTTTAATATTTTTATGTAGTAATGATATTGTCTATAAATTAAAGACACATTGAAAAAACTTACTAAATCCCAGAAATAATTTTGACGTAGTTTCGGTTACAGAAAATAGAGACCCAATCTTTATTAGTAGTAGATTCTATTAAGCATTTTCTTAAATCTTCAGAAAAAAAGGCCTTTTCTACTGCTTTCCCATTTGCATTGAGTTTCTGTAATAAAAGAGTTTTCGGTGTATTTCTATAGTAAACCCATGCAGTGCATTTCTATAGTGTAACCATTTCTAATGCAGTTCTGTAGTAAAACTATTTCCAATGCATTTCTCTGTGAAAATTATATACAATGCATTTCTATAGTGAAACCAATTCTAATACAGTTCTGTAGTCATTGGGGACCACCAAAAAGATTTTCCGTTTTAATTTTCCGACCTAAATCAGAAGTCAGCCTAATAAAAGCCTACGTATACAGTAAAATGATTGTGACGGGGAACGAGTACCACCGTACTCATTTGGAAAAAGAGTGAGAGTGTCTTGCCTGCCGGAGTCGAACCAGCACCCTCCGGAATGCAAAGAAATGAGATTTAGGTGCTGGATGGACGCGAGGTGCAATTCAGGTGCCCGGATGTTGAGGCCTACACGCGTCCATCCGAATGCACGAGAATTGTGCACGGGCGCGAGGTTCGACTGATGTGCCCGGATGATAAGGGGAAACGGCAGTGTAAGTAGAAGTGGGGTGACGGCAGTAAGAGTGCTGCGACTTCAGCTGCTGGTAGACTTCGACTTCGACTTCGACTTCGTTCACGTTCTAACCTGCGAATAAGGCGTTTGACTGGCTTATTTTTGCCCCCCCCCCCTCAACAAAGAACATTTACTTGAAACCCCATAATTGTGCAAAGAAACCAAACCAATTTTAAACCGTTGGGAGATCGAAAGACTGATCATAAGCAGAACAAACAAATATTTATTCCCCCCACCCCTCTATCTTTTTTTCCTTCTATACTTTTCCAGTGTAAAACTTTCGGCAGTGTATTCATTAGAAGTTTGTTTATTGTCAGAGAGAATTCTACCATGCGAAACGTATTCCTTTGGCATAGAATTTTCTCAAGAAGTTCTTCATCGGCCTCCTGTCTTAGAAGGAAATTGAGTATGTCGCCATAATTACTTTCAGGATCCTCAACGACACCACGGTTCAATTTTGGAACGACAGTCTTTATTAGAGTTTCAGCAATTGAAAAGTGTCTCTGTGGATTCTGCTTTCGGTCTCTACCCTATCCGTCTTACCATTGGTCATTTCTTCTCTTCCCACTCCTCTCTATGCCTATGTATGTCAATGCGCCTCCATCTGTTTCAGTCTTCGATCACATCTTCTTAGTTACTATCAACAATGCAGGCTATCTCCAGGTTTCGTTTACAGACATCTTTGTAACGAAGAATGGACCTTCTTACAGGCCTGGGGCCAGTGGCAATAACGCCGTACAACCGCATTCAAATGATATCTATACTGAAATCTTAATGGAGGCACGTCGGGTAAAGGTTAGAGTCGTAAGAAATGGACTTGTCGATCCGAGTTCAAATCTTGCGCAAGGCTGTTTATATTTCACACAGCGCTCAAATGATATCACAAACACACAGAAATATATATTTATATATAGAGAGAAAATTTATACATCCTGAACATTTTTGATGCTTTTTTAATACACTTTTACTTCAAACTATTTTGAGTTTTTCTTATGGATAAAAATGCTTCTGATTTTTTTAAAATAAAATTTATTTTATTTTTAACCCAAAATACGCATTTTCAAAATTTAAAAAAAATTCCGGCCCTGAACGAGAGCGTTTGTTTGTACCTCGTCACTAACGGTTTATTTATTCCGTATTTCCTCACAAATATAGTTGCTTTGAAAAAGACCGCTTTATTAAAAGGTCGAAACAAATCTGTCAGCAAATAATAACATCTTTTTTTTTCTAAAAATGTTCGGATTCACATCCATTTACTTCATATATATATATATATAATATATATATATATATATATATATATATATATATATATATCCAAAAGTCCAGAGAAGAAATCTTACTTACGACACAAGAGTTTTATTAAAAAAAAACCTGTCGCAGTTTGAGAGCTCAATGTGTGCTCTTAATGTTAGTCACAGAGCAAATATATAAGTAAAGAAATAACAAAAGACTTAGAGATTTAGCATTATAGTTATTTGTCTAAGCTCCCTGAAATAGACTATAATGCTAAATCTACAAGTCTTTGTTATTTCTTTACTTATATATATATATATGGAGTGGCCTTTTGTCTGTATCAGCCATATAGCGAGGAAGTATATCCCCTTTTCGCTAGTGCTAGACCAAGGAGATTGTTTTTACTGAGGTGGGGCGCCAAACCTACAGTCAGCTCCCCACTTTACCGCATAGATCAGATAACCCAATCTGTGCTGCTCATACGCTGAGTTGGTGGGGACCGGTATCGAACTCGGAACCTTGTGATTCCTAGTCAGGTGCTGGGCTAAATCGTTCCTTTAACATACATTTATGGTGGGCAAAAATATCGAAAGACCCTTAGCAGTCAGTAAATATTTACTTCCCCTCCTAGAATTGACACAAGTAGCAGCTGCGGATGCTTCTAGACACACTCCGTACTTCTGATATTATTATTCACCCAAATTCTCACCATATTTCGCTAGGAAGTGTCAAATGATTTTATTGCAGAAAATATAGTACAGCAAATTATATTTTGTGTATGAGAAGTAGATCTTTTCCAACGGCGAATGTCTGCTTATAAATTTCAAGTGTTCATGTCCGGGGGGATAAGCTCACTGAGTCATTGTAAATTGATTTTATAACCATTGTTTTTATTTATTTAAAGGGAATAGATTTAATCACAAACGCATGAACATTTCTTTATTTGTTAAGATTATTATTGTATTATTTATTTCAATTGCACTGAAATACAACAATAAATAACAAATAAAGAAATACAACAATAAATAACAAATAAAGAAATCTTTTTTTTGTGTGTTTATTGATTTTAACTGCATATCAACCCGTCTGGGGTTATACCATGCCTAACGGTTAGAAAGTGTTGCATATCGTGTATTTACATTTATACTTTTTAGTAATTGGTTTTAACAATGTGTTAGCATTATTGGGTATTATGTTGTATGGTATTGATTTGTTTCATGTCTATATTTCATGGTATAATTTTATTTCCCTAAAAAAGAGAGAATATCCTCCATGTTGACATTTTCAAACAGATCTTTCATATAGTTTGCATTAAAATAACGGTTTCTGATGTGAGCACAAAACTTGCATTCCATGAATAAGTGTTTAATTGTCAAAGGTGTTTGAAATGTTCCACATTGTGGTTATTGTTCTTGTTTGAGTATATAGGAGTGCGTTAGTCTTGTATGATCAATGCGTAATCGGGACACAATGACTTGTTCCTTGCTAGACTTCGTTAAAGTTGGTCTCCAGCCTCCCAAAGTGGGTTTGATTAGGAAGAGTTTATTAGTTGTACTGAAATAAATAATGCATCAATAAACTTAACAAATAAAGAAATCTTCATGCTTTTGTGATTAAATCAATTCCCTTTAGATAAATAAAAACAAGTGTTATAAAAGCAGCTTTAATAGAAATATTACATGGCATAGACGAATATTTCAGTTAGTTCGGTTTGGTTTGTTTTGTTTTACGGCATATCAACATTGGTGGGTCATTTAATGCCGACTATGTTTTGTATTCTTACCGATAGTTTGGTAGAAAACAAATGTATATGTATTTACCAACCCCGCCGCACGAGCAGGTTGTGACACAAGGTCAATTTCTTAAGCTGAGTTCAACAGGTTTGAATTCAGAGTTTTCTTTCTCCTAGACTGGTTACCTAGCCAAGGTTAAAGAGCCCAGTCTGCGCTGCTATTTACCCATAGCTGGAGGGAGAATACGATTCATACCTTTCCCAAGGGTATTAGCATTAGCACTATATGAAATTCAAACAGCTTCGTCCAGGAATTGAACTGGGGTTGACGAGTCCATTTCCTACGACTCTAACCATTAGACCACGCGCCTCCATAAACAAATGTATATAAGTATAGATTTTAACTATTGTTCAATTACTCATATTTTTTAGTACAATCCCACTTCTTTTAGGAAATGTAAAATCCTGGATGGTTTCATTTTTGAGAAAAGTTTTTTCAAATTACTTGCTTGGTAGTATTTTTTACACTAGATCAAAGTCTATACACTCTAGAAGTATATGTTTAACTGTAAATCTCTCTTGGCATGTAGTGCGTATTGGGGGTTCTGTGCTCTCTAGTAAATGATGATGGGTGATGTAGTTTTGACCTATGTGAAAATACGTCCGAATTGATTTGATATACGAGGAAATTGAGTTGCGATCGAAACAAATTAAACTCGTAAGTCAAGTCAAAAATATTATTGCCACATAATTAATTCCATTCTATCTTATTATTTTTTTATACTATACAGTGCTATGTTGTTATCTAAAAAAAGACTTAGGAAAAGAAATTAGGGTATTTTGAGGGAGCTGAAACGAATTAATGAAATTTCAGTTTATTTTCATTGGTCCTAATTGACTTGATATACAAAGAAATTGAGTTGCGAGCTGAACAGATTAAACTCGTAAGTCAAATCAAACATATTATAACTCATAATTAATTCCATTCTAT
>CM042162.1:31707762-31712762 GCA_023376005.1 Doryteuthis pealeii | reverse complement strand
TAAAATTGTTTAGAAATAATCATTTGTAAAAAAACAAAACAAAGTATTCTCTAAAAAGTAAAATTTATCATAGACAGTGAATAGACGTTTAAATGTTTATTAAAAAAAGCCTTCCGTCTACAAGAGACGATGGAGCAGTGTCAAATTTTTTTTTGTATCGCATAGCCTGGGCGGGTTCGCATGGAGGATAAACTGTTGCCCATGCAGCAAATCCCCCCTCTCCACACTGCCGATGTGATCCAAAGGAAAGTTAAGGTACCAATGCGGTTTGGCAACGGTAGTGTTGCAGGAGTTGATGGATAGCACTGGATTTCAGCATCACACCACCTTTAGGGACTCCAGCTCCTGATTTGTTTTCGGAGTTTACTCCCCTAGCCTTTCCTTGAAGGCAGCAGAGGTTTTGAGTCGGACTTTTCCTTGTTCGAGATGAGTTGCCGACTAAGGCTAAAGAGCCCGTTTTAACCCACTTGGGGATCCATGCGAGTAACATGTATCATAATCTTACTACTACTATTATTACTAGTATTATTTGTATTATTCGGACTATTGACCTCATCTTTATTGTTATCTGTACAACGTTCCGGCCGATGTCTCCTCCGGCCTTCTTCATGTATTTCTTGTCGGACTCGGGAGCTTTCTCGGAGGGCACATCGGCTGAAACGTTGTACCGATAACAATAAAGATAAGGTCAATAGTCCGAATAATACAAATAATACTAATTATAAAGCCTCATCTAAAAAATCCAAAGAAATACTTATACCTATATGAATAGATATAATATAATTATATATAATTTGAAACTAACAGCAACGGACAAAACTAATCAAAAACTCATTAGCTAGGCACCCTAACCTAAGGAACGTATATAAAAAGTAAAAGTAAAGTCGACGGGGCGGCCTAAAGTCGGTATCAGCCGGTTAGCGAGGGAGTCTATCCCCTTTTCAATAGCGCTAGACCAAGGAGATTGTTTTTTAGCATCTGAGGTGGAGCGCCACACCTACCATCAGCTCCTTACTTTACCGCACAGATCCCTGTGCTACTCATACGCTGATTTGGCGAGGACCGGTATCGAACTAGGGACCTTGTAGTTTCTAGCCGAAAGCTCTACCGACTGAGCTAACCCGGCCCATAAGGAACGTATATACAGATTTTAGTCTTCTGGTTAAATTCTTTTGGATTATTTTTTCATATATGATGAATTTTTAAGGAACGTATATACAGATTTTAAAAAATCCATCATATATGAAAAAATAATCCAAAAGAATTTAACCAGAAGACTGTTTTCACTCAACACATGGACACGTCACTTTTTCATTTCTATTATAATATAAAACATTATTATTTTTCTGAACTGTAATTGTTACAATCTTTTGGGCCATCCTTGTAGGCCTTAAGCCAGAGTGCTTCTCCAGTGGAATTGGATCCTTGGTAAATTCCATGGTAATGAATCCTTTGGTTCCTCTGGTAAAGAGTCCTCAGTTCCTTCGTCAATGGTCGTAAGTTCCTTCTGAATATGGTTTCAAGTATCAAATAATATTTTAATATTAACATTTTAAGAAAAATAAAAGAAGAGAATTATACAGTCCAAACGGATATCATTAAGTATTATTTATTACTATTATTTATTATTTATGCTTTTCATATATGTATATGTTTATTTTGTTTTACGGCATATCAATCCTTTTTGGGTCATTTAATGTCAAATGAACTGTGGCAAGAACTAGTGTTTAAGTAGTGAATCAGCCACGCATGATGGTTGTTGATTGGCCGAAGGAGTAAACCACGTGTCCCTTGGCTAGTATATAAATTTAGGGTGGGAATTGGAGCACACCTTATATCCAAAAAACTCAATTGTTCAAATCCGGGAGGTCTTAATTACATTTCACTTAGCGTTAATACCCTTGGAAAAGGTATGAATTCTACTCTCCCTCCAGCTATGGGTAAATAGTAGGGCAGATTGGGCTCTTTAACATTGGTTAGGCAACCAGTCTAGGAGAAGGGAAAATCTGAATTCAAACCTGTTAAACTCCGCTTCAGAAATTGACCTTGTGTCACATCCTGCTCGTGCGGAGGAGTTGGTAAATATATATATCTAAAAAAACTCCAACAGTAATCGATATTTTTTTAGAAGGATAGAAAGTGTATTGAGAGAAACGTTCTTATTCCTTGGTAGCCGTCGTTTTTTAAAACAAAAGTTGATGTGATCGGTACAAGTAAGTACGTTTAAAAGATGAGACGTATTTTCTTAAAGCGATATAATAAATTAAAACGTTAATATTAAAATATTATTTGATACTTGAAACCATATAATTGAGTGCAAACAAATTATTATTATGAAATAGGAATAGTAGAATTTACAGAAGGAAGGTGAAGTTACGTCCGACAATACAGTCTAGTTACTTAAAACCATAGAATTGTGTATTAGGTTGTTAAGGGTCACAAATAAAGACAAAAAACTGGTGAAAGTTGACACAAGTGTATTGAACAGAGAAAGTAGAATTTACAAGAAGGAATGTGAAGTTACGTCTGACAATAGAGTCTAGAACTGAATCGCGTCGCTTACCCCAAGCTACGATTGTCTTTGCTACTTATAGTAGTAGTAGGATCATTCCATTATGTAGATAGGTTATATCACCTATAACAGTGTATAAATCATTTGTATTAAATATTAAGTAGGAAAACCTCAAATCAAAATGGTGTCCAAACAAATGATTATAGACAAATAAATTTCTATTAAAAAAATGCAATTATGATTACTATGATTTAAATCTAACATTTAAAATTAAATCAGATTTCAGCATTAAATAACCCAATAGGTGTTGATAAGCCATTAAAAAAATAAAAGAAGAGAATTATACAGTCGAAACGGATATCATTAAGTATTATTTATTATTTATGCATTTCATATATGTATATGTTTATTTTGTTTTACGGCATATCAACCCTTTTTGAGTCATTTAATGTCAAATCAAGTCATTTTTTATCAGATTGCTTACAGTACCTGTGGTTCTTTAAATCGTCACCCATTGAACAGGCTCTTTGCTGCTTAACTTCAGTGATCTACCGGAACTTGTGTTACATAATTATTAGATTCTTAATATTTATGTACAGTAGTGTAGAAATCAAAATGGTTGTTATAAGTTGCAGCCCACGGCCTTGAAGGATTTGAATGACAAGGCTTGACCTGTCCTGATCCTTCCTTTCGGTAGATACCGTGAGAATCGGTGGAGAAGAACCTCTTCCGGTTTAGATTAGAAATAGATTTTAGTCAGTCGAGCAGAAACCACGACGGTGGTGAGTCGTGTATTGCACGCTCCGACTCAATCTGCGCAGGTAGTCTGGTGGGGATTTCGAAATAAATATGATCTAAGTAAATCGAAGTCTTGTGTTATTATCTAAAAACTACCAATGACACAGGGCTTCTGATAAAGAGAAATCCCCAATGGAAGACCAGACACAAAGTCCCCAAGACGAAGTCCAGACGCTAGAAGAGACGCTAGAAGAACAGAAGAAGTATAGAAATAAGAAGTAAGGAAAGAGGTATGCAACACTTGGCCGTAATGCTTTGATGTTGAATAACCCACGAATGTTGATATGCCATTAAAGAAAGAAACCAAAGTTAACCTTAATAAAAAATGATTATGGCATGCCAACCCCTTTCAGGTCATTTAATGCCGAATCTTGTCATTCTGACTTAGGTTGCTTATAGCCCGGCGTCTTAAGTAGTAATCCAATTAAGTAATGAACAAGCTCTTTGTTGCTTAACTTCGATGATCTACTAGGAACCGGTGTCTTCAACGTGATATGACAGTACGCTACAAGGCCAGAGAACCCCGTCTTGGTCGGGACCTGACTCGATGCAACATTTTACTTTACCACTTTGCATAATTGTATGGTGGCATAGGGCTTTTGAAAAGTTCTGTAGCGAAAGCTCTAAAGGAATGGAAAACACCAATAACGGTTACTGATCCCAAACTGACCTCGGAGGCGATAATATCGCAAATCACGTGAGATTTAGTTAGGCAGTTTGCAGCCAGAACCCGGGTGGGATAATGAGTCAGAAGGGCTAAAATAAAATCTTTGATCAAAGCCATGAGTCTTGTTGATTAGTTATTACATGACTTAAACGCATGCCCTCAGTTAGAAGACAAGGCAACGAAGATGCAAAGAAGTAAAGCAAGAAGTTAGATGTAGACGATTATGGCCGGAATAGAAAGAGAAGAAGTGAAGATCCAATCGACTAGACGAAAAACAACCACGTAAGTTATCTATCTGTCTATCTCTCACCGATTGCCTCTACTCTCTCTATCACATAAGAACTCTTGTCATGTACCCGACGAGAACAGACGGCGTTACGAACACAGACACATAGGTAGGGGTCTTTGAATTCTAAGATTCCCCTTTTGCGCATACCAGATTGCATCTTACCAAGCCTAGTGGTTGGTTGTTGTTTTATATGCATTTTTGGTCATTTAATGCCAAAGTCAATGTAATTTTGATTATCAGATTTGCTAACAGGTACCTTACTGTTGTTTAAATGGTCACCCATATAAGTTATTGAACAGGCATCTTTAACTTTAACTTCCGGTGATCTACCTGGAAACCGGATGCTTTTAACGTCGACTTGACCGTAAGTCAAGGCCATGACAACGCGTTAGTTGTAATTGGTTAACGTCATGGGAAATGGGACTCGTCCGGCCCCGAGTTCAAATCCTGGACATGGGGAATTTGCATTTCACTTTAGCTCACTAATATACTTGAGAAAGGTAAGGAATCCTATCTCCCAACACCTATGGGGTAAACAGCAGAAAACTCTGAATTCAAACCTGATCTCTAAATTTTGCTAATAAACTGACCTCTGTGTCACATCCTGCTTGTGCGGAGGAGGTTGGTAAATATATTATATTTACCAAACCCTCCGACACGAGCAGTACACCAAGGCAAATTTCTTAAGCGAAGTTCAACAGTTTGAATCAGAGTTTTTCCTCATCTCTCTCCTG
>CM042162.1:31687832-31707662 GCA_023376005.1 Doryteuthis pealeii | reverse complement strand
ACTTCCAGCGTTAATAATCCCCTGGAAAAAGGATGCAAATTCTAACTCTGCGCCAACAGCATACGGGTAAATAGTAGGGCAGATTGGGCTTTTTTCTTAACATTGGTTAGGCAACCAGTCTAGGAGAAGGGAAAATCTGAATTCAAACCTGTTAAACTCCGTTCCAAGAAATTGACCTTGTGTCACCATCCTGCTCTGTTGGCGGAGGAGTTGGTATAAATCTTATTATATCTAAAAAAACTCAATCAGTAATTCACGATTATTTTTCTAAAAAGATGAGAAAGTGTCATTGAGAGACAATGTTCTTATTCTCTTAGAGTTAGCTGAGTTTCTGAAAACAAAAGTTTGATGTGATCGGTACCATAAAGTGAGTACGTTTAAAAAGATGAGACGTAATTTTCCTTAAAGCGCATATATAAATTAAAATGTTAATATTAAAATATTATTTGATACTTGAAACCAATATAATTGAGTGCAAACAAATTATTATTATGAAATAGGAATAGTAAAGAATTTACCAGAAGGAAAGGTGAAGTTACGTCCCGACAATACAGTATAGTTACTTAAAACTAAATAGAATTGTGTATTGAGGTTGTTAAGGGTCACAATAAAGACATATACGAACTGGTTGAAAGTTGAACATCACAAGTGTATTGAACAGTAGAAAATGTAGATTCTAAAAAAGGAAGGTGAAGTAATACCAGCTCCGACAATACAGTCTTAGAACTGATACGTCGTCGCTTACCCCAAAGCTAACAATTGATCTTTGCTACTTATAGTGTAGTAGTAGGTATTACCATTATGTCAATGATAGTGTTATATCACCTTAAACCAGCTGTAATAAATCATTTGGTATTAAATATTGAGAGACGGAAAACCTCAATCAAATGGTGTCCAAACAAATGACTTATTAGACAAAGTAAATTTATATTAATAAAATATTAATGCAATTATAATTACTTATACGAATCTATAAACAGATTAAAATTTATATATTCAGACTCTAGCGAGTATAAATGACTCCAATTAGGTGTTTGATTAAGCCAATTAATAAAAATTATAAGAGAGAGAATTCATATGCAGTCGAAACTGGTATATCATTAAAGTATTATTTATTAATTATTATGTATCGCTTTTCATAAGATGTATGGAATGTCTTTATTTTGTTTTACTCCGTGCATATCAATACCTTTTTGAGTCATTTAATGTCAATTCAAGTCAATATTTTTAATCAGATTTGCTTACAGTACCTGTGTTCTTTTAAATCGTATATAATATTATATATATAATATATATATATATATATCACCATTGAACGGCTCTTTGCTGCTTAAACTTTAATGTACATAGTGAGTAGAAATAAAATGGTTTGTTATAAGTTGCCCAGTTCTCCACGGCCTTGAAGGAATTTTGAATCGACAAGGCTTGAACCTTGTTCCTGATCCTTCCTTTACGGTAGATACCTACTGTGTGTGTGTGTGTATTGTGTGTGTGGAGTAATCGGTGGAGAAGGACCTCTGCCGGTTTTAGATTATGAACTAGTGTGTGGTTTTAGTCAGTTCCGTCTCAGAAACCAGCGAGCTGGTGAGTCGTGAGTAATGCACGGGCCGATCAATCTGCACAGGTAGCTGGTGGGGATTATCCGGAATAAATAATGACTCTAAGTAAATCGAAGTCTTGTGTTAATTTATCCTCAGGATAATACCAATGACACAGGTGCTCTACTGATAGAAGAGAAATCCCCAATTGGAAGAACGCAGACACGAAGTCCGGGTCAGGCCCAAGGACGAAGTCCCAGACGCTTAGAAGAGACGCTAGAAACAGAAAAAGATAGAAGTAAGAACGTAAGGAAAGAAGGTAGTCAACCTTGGCCGTAATGCTCTCTGATGTTGAATTAACCCACGATGTTGATGAGTGGCCATTACAAGAAAGAAATCCAAGTTGAATCCTTAATAGAAAAGAATGATCTATGGCATCCAACACACAACCCTTTCGGGCATTTAATGCCGAATCCTTGTCCATTTTGATTAGGTTGCTTTATAGCCCCGGCGTCTAAAGTAAGTAATCAATTAAGTAATGATAGAGCAAACTGGAAGCTTCTTTGTTGCTTAACTTGAGATGACTATCTAAGGCAACCGGTGTCTTCAGATTCGTGGTATATGACAGTTACGCGCTGCAAGTAAGGGCGCAGAGAACACGTCTTGGTTTCGGGACTCTGACTGCGATACACACATTTTTAAACCTTTAACCACTTTGCATAATGCTCAGTTGGCGTTAGGGCTTTTGACACAAGTTACTTGTAGCGAAAAGCTCTGAAGGAATGTGAAACCCATATTACGGTTACTGACCTCAACTGACTCGGAGGCCGAGAAATCGCAAATCACGTGAGATTTATGATTAGTCAGTCTGTGCCAGCCAGAACCCGGGTGGTGATAATGTACGTCAAAGAAGGCTAAAAATAAAAATCTTTGCTCAAAGCCATGATGTCTTGTTGTATTTAGTAAGTACAGGACCTTAAACGAACCACTGCCACTCAGTTAGAAGACAAGGCATACGAAAGAATACACAAGAAGTAAACAAGAACTTAGATGTAGACGATTACGGCCGGAATAGAAAGAGAAGAAGTGAAGATCCAATCAACTAGACGAAAAACAACCACGTAAGTTATCTATCTGTCTATCTCTCACCTCTACTCTCTCTATCACATAAGAACTCTTGTCATGTACCCGACGAGAAAGGGGTACGTAACACAGACACGTTGGTAGGGGCTTTGAATTCTAAGATTCCCCTTTTGCAATACCAGTTTGCATCTTACAAGGCCAGTTGGTTGGTTGTTGTTGCATATCAAACCATCATGGGTCATTTAATGCCAAATCAAATAATTTTGATATCTGATTGCTAACAGTACCTACTGTTGTTTAAATGGTCACCCATATAAGTATTGAACAGGCTCTTTAACTTAACTTCGGTGATCTACCTGGAACCGGTGCTTTCAACGTCACTTGACCGTAAGGTACAAGGCCATGGAAACGCGTGGTGTAATGGTTAACGTCATGAAAAATGGACTCGTCGCTCCGAGTTCAAATCCTGGACGTGGGAATTGTATTTTCACTTAGCTCTAATATCCTTGAGAAAGGTATGAATCCTACTCTCCCAACAGCTATGGGTAAACAGCAGCCAACCCGTCTAGGAGAAAGAAAACTCTGAATTCAAACCTGATAAATTTTGCTTAATAAACTCAACTTGTGTCACATTCTGCTCGTGTGGAAGGGTTGGTAAATATATATATTTATCAACCCCTCCGCACGAGCAGGATGTGACACACGGTCAATTTCTTAAGCGGAGTTCACCAGGTTTGAATTAAGAGTTTTCCTTCTCCTAGACCGGTTGCCTAACCAAGGTTAAAGAGCCCAGTCCAACCTGCTATTTATCCATAGCTGAAGGGAGAGTAAGATTCATACCTTTCCCAAGGGTATTAGCGCTTAGTGAAATGCAATTACCACATCCAGGATTTGAACTCGGGGCGACGAGTCCATTTCCCATGACTTTAACCATTAGACCACGCGCTTCCTACCTGGTTGGTAAATATGTACAAGGCCAGAGAACCCCTTATTTGATAAAGAATAGAATAAATGACAGCAACGTGAAGTGAAATGTATTTGTGTTTGCGTTGTGCATCCAGGATTCGAACTCGGACCGCCGAGTCCATATCCGACAACGATAACTGCTACCCGGTTTGTGCCTACTCAATAATTGGATATAGTACGCATAATTCATTGGAGCCGCTTCTTGGTCGAATAAGTATTAATTTGATTTGATTTCAAGTGTGTTAACACCATTCTCTGAGAGACTGGGTAAAGAGGTTAATTCAGAGGTATCTTTGTAAGCATGTTAGACTCATCAGAGGCCGGAAAGGTGTCTCGATAAATCTTATTAGTAAAAATAAGAAAAAGTGGATGTGAGGAAAGAGGCGAGGAAGGAGGTGTTGATATTAGATTAGTGACAAAAAATAGAAAGATTGGAGAGGGGGGAAGGATACTAGAGAAGAAGAAAGAAAAAAGAAAGAAAGAAAGATTGAACTGATTGAAGAAACAAAAAGAGGAGAAAAAAGGCGTGAAAAAAAAAGAGCAAAGAGAATGAAAGGTGGAGGTGAGGAAAGAGGCGAGGAAGGAGGTTTGATATTAGATTAGGGACAAAGAAAGAAAGAGTGAGAGAGGGGGATGAGAAAAAAAAGAACGAAAGACAGAACTGATTGAAGAACAGAAAGAGGAAAAAAAAAAGGATGAGAAAAAGAGGTGAGGAAGGAGGTGAGGAAGGAGGTGGGGAAATTAGATTAGTGACAAAAAATAGAAAGAATTAGAGAGGGGGAGAGGTAATTGAGAAGAAGAAAGAAAAAAAGAAAAAAAAAAAAAGAACGAAAGACAAATTGATTGAAGAACAAAAAGAGGGAAAAAAGGGATGAGAAAAAAAGAGCAAAAGTGAATGAAAGTGGGGGTGTGGAAAGAGGCGAGGAAGGAGGTGTGGATATTAGATTAGTGACAAAAATAGAAAGAGTCAGAGAGAAAAAGAAAGGAGAAAGAAAGAAACAAAAAAGAACCACAGACAGAACTGATTGAAGAACAAAAAGAAGAAGAAAAAGACGAGGAAAAAGAGCAAATAGAAGTAAAGGTGGAGGTGAAGAAAGAGGTGAGGAAGGAGGTGAGGAAGGAGGTGTTGAAATTAGATTAGTGACAAAAATAGACAGAATGAGAGAGGAGGAAGGGTACTGGGGAAGAAGAAAGAAAAAAAGAAAGAAAAAAAGAACGAAAGACAAAACTGATTGAAAAACAAAAAGAGGAAAAAAAATAAAACGATGAGAAAAAAAGGAAAGAAAATAAAAGGTGAAGGTGAGGAAAGAGATTAGAAAATTAGATTAGTGACAAAAATACTAAGTGTAAGCGAGGGGGGGGGGGAGAAGTGTTCAGGACAAGATAAAGAAAAAAAATGAAAGAAAGGATAAAAGAAAGACAATACTGATTGAAGAACAAAAAGAAGAAAACGAAAAAAAAGATGAGAAAAGACGAGCAAAGAGAAGACGCGACAAAAAAAGAAAAGTGAATGAATAATATATGAGGAATGAGCAAAAGAAGGATATGAAAAGAAAGAGTTCGAAGGAATGATTTGAATGAATAATCCTTTGAAGAAGAAGAAAATGCAAGAGAAGAGACAAAGAAGACGAATCAATGTGTAATAAAATATAGCTTAAAAAAGGAACGACAAAGAAGAAGAAGAAGAAGAAGAAGAGAGAGAAGAAGAACAACAACAACAACAACAACAACAACCAACGACAACAAAGAAGAGAAGAAGAGAAGAAGAAGAGAGGAGGAGGAAAGAGAAGAGGAGGAGGAGGAGGAAAAAGAAGAAAAGGAAGAAGGAGGAGGAGGAGGAAAGAAAGAAGAAGAGAGAAGGAGGAGGAGGAAGGAGGAAAAAGAAGAAGAAGAACAACAACAACAACAACAAAGAAGAAGAAGAAGAGAAGAAGAAGAAGAAGAAGAAGAGGGAGAGGAGGGAGGAAGAAGAAGAAGAAGAAGAAGAAGAAGAAGAAGAAGAGAACAACAACAACAACAAGCACGATCACGAAAATAATGATAGAAATGATAGAAATAAAGAAGGAAAAGAAGTGATAATGTCAAGAATAGAAAGAAACATGAGAAGAAGAATAAGAATAAGAATAAGAAGAAGAAGAAGAAGAAGAAGAAGAAGAATCATGTGTTTCTCTGTTAAAAGGTCGATTAAAATATTCTATAAATGATAAAAGTATGATTTATTGAATAATTTAATATTGAAAAATTGTATTAAACTCGAGTGTTCATAGAAATGTCTGGTCATGTACAAGGTACGTTCAAAATGTATTGGGAATTATTGGAATAGTTTTGTTATATAAGACATGCTAGAATCCACCACTTAAACTTATAGACTCTGCCTGGTGACGTGCAATAAACCACAGCCAATCAACAGCTTGAATACATGGATCGTTAACTATTTAATCGCTAATATAGACAGCCATTCTTTTGCACGTTATTCGACATTGACTGACGGACGTGCAACCAAAGGATCATACCCAACATTAAAGGACACCAAGGAACGACCAATGGATCATACCCAACACTAAGGGACACCAAGGAGCAAACAAAGGTTCATACCTAATACTGAGGGACACCAAGGAACAACCAAAGGATCATACCCAACACTGACGGACACCAAGGAGCAACCAAATGATCATACCTAACACTGAGGGACACCAAGGAAGACCAAAGGATCATACCCACACTGACGGACACCAAGGAGCAGCCAAAGGATCATACCCAACACTGAGGGACACCAAGGAACAACCAAAGGATTCCCCCAATATTAAGGGACACCAAGGAACGACCAAAGGATCATACCCAACACTGAGGGACACCAAGGAACAACCAAAGGATCATACCCAACACCGAGGGACACCAAAGAGCAACCAAAGTTTTCCCCACTAAGGATCACGCTCTGCTTAATACAAGGGGTCTTCGCTGGGGATTGCTCTCGCTTGAAGCCTAAAGATTGTCACAAAAACCGTAAAACAAACAAAATAAACAAACAAGAAAACTTTAAAATATAATTATGAACTTACTTATTGAGTAATATATTTTTGGTACAAATTGCCTTATCAGATTAAAGACAGAAATAGTGTAAAACATTTTGATATTAAATTGGATGATTTCAGAAATAATGGTAAGAAGAAGAGAGAGAGGGAAGATAAAATAAAAAGAGAAACAGAAAGAGTCAAATAAAGAAGAAAGAAAGAGAGAAAAGAAAGAAAGAAAGAAAGAAAAGAAAGAAATACGGATTCAAAAAAGACAGAAAGAAAGAAAGAAAGAAAGAAGAAAGGAAAGAAGAATACAGATCCGAAAAGAAAGAAAGAAAAAAGTAAGAAAAGAAATTAGAAAGAAGAAAAGGGTTTTAATAGATAATAATAAAGATAAGAGTTGAGTAGGAGGTAGAGAGAGAGAGAGAGAGAGAGAGAGAGAGAGAGAGAGAGAGAGAGAGAGAGAGAGAATAGTGTTAAAACATTTTGATATTAAATTGAATGATTTCAGAAATAATAGTAAGCAAAAAGAAATTAAGAGGGAATTTTAGGAATATATCGAAAAAAAAGATCTTATTCGACAAGATCGTGTGTAATTTAGTATCTTTAAAACAGAGAATCAATAATAGTGAATATTAAGATGATTGGGGTCATCATCTCTCATTTTTTTAAAACTGAAAATAGAATGGAATAAGACTTTTAAAAAAAGACTAATATCTTTGTAATTGCTAAAGGGAAAACAATTTTTCTGGTAATTTTCAAATTTGAAATTGATCTATTCAAACCCAAACATTATTATGTTATTTTTTAAATAAGTTTATTAAAAAGAATCGGATCGTTACACCACGCGCCTCCATATATACTTTAGTATGTGGTTGAAAATAGAGGATAAAAGTGGATATAACAACACAGCAAATAAATCCACATTTTCCTCTATTTTCAATAACATTTTATCGGATTTACTCAATTCTTCACTCGGCATACTTTAGTATATATTATCTCTGAATTTTTTTTAGATAAGGCTTGATAATTTTATGTCAAGTATGATTAACTGGGAAATGTTAGTTGATTAAATTTAAGAATAGCTTACCTATTTTTGTTATCACCTGTAGGTTAAATGGTGGGTTAAACCACATCATCCTTCTATTTTTGGCTTTATTTTTTCCTTTTTAGTGTTTCATTCTTTTGCTCTTTATTAAATCTAATCTTATTTCTAGTGTATCCAATATTATATAGAGCTTTACTATAAATTTTTGCTAATGCTGTAAAAAATTTGCTGGTTAGATGAATTTTTACTAATTCTGTATTCCACTAAGTCTGCGTTTTTCTTAATTATTGAGGATGGATGGTAAAATCCGGGGTTTACATATATGGGGTTTGTGTTTGGTTTGATGAAAAGTTCAAAATTACCTGTGAGGAGATTGAATGTAACATCAAGAAATTTCATAATGTTTGTGCTTCAGTGTTGTAATGTTTTATTAAAAAGAATCGGACCATTACACCACGCGCCTTCATATATACTTTAGCATGTGGTTGAAAATAGAGGAAAAAGTGGATATAACAACACATCAACTAAATCCACATTTTCCTCTATTTTCAATAACATTTTGTCGGATTTACACAATTCTTTAGTATATATTATCTCTCTGGATTTTTTAGATAAGGCTTGATAATTTGTATAAGGCCGTGAATTGAATAAAGTGTTGGATTCAAAGTTTCGTGAAGGCTCCAGATTACAACAAGAAGGTGAGGGAGTCTATCCCCTTTTCACTAGCGCTAGACCTTGAAGATTGTTTCTGCATCTGAGGTGGAGTATTACCATCAGTTAATTACTGTACCACACAGATCCCTGTGCTACTCATGCGCTGAGTTGGCGAGGGCCGGTCGTTTTTTGATCTCGATTAAGAAAGGACATGTTTTTCATTTACACCGTCAATATCCGGTTGTTTTAACAGACGAATTTTAGATTTGTTTTAAATTATAAAACTAACCCCTAACCCTAACCCCTAAAAAAAACTGGATATTGACGGTGTAAATGAAGAACATGTCCTTTCTTAATCGAGATCAAAAAGGGGTGCCTAATATGGTAATATGGTCCAAAAATTATACAACACACGAATTTTCTGATTTTAAACCTGTCCATTGTGTGCGTACGTTTATGCGTACGTTTATGCGTATGTTTGTGCTTGAATATGTATGTACAATCTAGTGTGCGTATTTCTAAGTATCTGCGCAGACCTGTGTGTCGTATTTTTCTTAGATTTTCTTAGGTCAATAATTAACATCAAACATTTCTTTGAACTATTTAGCAATAAAGAAATTGAGTAACTTCGGTATTTTGCTTAAAAGAAAACAGAATTTAAAAAAAATAAACGAACAGCAAGCCTCTTAAATAATTTAACGTCTTTAAACATTTAGATACGTATATATGTTTTTCTTTTTAGATTCATTGATCTTTTTCCTGTTAAAAAAAAAACATTATTCAGCCTAATGGTTGCTATTTGCACAAAATGTCAGACTTCGGATTTAGGTCATTAAATGTCGAGTACCCCTTCATCGTAATTACTCTCAGGTCCACTCTCATTATATATTAAAAAAATTGAATGTATGTATGAACCCAACCCCTCCGCTACAAACAGGTTGCGACACAAGGTCAATTTTATATACAGGGTGGACCAAAAATGATCTGACATATTTAGAGGCTTACTAAATAGATTACAAAAAGTCGCCATTTTTTGTGATCCCCCTCAATTTTGGAGAGCTAAAAACCGACATAACTCCGTCAATTTTTGGAATTGGAAGCTCAAATTTTGGGGAATGTCTAACTTTAGCATTGTCTACATATGTACAAAATTTTAGAAAAATTTGAATGTGTCAGATCATTTTGGTCCACGTTGTTTAATGTAAGATAATTTATGAGGAAGTGCGTCCCGGTCTCCTGCCTCAAAAATTGCTACCCGGTGACTATTAAAATAACGACCCGAGCTACGGTGTTACTTGAAAGAAAACAACCAACTTAGGGCGTTAAATGTATTTTAGGAGGGGGCGGGCTTCTCTTTTTGTCGTAATTCTTATTTATTTATCGTAATTTGTCGTAATTCTTGTTTATTTATCGCAATTTATCGTAATTCTTGTTTATTTATCGTAATTTGTCGTAATTCTTGATTATTTATCGCAATTTATCGTAATTCTTGTTTATTTATCGTAATTTGGGGTCGTTATTTTAATAGTCACCAGGTAGCAATTTATGAGGCGTGTGTGGTGACCCGTGATGCTTAAGGACAGAATCCATGACATCAGTACTCTACTTTGTTCCCTATTTGTGCTTGACATGTAGTCGGAGTGACTCGAAACGACAAATCGGCTGGTTACGTCAAGCCATAGTACCTATATGATTGGCAAGACACCAACACCTTCATCATGTATGTGCTAGATGGCGAGGTTTGAATTCTGGAGCTTTGGAGTGTGTGGACCACCCTTTCATCGCCATTGCTCCTAGGTCCACTCTAGCAGACTAGGAGAAGGAAACTTTGAATTCAAAATTGCTAAACTCCGATTAAAAATCTGACCCCACCCTGTTCATATGGAGCGGTTGGTAATCTATATATATATCTATATATAAAAGACAGTTTGGTATGTACGGGTTGACATATAACTCAGAAATTAGATGTTATTCAGATTCGAAATCTTGCATACACCTTGACAACCTTATAACTAAAAAAACACACCAAATTTGGTTATTGATTTTTACTGATTAAGAGATATAATTAGAAAAAACTAAAATAAACAAATATTCTACTATACAAATTCTCGGCAATTTTTCTTTGATTTTTATAAAACATTTTCCTCTTATTTTCTCTCTTACTCCTGTTTTCTCCTCACTCACTCTCTGGTGTTCCCAATTTTTTTTAAAATCCGGTCATGGCTCGGGTACCTTTGCTAGTTATGTATAATCATTTACTCAGGATTAGTATTTTTTAAAACTACATAAAAGTAAGTAAAGTAGGCAGAATGGCTATTGTCGGTATCAGCCGGGCACGGAGGGAGTCTATACCCTTTTGCTTGCGCGCAAGACCAGGGAGATTTTTTTAGCGTCTGAGGTGGAGCGCCAAGCCGTGTTACTCATACGATGAGTTGGCGAGGACCGGTACTGAACCCGAAACCTTGTGGTTTCGAAGCGAATGCTCTGCCGTTAAACAACATAATTGTGTGCAAAGTGAAAGAAGTAAAGTCGTTAGGTGGCCTAAAGTCGGTATCAGCCAGACAGCAAGGGAGTCCCAATGAAGGTTGGCGAGAAATTGTCATGGATATCCGTGCAAATTTTGGGACATGATGATGGGTAATATAACAAAAAAAAAAGTAAAGTCGTCGGGGTGGCTTAAAGTCGGTATCAGCCAATCAGCAAGGGAGTCTATCCCCTTTTCACTAGCGCTAGACCAAGGAGATTGTCTGAGGTGGGGCGCCACACCTACCATCAGCTCTTTACTTTACCGCACAGATCCCTGTGCTACTCATACGCTGAGTTGGCGAGGGCCGGTATCGAATCCGGAACTAGAAACGTTGGTAAATAAATTTAATTAATTAAAGAGGAAAAGAAAGGAAAGACAGAAAGATGAAAAGAAAAGAAAGACAGAGAAACAGAGAAAGACAGAGAAACAGAGAGAGAGAGAGAGAGAGAGAGAGTATCGAACTAGAAACCTTGTGGTTTTCCAGACGAAGGCTCTACCGACTGAAAGAAAGTAAACAGCGTCGTGCAGAATTTGAACTCGGCTCGCCGAGTCCAATTTTTGTGACGACAACAATTACGCAACACGGGACTGCATATTCATGTTGGCAACGTTGGGATATCGATTTTCTACCGTGTTGATTTCACAACAGTCTCTATAGCCATGAAACTAGATATCTTCACTTCATTATATAAGTTGCCCAGTCGTGCGTACGTGTTCATTTAAAATTTAAATGTTAAGATTTGAAATTTAAAACAAAATTAAAGATTCATACATGATACTCTTAAAAGAAATAAAGATTTTTCATCAAACCTCGGAAGTAGAAAGCATTACTTTCAAAATACACATTGTATTCCATATATAATATATCTTATTATAATGGAGATTGTGTGTTTTTCTGTCTGTAACCGAAACTATATTACTAATCGAGTCACAATTCACATACTTATTTACATCACATTCTCCATGATTTGATTTAATCCTGAATCATTAAAAAAATTATCTTACATTATTAATACTGTTGACCATATCTACATTCTAATAACATGCAATTGTATTTATACATACAACAAAATGGCGGTTTGCAGTGTGAATGGGAAGGCTAATTTACATATTAATATTAAAAATTTGATTTTAATAAATATGTGCTTAGTATTATTGATTTCTAATTGTTTGGTTTTATCTTAATGAATATTATAAAAAGTCTCGGGAATAAATCTTAAAAGAAATCCATTAACAATATTAACTGTAATTCTATTCTTTACTTTATTACTAATTCTATTCTTTACTCTTTATCCTAATTTAACTAAATAGTTAAATTATGAAAATTTAGCAATAAAAGACGGGAGTGAAGAAAAAGCAAGTTTTAGTTGTTCCCTCTCTGTTTCAAATCTTTTTATCGGCATCTTATTTAGTTTCATTAGCCTTTTTAAGTTAACATATTTTATTACATTAAAATTTAAATACTTGCACCCGGAGGGTGCATATATTTGCTAGTAATAATAAAATACAATGTAATAAATTATGTACTACAATATGTCCGAATGTTTTTACTAAAATGTCAATGAGATTTTAATAAAATTTTTAATGCTTTTTTCAAAAAATATTAAAAATATTATCAATAAAAATATTAGTATTATTTTTCTTTGATGTAATGAATATGAGAACTTAAGTGTTTTTACCCATCTATGGGTTAAATAGAAAAACATGAGTTGATAAACAAAATTTATCCATTAAGAATTGAATTTTCAAAACTTTATCGGCATTAAATGACCCACTGAGGTTGATATGCCGCAAAACAAAACAAAACCAATTAAATGATTTTAGCAGATCAGAAACTCGCTCATATCTCAAATTTTATCTCACAACACAAAGCCAAAAATAGACACAGATTGTAATTCGAAAAACACGTAAGCTGGGGTATTAGTAAGTCAAGGTACCCTCTGGTACTGTCAACTACCGCCGACTATCACCTGCAGATAGGTAAGAACCCCCCACCAAAAAAAAAAGGAGTGAGGTCCTGAGTAACGATTAGATCATGAATACCACAGTTGGAGGCGCGTGGCGTAATGGCTAGAGTCGTTAGAAATGGACTCGTCGACCCGAGTTCAAATCTTGTACGAAGCTATTAGTTCACATAGCGCTAATACGTTAGGAAATGTGTGAATCCAACTACTCTCATATGAGATCACCGCCATGGCATTGAGGAAGCGCTGAACCTCGTTGTAGTAGCCAACTCCCTACACCACCTCGGACATTTTTGACACCCATAATGCTTTTTGCGTGCTAAAACCTAATAACTGCATGGACTTATTATTGGTGGTAGCGTCAATCAGAAGCTAAATCAGAAACGATTGTCAAGCCAAAATTTAGCGAGAAAGTGAAGCGCGCACAGAGAATAGTTTTCATGTGTCCCCGGTGCTTTGGAGACCTTTCTTGTGGGTTTACCGTTGTGTTCATCTTATGCTACTGCCGGGACAAATTATTTGTTTTTCAGTGTTTTGCATCTGCTGCGAGCCATACTTTGATCTCTTAGTGTAGCGTAATTATCTTGGTCTACGGGAATTGAAAGAAGAAACAAAAGTTAAAATTTGGAAGAGTAAATACTAAGCGGGGTACCTGTAATGTGACCGAAGAATGACCCCGGAAATAGAATTAAAAATAAAAACGGAAATTCCGGGTTCTGACCGGAACCAGATGTGACACCGGGACAAGAAATGGGAGTATCTGCCTCTTTTTCTTTCGGCCCTAGTAGGAGTCAGACGTTGGTCCCGGTCCCTCGTGTGGGTGTGGGACAGCGGTACAGAGTATGATACGATGAACATAGAATAATTTGACGACACTTCCTCTCTTTATCTCTGTCTTTCTGTTACATAATTATTAGATTCCTAACACTTATGTACCATTAGTGTAGAAACCAAAATAGCTGTTATAATTTGCAGCCGGCGGCCTTGAAGGATTGAGTGACTCGGCTGATCCTCCTTCTGGGGGATACCGTGAGAATCGGTGGAGAAGACCCTCTTCCAGTTTAGATTAGAAAGAAAGTTTGGTTCAGTATCGGTCAAACCACGAAGGTGGTAAGTCGTTTTAATCGCACGGCCGACTCAATCTGCGCAGGTAGTCTGGTGGGGATTTCGGAATAAAATATGATCTAAAGCAAATCGAAGTTTTGGGTTATTATCCAAAAACTACCAATGACACAGGGCTTCTGATAAAGAGAAATCCCCAACGGAAGACCAGACACGAAGTCCCCAAGACGAAGTCCAGACGCTAGAAGAAGATACCAAAGATGAGCAGAAGAATAATAGAAGTAAAGAGAGTATACAACATTTCCTTCTCTCTGAAAATGAGCCCACGAGCCTAGAAATAAATGCAAAGCCACTTGTGACTATACAACTTGCGTGTATGTTGTTTCTGAATTAACGAACATTACTACTACTAACGGCAACTACTACTAAAACTTGAGTTGGCCAATGCGACACATATCGGCCCGTTACAGTAGACTACTACTTCAACTAGTCTATTATATCCAATTCTTATGTCAGCGAATTTAAATCTCTACCGATTCTAATCGAATCCACCTCTTTAAGTAGTTCGTCTTAATTGCACACTTACCAGCTGTCAGTTGCAATAAGCAATAACATTTATAAGAAGTAACCGCTCGACATTTAATCATGTAAAAAATATAGTTTTTCAACAGAAAATTACGAGATCAGCCAAGAAATTATTGACTCAGGTTGTAAATTAACTTATATAAATGTTTACGTTGGACACGCCTGGTAACATTCAGTTCATGTCTCTCAGTTAAAAGTCACGCTCGGTAAATAATTCTTAGATTATTAGAAACTAGTGGTATTTACCCGGATGTGGTTCATAATACCTAATGTCGCTTGCCGGAAAACATACAACACGGAACATTACTGAGAAATAATCACTTCATTATTATTTTTATCATATATGTGCGAGAAGGTAGTAACTGGGGAGAATGGAGTACCCCTTCATTGACACTACTCCCAAATCTACTCTCATCTGGAGAGGCAGTACCTGTTAGGGCCCCATCTATGGATTAAATAGATACACAAATTAGTATAAAAAGAGTGTTAAAACACTCTTCTTTGGCCCTTACTTAGACCAGACGGGTGGTCGGAGAGGCCCCGCGAGTCAATCGGCTGGTCACATCAAGCTATAGCAATAATACGATTGTCCTATTATTCATCAATTGCTCTTATGTAGGTACTGGCAAAATGAGCCTAAAATGCGTTTTTGACCAAGTGACTTTAGCCCCCCGTACAGAAAATAATTTTTAAAAAATCAGAGAATTATAGGATTTTAATGAAATTTTCAGTGTTTATTTATCAATGAATGATCTTTATAATGCATTTTTTATTTTATTTCAAAACTTTCTAATTTTTTTCAGGTCAATTAATTTTGACCCCCGCCCCCTATGTTGGGGGCGTAACATTTTTTTCGAGTTGGTCTTATATTATACTAATTACAGTATAAATAATGAGATAAAAGACCAAAGTTATGAATTGAAACAAAAAAAATCTTTTACGGTGGCTTTTCTATGAGAAAATAAGTACCGAAAATTGAAAAATAAAATGTAAAAAAATAATAAATAATTAATTTTTTTGAGATTTCTTTTTTACTCATTTCGATACATTTTCAATAGAGTTTTTCTTCAAAACTTATTACTTTATGTATCTAAAATAAGGTTTGCATTAAATAGATATTTATTTCTAGAATCTAAAAACATTTTAAACTTAACATCAGGCTTTTCACATTTTAAATGAATTTTATATATTAATTTTTCATTGCAAAAATACTAAATTAAAGTTTTGAAATAAAATAACATGCATTATAAAATTCATTAATTGATAAATCAATACTGAAAAGTTCATTAAAATCTGATAATTATCTGATTTTTGGTAATATTTTTTGCAATCGCGAATGTTACATAAAAATTGTAAAGAAGCCAATAAAACCACTTAAAAAGGACCAAAAATGGCGCCGGCGAACAAAATTGCCCAAAACAAATCGTTTGAAATATATTAAAAATAAATTGCTAATGTAATGATATTTTTCTTTTTTAATGATGGTCATTATGTTACTACTTATCGATTTAGACAAAGTTTGACCTTAAATAATAGATTTAATTATTTTTAATTCGATTTTAAAACTCGTAGAAGAGGCTCAGTTTGCCAGTACCTACTCCTATGGCAACCTCCCCAACCCTAAAAATCAGCAAGCCGAATTCAAAGAAAGATAACCTTTATATATAAATCGGATAAGTCTTGATAATTTTAAAATGACACCATAATTTTTGCCATTGTTTGTTTTATTATTAGTTTCTTTTATTAGGTTATGTTTTTATTCCCAAACGTACTAAAAGCAATCTTATCTTTTATATGTAAGTATGTCCGGAGGAAACTTCGAAAATAAAACAATTAACGACAAAGTAAATATATACACATTAAATATCACCAGGGCTTGGTTTTTGAACAAAAATCATAGAGATTTGATTTATATTCGTGAAGATAATTAAAAAATAAAAATTAAATGATAATAGCATGGATTTTTTTTTTCATTTAATATTTCAGATAGTAGACATTAACATTTCTTTTCAGAGTAGCTGGATCAAAGCAAGGTCTATTTTTTTTACATAGGGACCAAAATGGGGAATCCCACGAGGATTCAACTAATGAATCAGTAATAATGGATCTGCGGGACTAGCTTTTAAAATCCCACTCTATCCAGGTGACGCCGGGTAGCCACTGCTAGTACATATATAAAAGGCAGCTGTGGGTATGTATGTATGTCCGGAGGAAACTACGAAAATAAAATGATTAACGACAAAGTAAATACGTATGCACATTCACTATCACCAGATCTTACTTTTTGAGCAAAAGTAATGAAGATAATTAAAAAATAAAATTTAAATAGTAACAGCATTTTTGCATTGAATATTTTATAGGGGGGGGGCATTAATTTTTTTTTAGAGTATCTGTGCACTTTTACTGACGGGGCGTTATAACGCATGGGGCATCCTGCGAGGATCCACCAAGTGATTCGGTAATAATGAATCTGCGATATCCTCTATCTTTTTGCCCTGTCCCATTTCTACCCATACGACGTCGGGTAGCGGCTTCTAGTTAACAATAAAGACGTCTGTGTGACCTTTTTCGCGACTTTGTTTGATTTTTTTTTGGTAATGATTTGTAAAGCTGAACAGTGACTTCGGCAGTTTCGACAAACACCGACCGCCATCTTCCTTTTTGGAATAATCAGCGCAATGTGGGGAAGGGGGGTAGTCGTTGAAACCGTATTGCCACGAACAGAGTCGTCGCAAGAATTCAAACGTGCCAGTATTGACAGCGTCTGACATTTGTTGAAAACCCCAACAGAAGACGCGAACAAAGAATTGGAAATTTATTTTATAAAAGCCACATCGGCATCCCGGTGGCGAGTGACTGAGGATCATGAAGTAGGGTGAAATATTTGGAATCATGTACTTTGTTAAGCGATACACGAAAGAATGAAAATAAAATTTTTAAAAAAAGATCTAAATAAATAATGACAGTATTTTATATCATTTATTCTTTTTTTTTTTCTTTTTTTAATTTTGGATTTTTGGGTGAAATATTTTGAGAAACGTGTAAAATGAAAATAAGAATAAAAAAAAAAGATCTAAACCAATAGTGACACTGTCTTTTATATATTTTTTTTATTTAATCTTATTTATTTTAACTCTTTGTTTTTGTTTTTTTTTTGTTATTTTTCTTTTTTTTTTTTTATTTATTTATTTATTTTGTATTTTTTGTTTTTGCTTTGGCGGATCTCGAACCTGCTGAGACAAAAAAATCTTTTAAGCTATTGGCAATGAGTTATTTGTGTTTTAATTCTTTTTCTTTTTTTCTTTTAAGTGATCTCAAAAGCCTTTGTTCGTACTTTCACGAACAATTGAATTTTAACTACACGATTTGCTTCGTGCAATAATCAGAAGTTTAAAGTTGTCTTTTCTCTTTCTTTATATTTTGAAATAAGTTGAAGTTTTCCTCAAGTTTTTCTGTTAACTTTTAACGTCGCATAATCACTTTAACCCTCATCGTCAAATCTTGCATACATTTATGGTATCCAAAACAGGCGATTTGTGAAAAGTAGATACTCACCAAGCCACATAATGATAGACATAGCCTATCATATTTTGTTAGGAAGTATAGTCTAGTGTAACGCAGCGCTTCTTTTTCACGATACTACCAATCGTATAGTATACGTGGCGTTGTGGATTTGGGCCACCGCGTCTTCAAATCACACGGTACTATTAGGACTTCTACGGTCGTGTCTCAGGGTTTGAAACGTTGTCTTGTTTATCTAGTAGTCGCCGTTTCTATTCAGCAAATTCTTCCACACTTCTTCGCGATATCACCTTACAAGACAAGTGGTTCTTCGTTGCGGTCAATTAACTTTCTATCTCCACGGGTATCTTTGGGCAGGGAGTCTCATTCATTAAAGAACTCGTAGTATTTCTTTGGCGTAGTAAAATTTATTTTCTTAATGTACGTTATTGAGAGAGAGAGGGAGTCGATTTCTGTAACACACGCGTTTCAGTCACCCGTCTATGACTAACTCGCCCAAACTGCCAACCCCGACTATCAAACCGACTCCACAGTCACAGACCAACTCAACTGTCGCAAAATCTAAGGTTCCCTCATTATATAGAAATGGTTGGGGAACTTTCTAGAATGTCGTGGAATCTTTCGAAGGTTCTAACTGTTCTACCAAATTGCACGTGTCAATTAAGAGGTCAACGGGTCAACCACCCTTTCTTCTGACAAACCGATTAAAAAAATTTAGTAGCAAAATCCTAGACTTCTTAGCTACGAATCGACTCACAGGTGATAACGAGTTTTACAATTACCCTCTTGCTTGCGCACTCCGGTAAGGTCTGAGAATCGTGCTACATCTTATTAAGGTTTCTCTGTGTCTGGCACAAGGTCACAAATATGGTGTTCCCGGGTAGGGCGCGCCATTATGCTACACTAGAATTTCAAATTATTCGTAGACTGGAAAACCACTGAGAATTTCGACTCAGGCCTGTAGTGACAAACCCATATATAGCCTATTTGGAAGCACGTGGTGTATGGTTAAAGTCATGGGTGATAAGTTTTTATGGGCAATCCTTTGGCCTTTAAGCAAGAGCACTTGTCCAGTGGAATTGGATACTCGGTAAAAGAGACCCTCGGTAATGAATCCTTTGGTTCCTCTGGTAAAAATTTATCAGTTCCTGGTAAACAGACCTTCGATAATGAATCCTTTGGTTACTCTGGTAATCGTATAAGTCCTTCCTGAGTATTGGTAAAGATCTGGTAATCCTATGTCCGTCCTTAGTGGGCGTAATTATAATGGAAATGTTGTATACTACTTTTTACGTAGTTTACTTACCAAGTAGGGGCCGGGTTAGCTCAGTCGGTAGAGCGTTCGGCTAGAAACCGCAAGGTTCTTTGTTCGATACCGGCCATAGCCAATTCAGCGTATGAGTAGCACAGGGATCAGCGCGGTAAAGTGAGGAGCTGATGGTAGGTGTGGCGCTCCACCTCAGATCCTAAACTAATCTCCTCGAGCTAGCGCTAGTGAAAAGGGGATAGACTCCCTCATTGTCTGGCTGATTCCGACATTAGGCTGCCTGGACGACTTAACTTACCAAGTTCTTCGGAATCTGTATCCAGTAACTCCAGACAGTGAACAGGTAATATATATAATAGGGGCAAGGTTGTGTTTATTGTCCGGTGCATGAGGCGCCTTAAAAAAGAGGAATAGCGAATAGATATACGCAATTTTTACACTGGCCACAGCATGAGCTTTGACTTATGCGTGGCTCCCGACAATAATCGGACGGACTGGTTTAGTTCAGTCGGTAGAGCACTTGCCTTGGAATCACAAGGTTCCTTGTTCGATACCGGCCGTCGACAACTCAGCCTATGATTAGCACAGGGATCTGTGTGG
>CM042162.1:31657832-31682832 GCA_023376005.1 Doryteuthis pealeii | reverse complement strand
GTTATGTATAATCATTTACTCAGGATTAGTAATTTTTAAAACTACATTAAAAGTAAGTAAAAGTAGCAGAATGAGCTATTGTCGCGTATCAGCGGGCACGTCGAGGGAGTCTATACCCTTTTTGCTTGCCGCAAGACCAGGAGATTTTTTTTAGCGTCTGAGGGTGGAAGCGCCAAGCCCGTGTTACTCAACGATTGAGTTGGCGAGGAACCGGTAACTCTGCAACCCGAAACCTTGTGGTTTCGAAAGCGATTTGCTCTGCCGTTAAACAACATTAATTGCTGTGAAAAGTGAAAGAAGTAAAGTCGTTAGGTTGGCCTAAAGTCGGTATCAGCCAAGACAGCAAGGAGTCCCAATGAAGGTTGCGCGAGAAAATTGTCATGGATATCGTGCAAATTTTGGAAAAACATGATGATGGGTAATATAACAAAAAAAAAGTAAAGTCGTCGGGGTGGCCTTAAAGTACGGTATCAGACCCAATCAAGCCAAGGGAGTCTATTCCCCTTTCACTAGCGCTAGACCAGGAGATTGTCTGAGTGGAGCGCCACACCTTACCATCAGCTCTTTACTTTAACCGCAACCGATCCCTGTGATACTCATACGCTGAGTTGGCGATGCCGGATCGGAATCCGAACTAGAAAACGTTGGTAAATAAATTTAATTAATTAAAAGCGAAAAGAAAAGAAAAAGAAAGAAAGAAAGATGAAAAGAAAAGAAAAAAACATAAAAAAATAAAAAAAAGATAAAAAAAAAAAAAAAAAAAAAAAAAAAAAAAACAAAAATAATAAAAATAAGCAAAAACAAATAAAGAAAAACCCAAAAAAAAAAAAAAATAAAAAAATAGAAAAAAAAGAAAAAAAAAAAAAACCGATAAAAAAAAAAATAAAAACAAAAAATAAAAAAAAAAAAAAAGAACGAACAAAGAAAAAAAAAAAAAAAAAAAAATAAAAAAAAAAAAGAAAAAAAAAAAAAAAAAAAAAAAAAAAACAAAAAAAAAAAAAAAACAAAGAATAAGGAAACAAAAAAAAAAACCAGAAAAAAGAAAAAAAAAAAAAAAACAAAAAAAAAAAATAAATAAAAAAAATAAAGAAAAAAAAAGAAAAAAAAAAGAAGAAAAAAAGAAAAAAAAAAAAGAAAAAAAAAAAAAAAAAAAAAAGAAAAAAAAAAAAAAAAAAAGAAAAACAAAACAAAAAAAAAAAAAAAAAAAAAAAAAAAAAAAACAAAAGAGAAAAAAAAAAAAAAAAAAAAAAAACAGACAAAAAAACAAAAAAATAAAAAAAAAAAAAAAAAGAAAAAAAAAAAAAAAAAAAAAAAAAAAAAAAAAAAAATAAAAAAAAAAAATAAGACAAAAAAAAAATAGAAAACAAAAAAAAAAAACAAAAAAAAAAGAAAAAAGAAAAGAAAAAAAAAAAAAAAAAAACAAAAGGATAGAAAAGAAAAAAAAAAAAAAAAAGAAAAAAAAAAAAAAAAAAACAAAAAAATAAAAAAAAAAAAAAAGAAAAAAAAGAAAAAAAAAAAAAAAAGACAAAAAAATAACAAAAAAAAAATAAAAAAAAAAGAAAAAAGAAAAAAAAGAAAAAAAAAAGAAAGAAAAAAAAAAAAAAAAACAGAAAAAAAAAAAAAAAAAAAAATAAAAAAAAAAAAAAAAAAAAGAGAAAAACAAAAAAAGAAGAGAAAAAAAAAAAGAGAAAAAAAAAAAAAGAAAAAAAAAAAAAAAGAAAATAAGAAACGAAAGAAAAAAAATAGAAAAAAATAAAAAAAAAAAGAATAAAAAAAAAAAAAACAAAAAGAAAAAAAAAAAAAAAGAAAAACAACAGAAAAAAAGAAAAAAAGAAAAAAAAAAAAAAAAAAAAAAATAATAAAAAGAAAAAAAAAAAAAAAGAATAACAGAAAGGAGAGAGAGAGAGAGAGGAGTATCGAACGTAGGAACCTTCGTGTTTTCCAGCCGAAACGCTCTACCGACTGAGAGAAGAAGAGAGAGAGAGATGAGAGAGAGAGCAGAAGAGAAGAGAGATGAGGGAGGAGAGCAGAGAGCAGAGAGAGAGTTATCGAACTAGAAAACCTTGTGGTCTACCGACTGAAGAAAGTAAACCAGCGTCGTGCAGAATTTAACTCGGCTCGCCGAGTCCAATTTTTGACGACGACAACAATTACGCAACACGGGACTGCATATTCATGTGCCAACGTTTGGGATATCGATTTTCTAACCGTTGTTGATTTCACAACAGTCTCATATAGCCCCCCCCAATGAAACTCAGATATCTTCACTTCATTTATATAAGTTGCTCAGTCGTGCGTACGTGTTCATTTAAAATTTAAATCGTTAGATTTGAAATTTTTAAAAAAACAAAATTAAAGATTCATACATGATGCTCTTTAAAAAGAAATAAAGATTTTCATCCCAAACCTCGGAAGTAGAAAGCATTACTTTCAAAATCACATTGTATTCCATAAAATATAATATATCTTTATCTTATAATTTGGGATGATTGTGTGTTGTTTCTGTTTCTGCTAACCGAAACTATAAATTAATAATACGAGTCACCAATTCACATACTTATTTACATCACATTCTCCATTGATTTGAATTTAAACCTCAATTATTAATAAAATTATTCTTTACATTATTAATACTGTGACCATATCTACATTCTAATAACATGCAATTGTATTTATACATTACACAAATGGCGGTTTGCCCAGTGTGAATGGGAAGGGGCTAATTTACATATTAATATTAAAAATTTGACTTTTAATAAAATGTGCATTAACAGTATTATTGATTATCTAATTGTTTGGTTTTATCTTTAATGAATATTATAAAAAGTCTCGGGAAATAAATCTTAAAAGAAATCCATTAACAATATTAACTGTAATTCTATTCTTTACTTTATTACTAATTCTAAATTCTTTCACTCTTCTATTCCTAATTTAACTAAATAGTTAAATTACTGAAAATTTAGCAATGAAGACGGGAGTGAAGTTAAAAGCAGTTTTAATTGTTTCCCTCTCTGTTTCAAATTCTTTTTATCGGCATCTTATTTAGTTTCATTAGCCTTTTTAAGTTAACATATTTTTATTACATTAAAATTTAAATACTTGCACCCGGAGGGCTGCATATATTTTGCTAGTAATAATTAAAATACAATGTAATAAATATGTACTACAATATGTCCGAAATGTTTTACTAAAATGGTCAATGAGATTTTTAATAAAATTGTTTAAATGCTTTTTTTCAAAAAATATTTAAAATTTATCAATAAAAATTATTAGTATTATTTTCTGTTGATGAATGAATATTGAACTTAAGTGTTTTTACCATCTATGTTAAATAGAAAAACATGAGTTGAATTGAAGTTTTCAAAACTTATCGGCATTTAAAATGACCCACTGAGTTGATATGCCGGCCAAAAACCAAAAACAAAAACCAATTAAAATGATTTTAGCATATCAGAAACTCGCTCATATCTTCCAAATTTTATCTCACCACACAAAGCCCAAAAATAGCACACAGATTGTAATTCGAAAAAAACACGGTTAAGCTGGGGGTATTAGTAAGTCAACGGTACCCTCTTGGTACTGTCAACTACCCGCCGACATCCACCTGCAGAAGAGCGTAAGAACCCCCCCCCAAAAAAAAAGTAGTGAGCGTCCTGAGTAACGATTAAGCATGAATAAACACCAGTTGGAGGAGAATGTGGCGTAATGGCTAGATTCGTAGGAAAATGGACTCGGTCAATCTGAGTTCAAATCTTTTACGAAGCTATTAGTTCACATAGCGCCAATAACGTTAGGAAATGTGTGAATCCCAACTACTCTCATATGAGATCACCGTCATGCATTTGCAGGGAAGCGCTGAACCTCGTGTAGTAGCTAACTCCCTACAACACCTCGGACATTTTTAGACACCCGTAATGTTTTTTGTGTTCTAAACACCTAATACTGCTATTGAACTTCACTCTTTGGCGTAAGCGTCAATCAGTAAGCTAAAATCAGAAACGACTGTCAAGCCCAAAATTTACCGAGGAAGCTGAAGGCGCACAGGGACAGTGGTATGCACAACAAATACAACAGTGTTGCCAATAACCGTCCAGAATAGTTTTCATGTGTCCCCGCGTGCTTTGGAGACCTTTCTTGTGGTTTACCCTTGTGTTCATCTTATGCTACTTCCCGGGGCAAAATTATTTTGTTTTTCCGTGTTTTTCATCTGCTTTGGAGCCATACCTTGATCTCTTAGTGTTAAGCGTAATTATTCTGTCTACGGCGTATTGAAAAGAGAAAGAGGGGAAAAAAGAAATAAACAAAACAAGGCTTAAATTTGCGGAAGAGTAAATACTTTAAGTGCTCGCTCAGGTGCAGTTAATGTGACCGGAAGAATGACCCCGGAAATTAGATTTAAAAATAAAAAACGGAAGTTCCGGGTTCTGACCTGAACCAGATGTGACACCGAGACGAGAAACGGTGAGAATCTGCCTCCTTTTTTCTTTTCGGCCCTAGTCGGAGTCAGACGTTGGTCCCGGTCCCTCGTCTGGCGTGTGGGAGAGCGGTACAGAGTATGATACTATGAACATAGAATTTGACGACACTTCCTCTTGTGGGATATCTTCCCTTTGCCCGAAGAGTTATCTTCCCGCTGGGTTCTTGTGCCGGCACTAGGAGGTCTGTATTTAAGCGCGGGTTTCGAAAACTCCTGCCTCTTTAGGCTACATCTTCTGGGACGAGCACATGATTAGACCATTGTCACACCCTTCTCGGTGGGGTCTTTTTCCCCTAAGGCTATGTAACTCTCCTGGATCTTCGGCCCTCATCACAGTAAGTGATTTTGTATTTACGGACTCTCCAGTTCCTTTTTATCTCCACTCTTGATGTTTATGTACATGTATCTTTATTGTTTCTGTATCTTGTCCTATTTCTGTGCCTGTTTTTTCCAACAAATGTGCGGAAATTATGTGTTTCAACAAGTTTATAACATATGTTTAAACCTTGAACCTTACACTCTCTTTATCTACTGTCTTTCCTTCTCTCCTGAAAATGAGTCCCACGACCTGAAATAAATGCAAAGCGCCTTGTGACTATACAACTTGCGTGTATGTGTTTTCTGAATTAACGAACATTAGCTACTACTATACGCGCAACTACTACTAAACTTGAGTTGGCCTACTGCGACACATATCACCCCGTTACCAGTAGAACTACTACTTCAACTAGTCTAATTTATCCCAATTCTTATGTCAGCGAATTTAAATCTCTACCGATTCTAATCGAATTCGCACCTCTTTTATAGTAGTTCGTTGCTTAATTGCACACTTACAAGCTGTCAGTTGCAATAAGACAATAACATTTTATAAGAAGTACGCTTCGAACATTTAATCATGTAAAAAAATATAGTTTTTCAACAGAAAAATTACGAGATCAGCCAAGAAATTATTGACTCAGGCTTGTAATTAACTTATATAAATGTTTTACGTGGTACACGCCTGGTAACTTCCAGTTCATGTCTCTCAGTTAAAAGTCCACGGCCTCCGTAAATAATTCTAGATTATTAGAACTAGTCGGTTATTACCGGATGTGGTTCATAATACCTAATGTCGCTTGCCGGAAAACATAACAACACAAAGGAACATTTACTCAAGAAATAGTGCACTTCATTATTATTTTAATCATGATATGTGCGGAAGGTAGTAACTGGGATGAGAATGGAGTACACCTTCATCTGACTACTACTTAACCGCAAGCTTCTACTCTCATAACTGGTTATGAGGTAATCAACGATAATCTAGACTCTGTTTAGGCCGCATCTATGGTATTAAATAGTATACACAAATTAGTATATAAAAAAGGGTGTTAAAAACACTCTTCTTTTTGGCCCTTACTTAGTCACAGACGTATTGGTGGCTGACGGAAGGTGCCGCGACGTAAACAATCGAGCTGGTCACATCAAGCTAATATAGCAGATAATACGATTGATACCTATTATTCATCAATTCTCTTGATGTAGGCTACTGGCAAAATGAGGCACTAAAATGCGTTTTGACAAAATGACTTTGCCCGCCCAGTACAGAAAATAATTTTAAAAAATTCAGAGAATTATACCGGATTATTAATGAAATTTCCAGTGTTTATCATTTATGAATGATATGACGTATTAGTACATGCACGGTTTTAGTGTGTACCTCAAACTTCTAACTTTTTTCGACTCAGCACCCAGCCCTAAAAAACAATCACCACGACCACCAGTCCCTATCATATTGGTTCAACTTTTACTTCCTCAAAACTTTCTAATTTTTTTCGGGTACTAATTTTGACCCCCCCCCCCTTATGTTGGGGGCGTAACATTTTTTTCGAGTTGGTCTTATACTATCTAATTACAGTATAAATAATGAGATAAAAGACCAAAGTTATGAATTGAAACAAAAAAATATTTTACGTTGGCTTTTCTATAAGAAAAATAAGTACCGAAAAATTAAAAATAAAATGTAAAAAAATAATAATAATTAATTTTTTTGAGATTTCTTTTTTACCATTTCGATACATTTTTCATAGAGTTTTTCTTCAAAACTTATTACTTTATGTATCTAAATAAGGTTTGCATTAAATAGATATTTATTTTAGAATCTAAAATATAACATTTTAAACTTAACATCAGGCTTTTCACATTTTAAATGAATTTATATATTAATTTTTCATTGCAAAATACTAAATTAAAGTTTTGAAATAAAAATAACATGCATTAATGATTAAATTCAATACTGAAAAGTTCATTAAAATCTGATAATTATCTGATTTTTGGTAATATTTTTTTTGCAATCGCGAATGTTACATACAAATTGTAAAGAAGCCAATAAAACCACTTAAAGAACCAAAAATGCGCCGGCGAACAAAATTGCCCAAAACAAATCGTTTGAAATATATAAAAATAAATTGCTAATGTAATGATATTTTTCTTTTTTAATGATTGTCATTATGTTACTACTTATCGATTAGACAAAGTTTGACCTTAAATAATAAATTTATTATTTTTTAATTCGATTTAAAACTCGTAGAAGAGGCTCAGTTTGCCAGTACCTACTCCTATGGCAACCTCCCAACCCTAAAAATCTAGCAAGCCGAATTCAAGAAAGATAACTTATATATAAATCGGATAAGTCTTGATAATTTTAAAATGACACCCCAATTTTTGCCATTGTTTGTTTTATTATTAGTTTCTTTTTAATAAAAGTTATGTTTATTTCCCAATCTTATCTTTTATATGTAAGTATGTCCGGAGAAACTTCGAAAATAAAACAATTAACGACAAATTAAATATATATACACATTAAATATCACCAGGGCTTGGTTTTTGAACAAAAATAATAGAGATTGATTTATATTCGTGAAGATATTAAAAAATAAAAATAATGATAATTAGCATGGATTTTTTTTTCATTTAATATTTAGATAGTAGACATTAACATTTCTTTTCAGAATAGCTGGATCAATGGAAGTCTATTTTTTTTACATAGGAATTTAAATGGGGCATCCTACAAGGATTCAACTAATGAATCAATAATAATGGATCTGCGGGACTAGCTTTTAAAATCCAACCTTATCCAGGTGACGCGGGTAGCCACTGCTAGTCAATATTAAAAGGCAGCTGTGGGTATGTATGTATGTCCGGAGGAAAACTACGAAAATAAAATGATTAACGACAAATTAAATACGTATGCACATTCACTATCACCAGATCTTACTTTTTTGAGCAAAAAGTAATGAAGATAATTAAAAATAAAATTTAAATAGTAACAGCATTTTTGCATTAAATATTTTATAGGGGGGGGCATTTAATTTTTTTTCAGAGTATCTGTGCACTTTTACTGACGCCCCCAGGTCGGATTAACGCATGGGGCATCCTGCGAGGATCCACCAAGTGATTCGGTAATAATGAATCTGCGATATCCTCTATCTTTTTGCCCTGTCCCATCTCTACCCACACGACGTCGGGTAGCGGCTTCTAGTTAACAATAAGACGTCTGTGTGACCTTTTTCGCGACTTTGTTTGATTTTTTTTTTTTGTAATGATTTGTAAAGCTGAACAGTGACTTCGGCAGTTTCGACAAACACGACCACGCCATCTTCCTTTTTGGAATAATCAGCGCAATAGTGGTGAAGGGGGTGAGTCGTTTGAAACCGTATTTGCCACGAACAGAGTCGTCGCAAAGAATTCAACGTGCCAGTATTGACAGCGTCTGACATTTGTTGAAAACCCCAACAGAAGACGCGAACAAAGAATTGGAATTTATTTTTATAAAAGCACATCGGCATCCCGGTGGCGAGTGACTGAGGATCATGAAGTAGGGTGAAATATTTGAGAATCATGTACTTTGTTAAGCAGTACACGAAAGAATGAAAATAAAATTTTTAAAAAAAGATCTAAATAAATAATGACAGTATTTTATATCATTTATTCTTTTTTTTTTTTCTTTTTAATTTTTGGATTTTTGGGTGAAATATTTTGAGAAAACGTGTAAAATGAAAATAAGAATTAAAAAAAAAGATCTAAACCAATAGTGACACTGTCTTTTATATTATTTTTTTTATTTAATCTTATTTTATTTTACTCTTTGTTTTTGTTTTTTTTTTTAATTTTAATTTTTTTTGTTTTATTTATTTATTTATTTTTGTATTTTTTGTTTTGCTTTGGCGGATCTCGACCTGCTGAGACAAAAAAATCTTTTTAAGCTATTGCAATGAGTTATTTGTGTTTTAATTCTTTTTCTTTTTTTCTTTTAAGTGATACTCAAAAGCCTTTGTTCGTACTTTCACGAACAATTGAATTTAACTACACGATTGCTTTCGTGCAATATCAGAAGTTTAAAGTTGTCTTTTCTCTTTTCTTTTATATTTTGAAATAAGTTGAAGTTTTCCTCAAGTTTTTCTGTTAACTTTTAACGTCGCTAATACTTTAACCCTCATCGTCAAATCTTGCATAAATTTATGGTATCCAAAACAGGCGATTTGTGAAAAGTAAGATACTCACCAAGCCACATAAATGATAGACATAGCCTATCATATTTGTTTAGGAAGTATAGTCTAGTGTAAGTAGCGGCGTCTTTTTCACGATACTACCAATCGTATAGTATACGTGGCGTGTGGATTTGGGCCCACCGCATCTTCAAATCACACGGTTACTATTAGGACTTCTACGGTCGCTTGTCTCAGGGGTTTGAAACGTTGTCTTGTTTATCTAGTAGTTCGCCGTTTCTATTCAGCAAATTCTTCCACACTTCTTCGCGATATCACCTTACAAACAAGTTGGTTTCTTCGTTGCGGTCCAATTAACTTTCTATCTCCACGGGTACTTTGGGCAGGGGAGTCTCATTCATAAAAGAACTCGTGGTATTTCTTGGCGTAGTAAAATTTATTTTCTTAATGTAGTTATTTGAGAGAGAGAGGGAGTCGATTCTGTAACACACGCCTTTCATGTCACCCGTCCTATGAACTAACTCGCCCAAACTGCAACCCCGACTGTCAAACCGACTCCACAGTCACAGACCAACTCAACTGTCGCAAAATCTAAGGTTCCTCATTTATATAGAAATGGCTTGGGAACTTTCTAGAATGTCGTGGATCTTTTCGAAGGTTCTAACTGTTTCTACCAATTGCACGTGTCAATTAAAGGTCACGGGTCAACCACCCTTTCTCTGAACAAACCGATTAAAATAAATTTTAGTAGAAAATCGCTAGACTTCTTAGCTACGAATCGACTCACAGGTGATAACGAGTTTTACAATTACCCTCTTGCTTGCGCACTCCGGTAAGGTCTGAGAATCGTGCTACATCTTATTAAGGTTTCTCTGTGTCTGCGTACAAGGTCACCAAATATGGTGTTCCGGGTAGGGCGCGCCATTATGCTACACTAGAATTTCAAATTATTCGTAGACTGGAAAACACATGAGAATTTTCGACTCAGGCCTGTAGTGACAAACCCATATATAGCCTATTTGGAAGCACGTGGTGTATGGTTAAAGTCATGGGTGATAAGTTTTTTATGGGCAATCCTTTGGCCTTTAAGCAAGAGCACTGTCCAGTGGAATTGGATACTCGGTAAAAGAGTCCCTCGGTAATGAATCCTTTGGTTCTCTGGTAATCGTAAATTTCCTTCCTGAGTATTGGTAAAAGGTCCGGTAATCCTATGTCCGTCCTTATGGCGCCCGTTAATTATAATGGAAATGTTTGTATACTACTTTTTACGTAGTTTACTTTACCAAGTAGGGCGGGTTAGCTTCAGTCGTATAGAGCGTTCGGCTAGAAAACCGCAAGGTTATTTGTTCGATACCGGCCATAACCAATTCAGCGTATGAGTAGCACAGGGATCAGCGCGTAAAGTGAGGAGCTGATGGAGGTGTTGGCGCTACACCTCAGATCCTAAACTAATCTCCTCGAGCTAGCGCTAGTGAAAGGGGATAGACTCCCTCATTGTCTGGCTGATTCCGACATTAGGCTGCCTGGACGACTTACATTACCAAGTTCTTCGGAATCTGTATCCAGTAACTCCAGACAGTGAACAGGTAATATATATAATTAGGGGCAAGGTTGTGTTTATTGTCCGGTGCATGAGGCGCCTCAAAAGAGGAATAGCGAATAGATATACGCAATTTTTACACTGGCCCACAGCATGAGCTTTGATTATGCGTGGCTCCGGACAATAATCGGACGGACTGGTTTAGTTCAGTCGTAGAGCACTTGCTTGGAATCACAAGGTTCCTTGTTCCATACCGGCCGTCGACAACTCAGGCCTTGATTAGCACATGGATCTGCGTGGTAAAGTGAGGAGCTGATAGTAGTTTGTGGCGCACCACCTTAGACGCAAAAACAATCTACTTGGTCTAACGCTTATGCAAAGGGGATAGACTCTTTCAGTGTCTGGCTGATACCGACTTTTGGACACTAAGTCTTTATTTTTACTTTTTTTTATGTTCGTCCAGAAATGATGAGAGGTCAGAAAATACCTACTACTTATTAACTTCTTCTAATGTCTGCCTGCCCTGTCGTCTGGGACGTTAGAATGCACAGACTGCACCTGTGCAGAGGGGTAATACTCCTCAATGGAGCCACCTGTTAGCCGTGGGTGGCGACCCGTGATGCTTAAGGATAGAAAACCCATGTCGATGACTTGCAATACTCCACTTTGGCTCTTTGAGCTAGACGGGCTGTCGGAGAGGCCCTCCGACCAATCAGCTGGTCACGTCAAGCCTAGCACCTATATGATTTTCCCAACCCTACTGCCTTATGGCAAGCCCCAACCCTTTTTATAATATGGTTGCTAGAAGGGCGGGTGGCTGAGGGTCTACATGTCCTGGGAGATTACGTTAAAATCTATCTGATGGTGAGGATCCAGTTTTAGAGTTTGGGGAATGTGGAGCCCCCCCTCCCCTTCCTCACCATTGTTCCTGACCTGGGTGGTGGTATACCTGTTAGGGTCCCATATAGGGTTATAATAGAAAAATGTATTTATAAAAAAAAAATAAGCATTCATTAAGAATGATTATATTTCAAAACTTTATTGGCATTAAATGACCACTGAGGTTAATATGCCGTAAACAAAACAAACAAACAAACCAACGGGACTCTCTTTGATTTGAGGTGTAGGTCTCTTGAACAGCAGTGTAGACATCTTGATGTCATCATTTTACTTATAAGTCTCACAGGTTGTGGACACGTTACATTTGAATTTCAAATTTGTAATTAATTTGGCCCAAAATGGTGATTCTGATCGTTATATTGAATTAGGTTAGCCCTAATTAGCTAATGAAGAAAGAAGAGGAAATTATGAAAGGACAGAAATGAAACTAAAGAAAAGGTAGACGATACAAATGGAAAAGGCTATGAAACAATGAATGAACTCATTTTAATAACCCAATATTCATGCACTGTGTACGTCTTTCTATCCATTATATAATTGATGCTTTTCATTATTGTTTCAAGGTTAAAGACAAAAAATAAATACGAACAGGAAATTTTTGCCTTCATTCTGTTCACACAAAATGTGTTGTTTTGGCTTATTTCCTAAGTTGAGTAACATACTGAGTGACCCAGAAAACAGGAACCAAATTATTTATTTCATTTATTTTCCCATTAAACAACCCAAACAAACCACTAAGCCTAACCTAACCCTAAACCCCTAACTCTAACCCCTACATTGATGGGACTTAAACTGAAAAAAAAGAATCCAAAAATTAAAATTACAGTTTATTACCAAATTGTGGTTTCTGTTTTTCTGGGTCACCCTGTAATAATATGTACTCAAATAGGGGGATTATGGTTAAAGTAAGTTAATTAAATAAAATAATATATATATAGTAATATATAGTATATTTATTTATATGATCGTGTGTAATTTAGTATCTTTAAAACAGAGAATCAATAATAGTGAATATTAAGATGATTGGGGTCATCATCTCTCATCTTTTTAAAAACTGAAAATAGAATGGAATAAGACTTTTAAAAAAAGACTAATATCTTTGTAATTGCTAAAGGGAAAACAATTTCTCTGGTAATTTTCAAATTTGAAATTGATCTATTCAAACCCAAACATTATTATGTTATTTTTTAAATAAGTTTATTAAAAAGAATCGGACCATTACACCACGCGCCTCCATATATACTATAGTATGTGGTTGAAAATAGAGGAAAAAGTGGATATAACAACACAGCAAATAAATCCACATTTTTCCTCTATTTTCAATAACATTTTGTCGGATTTACTCAATTCTTCACTCGGCATACTTTAGTATATATTATCTCTCTGGATTTTTGAGATAAGGTTTGATAATTTCATGTCAAGTATGATTAACTGGGAAATGTTAGATGATTGAATTTAAGAATAGCTTACCTATTTTTGTTATCACCTGTAGGTTAAATGGTGGGTTGAACCACATCATCCTTCTATTTTTGGCTTTGTTTTTTTCCTTTTTAGTGTTTCATTCTTTTGCTCTTTATTAAATCTAATCTTATTTCTAGTGTATCCAATATTATATAGAGCTTTACTATACATTTTTGCTAATGCTGTAAAAAATTTGCTGGTTAGATGAATTTTTACTAATTCTGTATTCCATTAAGTCTGCGATTTTCTTAATTATTGAGGATGGATGGTAAAATCCGGGGTTTACATATATGGGGTTTGTGTTTGGTTTGATGAAAAGTTCAAAATTACCTGTGAGGAGATTGAATGTAACATCAAGAAATTTCATAATTTTTGTGCTTCAGTGTTGTAATGTTTTAAAAAAGAATCGGACCATTACACCACGCGCCTTCATATATACTTTAGCAGTGGTTGAAAATAGAGGAAAAAGTGGATATAACAACACAACAACTAAATCCACATTTTCCTCTATTTTCAATAACATTTTGTCGGATTTACACAATTCTTTAGTATATATTATCTCTCTGGATTTTTGAGATAAGGCTTGATAATTTGTATAAGGCCGTGAATTGAATAAAGTGTTGGATTCAAAGTTTCGTGAAGGCTCCAGATTACAACAAGAAGGTGAGGGAGTCTATCCCTTTTCACTAGCGCTAGACCTTGAAGATTGTTTCTGCATCTGAGGTGGAGTATTACCATCAGTTAATTACTGTACCACACAGATCCCTGTGCTACTCATACGCTGAGTTGGCGAGGGCCGGTCGTTTTTTGATCTCGATTAAGAAAGGACATGTTTTTCATTTACACCGTCAATATCCGGTTGTTTTAACAGACGAATTTTAGATTTGTTTTAAATTATAAAACTAACCCCTAACCCTAACCCCTAAAAAAAACTGGATATTGATGGTGTAAATGAAGAACATGTCCTTTCTTAATCGAGATCAAAAAGGGGTGCCTAAAGGTAATATGGTCCAAAAATTATACAACACACGAATTTTCTGATTTTAAACTTGTCCATTGTGTGCGTACGTTTATGCGTATGTTTGTGCGTGAATATGTGTGTACAAACTAGTGTGCGTATTTCTGAGTATCTGCGCAGACCTGTGTGTCGTATTTTTTTTAAAAAAGAAGATTTTCTTAGGTCAATAATTAACATCAAACATTTCTTTGAACTATTTAGCAATAAAGAAATTGAGTAACTTCGGTATTTTGCTTAAAAGAAAACAGAATTTAAAAAAAATAAACGAACAGCAAGCCTCTTAAATAATTTAACGTCTTTAAACATTTAGATACGTATATATGTTTTTCTTTTTTCATTGATCTTTTCCTGTTAAAAAAAACATTATTCAGCCTAATAGTTGCTATTTGCACAAAATGTCAGACTTCGGATTTAGGTCATTAAATGTCGAGTACCCCTTCATCGTAATTACTCTCAGGTCCACTCTCATTATACATTAAAAAAATTGAATGTATGTATGAACGCCAACCCCTCCGCTACAAACAGGTTGCGACACAAGGTCAATTTTATATACAGGGTGGACCAAAAGTGATCTGACATATTTAGAGGCTTACTAAATAGATTACAAAAAGTCGCCATTTTTTGTGATCCCCCTCAATTTTGGAGAGCTAAAAACCGACATAACTCCGTCAATTTTTGGAATTGGAAGCTCAATTTTTGGGAAATGTCTAACTTTAACATTGTCTACATATGTACAAAATTTTAGAAAAATTTGAAATGTGTCAGATCATTTTGGTCCACGTTGTTTAATGTAAGATAATTTATGAGGAAGTGCGTCCCGGTCTCCTGCCTCAAAAATTGCTACCCGGTGACTATTAAATGACGACCCGAGCTACGGTGTTACTTGAAAGAAAACACCAACTTAGGGCGTTAAATGTATTTTAGGAGGGGGCGGGCTTCTCTTTTTGTCGTAATTCTTATTTATTTATCGTAATTTGTCGTAATTCTTGTTTATTTATCGCAATTTATCGTAATTCTTGTTTATTTATCGTAATTTGTCGTAATTCTTGTTTATTTATCGCAATTTATCGTAATTCTTGTTTATTTATCGTAATTTGGGGTCGTTATTTTAATAGTCACCAGGTAACAATTTATGAGGCGTGTGTGGTGACTCGTGATGCTTAAGGACGGAATCCATGACATTCAACACTCTACTTTGTTCCCTATTTGTGCTTGACATGTAGTCGGAGTGACTCGAAACGACCAATCGGCTGGTTACGTCAAGCCATAGTACCTATATGATTGGCAAGACACCAACACCTTCATCAAGTGCTAGATGGCGAGGTTTGAATTCTGGAGCTTTGGAGTGTGTGGACTACCCCTTCATCACCATTGCTCCTAGGTCCACTCTAGCAGACTAGGAGAAGGAAACTTTGAATTCAAAATTGCTAAACTCCGCTTAAAAATCTAACCCCACCCTGTTCGTATGGAGCGGTTGGTAATCTATATATATATCTATATATAAAAGACAGTTTGGTATGTACGGGTCGACTTATAACTCAGAAATGTGATGTTATTCAGATTCGAAATCTTGCATACACCTTGACAACCTTATAACTAAAAAAACACACCAAATTTGGTTATTGATTTTTACTGATTAAGAGATATAATTAAAAAAAACTAAAACAAACAAATATTCTACTATACAAATTCTCGGCGATTTTTCTTTAATTTTATAAAACATTTTCCTCTTATTTTCTCTCTTACTCCTGTTTTCTCCTCACTCACTCTCTGGTGTTCCCAATTTTTTTTAAAATCCGGTCATGGCTCGGGTACCTTTGCTAGTTATGTATAATCATTTACTCAGGATTAGTATTTTTTAAAACTACATAAAAGTAAGTAAAGTAGGCAGAATGGCTATTGTCGGTATCAGCCGGGCACGGAGGGAGTCTATACCCTTTTTGCTTGCGCAAGACCAGGGAGATTTTTTTAGCGTCTGAGGTGGAGCGCCAAGCCGTGTTACTCATACGATGAGTTGGCGAGGACCGGTACTGAACCCGAAACCTTGTGGTTTCGAAGCGAATGCTCTGCCGTTAAACAACATAATTGTGTGCAAAGTGAAAGAAGTAAAGTCGTTAGGTGGCCTAAAGTCGGTATCAGCCAGACAGCAAGGGAGTCCCAATGAAGGTTGGCGAGAAATTGTCATGGATATCCGTGCAAATTTTGGAACATGATGATGGGTAATATAACAAAAAAAAAGTAAAGTCGTCGGGGTGGCTTAAAGTCGGTATCAGCCAATCAGCAAGGGAGTCTATCCCCTTTTCACTAGCGCTAGACCAAGGAGATTGTCTGAGGTGGAGCGCCACACCTACCATCAGCTCTTTACTTTACCGCACCGATCCCTGTGATACTCATACGCTGAGTTGGCGATGGCCGGTATCGAATCCGGAACTAGAAACGTTGGTAAATAAATTTAATTAATTAAAGAGGAAAAGAAAAGAAAAGAAAGAAAGATGAAAAGAAAAGAAAGACAGAAAGAGAGAGAGAGAGAGAGAGTATCGAACTAGAAACCTCGTGGTTTTCCAGCCGAACGCTCTACCCGACTGAAGAAAGAGAGAGAGAGAGAGAGAGAGAGAGAGAGAGAGAGAGGAGAGGGAGAGAGAGAGAGAGAGAGAGTATCGAACTAGAAACCTTGTGGTCTACCGACTGAAGAAAGTAAACAGCGTCGTGCAGAATTTGAACTCGGCTCGCCGAGTCCAATTTTTGCGACGACAACAATTACGCAACACGGGACTGCATATTCATGTTGGCAACGTTGGGATATCGATTTTCTACCGTGTTGATTTCACAACAGTCTCTATAGCCATGAAACTAGATATCTTCACTTCATTATATAAGTTGCTCAGTCGTGCGTACGTGTTCATTTAAAATTTAAATGTTAAGATTTGAAATTTAAAACAAAATTAAAGATTCATACATGATGCTCTTAAAAGAAATAAAGATTTTTCATCAAACCTCGGAAGTAGAAAGCATTACTTTCAAAATACACATTGTATTCCATATATAATATATCTTATTATAATGGAGATTGTGTGTTGTTCTGTCTGTAACCGAAACTATATTAATAATCGAGTCACAATTCACATACTTATTTACATCACATTCTCCATGATTTGATTTAAACCTCAATTATTAATAAAATTATCTTACATTATTAATACTGTTGACCATATCTACATTCTAATAACATGCAATTGTATTTATACATACAACAAAATGGCGGTTTGCAGTGTGAATGGGAAGGCTAATTTACATATTAATATTAAAAATTTGATTTTAATAAATATGTGCTTAGTATTATTGATTTCTAATTGTTTGGTTTTATCTTAATGAATATTATAAAAAGTCTCGGGAATAAATCTTAAAAGAAATCAATTAACAATATTAACTGTAATTCTATTCTTTACTTTATTACTAATTCTATTCTTTACTCTTTATCCTAATTTAACTAAATAGTTAAATTATGAAAATTTAGCAATGAAAGACGGGAGTGAAGTAAAAGCAAGTTTTAATTGTTCCCTCTCTGTTTCAAATCTTTTTATCGGCATCTTATTTAGTTTCATTAGCCTTTTTAAGTTAACATATTTTATTACATTAAAATTTAAATACTTGCACCCGGAGGGTGCATATATTTGCTAGTAATAATAAAATACAATGTAATAAATTATGTACTACAATATGTCCGAATGTTTTTACTAAAATGTCAATGAGATTTTAATAAAATTTGTAAATGCTTTTTTCAAAAAATATTTAAAATATTATCAATAAAAATATTAGTATTATTTTTCTTTGATGTAATGAATATGAGAACTTAAGTGTTTTTACCCATCTATGGGTTAAATAGAAAAACATGAGTTGAATTGAATTTTCAAAACTTTATCGGCATTAAATGACCCACTGAGGTTGATATGCCGCAAAACAAAACAAAACCAATTAAATGATTTTAGCATATCAGAAACTCGCTCATATCTCAAATTTTATCTCACCACACAAAGCCAAAAATAGACACAGATTGTAATTCGAAAAACACGTAAGCTGGGGTATTAGTAAGTCAAGGTACCCTCTGGTACTGTCAACTACCGCCGACTATCACCTGCAGAGAGGTAAGAACCCCCCCCAAAAAAAAAAGTAGTGAGGTCCTGAGTAACGATTAGAGCATGAATAACACAGTTGGAGGAGTGTGGCGTAATGGCTAGAGTCGTAGGAAATGGACTCGTCAATCTGAGTTCAAATCTTTTACGAAGCTATTAGTTCACATAGCGCCAATACGTTAGGAAATGTGTGAATCCAACTACTCTCATATGAGATCACCGTCATGGCATTGAGGAAGCGCTGAACCTCGTTGTAGTAGCTAACTCCCTACACCACCTCGGACATTTTTGACACCCGTAATGTTTTTTGTGTTCTAAAACCTAATAACTGCATGAACTTCACTCTTGGCGGTAGCGTCAATCAGAAGCTAAATCAGAAACGACTGTCAAGCCAAAATTTACCGAGGAAGTGAAGCGCGCACAGGGACAGTGGTATGCACAACAAATACAACAGTGTTGCCAATAACCGCACGAATAGTTTTCATGTGTCCCCGGTGCTTTGGAGACCTTTCTTGTGGGTTTACCCTTGTGTTCATCTTATGCTACTCCCGGGGCAAATTATTTGTTTTTCCGTGTTTTTCATCTGCTGCGAGCCATACCTTGATCTCTTAGTGTAGCGTAATTATTCTGGTCTACGGGTATTGAAAGAGAAAGAGGGGAAAAAGAAATTAGAACAAACAAAGGTTAAAATTTGGAAGAGTAAATACTAAGTGGGGTGCCAGTAATGTGACCGAAGAATGACCCCGGAAATAGATTTAAAAATAAAAACGGAAGTTCCGGGTTCTGACCTGAACCAGATGTGACACCGAGACGAGAAACGGGAGAATCTGCCTCTTTTTCTTTCGGCCCTAGTCGGAGTCAGACGTTGGTCCCGGTCCCTCGTCTGGGTGTGGGAGAGCGGTACAGAGTATGATACTATGAACATAGAATTTGACGACACTTCCTCTTGTTGGGATTATCTTCCCTTTGCCCGGAAGAGTTATCTTCCCGCTGGGTTTCTGTGCCGGCCACTAGGGAGGTCTGGTATTTAAGCGCGGGTTTCGAAACTCCCTGCCTCTTTTAGCTACATCTTCTGGGACGAGCACATGGATTAGACCATTGTCACACCCTTCTCGGTGGGGTCTTTTTCCCCTAAGGCTATGTAACTCTCCTGGGATCTTCGGCCCTCATCACTAGTAAGTGATTTTGTATTTACGGACTCTCCAGTCCTTTTTATCTCCACTCTTGTATGTTTATGTACATGTATTTTATTGTTTCTGTATCTTGTCCTATTTCTGTGCTGTTTTTCCAACAAATGTGTCGGAATTATGTGTTTCAACAAGTTATAACATTGTTATAACCTTGAACCTTACACTCTCTTTATCTCTGTCTTTCCTTCTCTCTGAAAATGAGCCCACGAGCCTAGAAATAAATGCAAAGCCCCTTGTGACTATACAACTTGCGTGTATGTTGTTTCTGAATTAACGAACATTACTACTACTTACGGCAACTACTACTACAACTTGAGTTGGCCTATGCGACACATATCACCCCGTTACAGTAGACTACTACTTCAACTAGTCTATTATATCCAATTCTTATGTCAGCGAATTTAAATCTCTACCGATTCTAATCGAATCCACCTCTTTAAGTAGTTCGTCTTAATTGCACACTTACCAGCTGTCAGTTGCAATAAGCAAAAACATTCATAAGAAGTAACCGCTCGACATTTAATCATGTAAAAAATATAGTTTTTCAACAGAAAATTACGAGATCAGCCAAGAAATTATTGACTCAGGTTGTAAATTAACTTATATAAATGTTTACGTTGGACACGCCTGGTAACATTCAGTTCATGTCTCTCAGTTAAAAGTCACGCTCGGTAAATAATTCTTAGATTATTAGAAACTAGTCGTATTTACCCGGATGTGGTTCATAATACCTAATGTCGCTTGCCGGAAAACATACAACACAGAACATTACTCAGAAATAGTCACTTCATTATTATTTTAATCATGTATGTGCGAGAAGGTAGTAACTGGGGAGTATGGAGTACCCCTTCATTGACACTACTCCCAAATCTACTCTCATCTGGAGAGGCAGTACCTGTTAGGGCCGCATCTATGGATTAAATAGATACACAAATTAGTATAAAAAGAGTGTTAAAACACTCTTCTTTGGCCCTTACTTAGACCAGACGGGTGGTCGGAGAGGCCCCGCGAGTCAATCGGCTGGTCACATCAAGCTATAGCAATAATACGATTGTCCTATTATTCATCAATTGCTCTTATGTAGGTACTGGAAAAATGAGCCTAAAATGCGTTTTTGACAAAATGACTTTAGCCCCCCGTACAGAAAATAATTTTTAAAAAATCAGAGAATTATCGGATTTTAATGAAATTTACAGTGTTTATCAATGAATGATCTTTATAATGCATCATTTATTTTATTTCAAAACTTTCTAATTTTTTTCGGGTCACTTAATTTTGACCCCCCCCCCCTTATGTTGGGGGCGTAACATTTTTTCGAGTTGGTCTTATACTATACTAATTACAGTATAAATAATGAGATAAAAGACCAAAGTTATGAATTGAAACAAAAAAAATATTTTACGTTGGCTTTTCTATAAGAAAATAAGTACCGAAAATTTAAAAATAAAATGTAAAAAAATAATAAATAATTAATTTTTTTGAGATTTCTTTTTTACTCATTTCGATACATTTTCAATAGAGTTTTTCTTCAAAACTTATTACTTTATGTATCTAAAATAAGGTTTGCATTAAATAGATATTTATTTATAGAATCTAAAAATATAACATTTTAAACTTAACATCAGGCTTTTCACATTTTAAATGAATTTTATATATTAATTTTTCATTGCAAAAATACTAAATTAAAGTTTTGAAATAAAATAACATGCATTAATTGATAAATCAATACTGAAAAGTTCATTAAAATCTGATAATTATCTGATTTTTGGTAATATTTTTTGCAATCGCGAATGTTACATACAAATTGTAAAGAAGCCAATAAAACCACTTAAAAAGAACCAAAAATGGCGCCGGCGAACAAAATTGCCCAAAACAAATCGTTTGAAATATATTAAAAATAAATTGCTAATGTAATGATATTTTTCTTTTTTTAATGATTGTCATTATGTTACTACTTATCGATTTAGACAAAGTTTGACCTTAAATAATAAATTTAATTATTTTTAATTCGATTTTAAAACTCGTAGAAGAGGCTCAGTTTGCCAGTACCTACTCCTATGGCAACCTCCCCAACCCTAAAAATCAGCAAGCCGAATTCAAAGAAAGATAACTTTTATATATAAATCGGATAAGTCTTGATAATTTTAAAATGACACCCCAATTTTTGCCATTGTTTGTTTTATTATTAGTTTCTTTTTAATAAAAGTTATGTTTTTATTCCCAATCTTATCTTTTATATGTAAGTATGTCCGGAGGAAACTTCGAAAATAAAACAATTAACGACAAATTAAATATATATATACACATTAAATATCACCAGGGCTTGGTTTTTGAACAAAAATAATAGAGATTTGATTTATATTCGTGAAGATAATTAAAAAATAAAAACTAAATGATAATAGCATGGATTTTTTTTTCATTTAATATTTTAGATAGTAGACATTAACATTTCTTTTCAGAATAGCTGGATCAATGGAAGGTCTATTTTTTTTACATAGGAATTTAAATGGGGCATCCTACAAGGATTCAACTAATGAATCAATAATAATGGATCTGCGGGACTAGCTTTTAAAATCCAACTCTATCCAGGTGACGCCGGGTAGCCACTGCTAGTACATATATAAAAGGCAGCTGTGGGTATGTATGTATGTCCGGAGGAAACTACGAAAATAAAATGATTAACGACAAATTAAATACGTATGCACATTCACTATCACCAGATCTTACTTTTTGAGCAAAAGTAATGAAGATAATTAAAAAATAAAATTTAAATAGTAACAGCATTTTTGCATTAAATATTTTATAGGGGGGGGGCATTAATTTTTTTTCAGAGTATCTGTGCACTTTTACTGACGCCCCACCAGGTCGGATTAACGCATGGGGCATCCTGCGAGGATCCACCAAGTGATTCGGTAATAATGAATCTGCGATATCCTCTATCTTTTTGCCCTGTCCCATCTCTACCCACACGACGTCGGGTAGCGGCTTCTAGTTAACAATAAAGACGTCTGTGTGACCTTTTTCGCGACTTTGTTTGATTTTTTTTTTTTGTAATGATTTGTAAAGCTGAACAGTGACTTCGGCAGTTTCGACAAACACCGACCGCCATCTTCCTTTTTGGAATAATCAGCGCAATGTGGTGAAGGGGGGTAGTCGTTGAAACCGTATTTGCCACGAACAGAGTCGTCGCAAGAATTCAAACGTGCCAGTATTGACAGCGTCTGACATTTGTTGAAAACCCCAACAGAAGACGCGAACAAAGAATTGGAAATTTATTTTTATAAAAGCCACATCGGCATCCCGGTGGCGAGTGACTGAGGATCATGAAGTAGGGTGAAATATTTGGAGAATCATGTACTTTGTTAAGCAGTACACGAAAGAATGAAAATAAAATTTTTAAAAAAAAGATCTAAATAAATAATGACAGTATTTTATATCATTTATTCTTTTTTTTTTTCTTTTTTTAATTTTGGATTTTTGGGTGAAATATTTTGAGAAACGTGTAAAATGAAAATAAGAATTAAAAAAAAAGATCTAAACCAATAGTGACACTGTCTTTTATATATTTTTTTTATTTAATCTTATTTTATTTTACTCTTTGTTTTTGGTTTTTTTTTTAATTTTAATTTTTTTTTGTTTTATTTATTTATTTATTTTGTATTTTTTGTTTTTGCTTTGGCGGATCTCGAACCTGCTGAGACAAAAAAAATCTTTTAAGCTATTGGCAATGAGTTATTTGTGTTTTAATTTCTTTTTCTTTTTTCTTTTTAAGTGATCTCAAAAGCCTTTGTTCGTACTTTCACGAACAATTGAATTTTAACTACACGATTTGCTTCGTGCAATAATCAGAAGTTTAAAGTTGTCTTTTCTCTTTTCTTTTATATTTTGAAATAAGTTGAAGTTTTCCTCAAGTTTTTCTGTTAACTTTTAACGTCGCATAATCACTTTAACCCTCATCGTCAAATCTTGCATAAATTTATGGTATCCAAAACAGGCGATTTGTGAAAAGTAGATACTCACCAAGCCACATAATGATAGACATAGCCTATCATATTTTGTTAGGAAGTATAGTCTAGTGTAACGTAGCGGCGTCTTTTTCACGATACTACCAATCGTATAGTATACGTGGCGTTGTGGATTTGGGCCCACCGCATCTTCAAATCACACGGTACTATTAGGACTTGTACGGTCGTGTCTCAGGGGTTGAAACGTTGTCTTGTTTATCTAGTAGTCGCCGTTTCTATTCAGCAAATTCTTCCACACTTCTTCGCGATATCACCTTACAAGACAAGTGGTTCTTCGTTGCGGTCAATTAACTTTCTATCTCCACGGGGTATCTTTGGGCAGGGGAGTCTCATTCATAAAAGAACTCGTGGTATTTCTTTGGCGTAGTAAAATTTATTTTCTTAATGTAAGTTATTGAGAGAGAGAGGGAGTCGATTTCTGTAACACACGCCTTTCAGTCACCCGTCTATGACTAACTCGCCCAAACTGCCAACCCCGACTGTCAAACCGACTCCACAGTCACAGACCAACTCAACTGTCGCAAAATCTAAGGTTCCCTCATTATATAGAAATGGCTGGGGAACTTTCTAGAATGTCGTGGAATCTTTCGAAGGTTCTAACTGTTCTACCAAATTGCACGTGTCAATTAAGAGGTCAACGGGTCAACCACCCTTTCTTCTGACAAACCGATTAAAATAAATTTTAGTAGCAAAATCCTAGACTTCTTAGCTACGAATCGACTCACAGGTGATAACGAGTTTTACAATTACCCTCTTGCTTGCGCACTCCGGTAAGGTCTGAGAATCGTGCTACATCTTATTAAGGTTTCTCTGTGTCTGGTACAAGGTCACAAATATGGTGTTCCCGGGTAGGGCGCGCCATTATGCTACACTAGAATTTCAAATTATTCGTAGACTGGAAAACCACTGAGAATTTCGACTCAGGCCTGTAGTGACAAACCCATATATAGCCTATTTGGAAGCACGTGGTGTATGGTTAAAGTCATGGGTGATAAGTTTTTATGGGCAATCCTTTGGCCTTTAAGCAAGAGCACTTGTCCAGTGGAATTGGATACTCGGTAAAAGAGTCCCTCGGTAATGAATCCTTTGGTTCCTCTGGTAATCGTATAAGTCCTTCCTGAGTATTGGTAAAGGTCCGGTAATCCTATGTCCGTCCTTAGTGGGCGTAATTATAATGGAAATGTTGTATACTACTTTTTACGTAGTTTACTTACCAAGTAGGGGCCGGGTTAGCTCAGTCGGTAGAGCGTTCGGCTAGAAACCGCAAGGTTATTTGTTCGATACCGGCCATAACCAATTCAGCGTATGAGTAGCACAGGGATCAGCGCGGTAAAGTGAGGAGCTGATGGTAGGTGTGGCGCTACACCTCAGATCCTAAACTAATCTCCTCGAGCTAGCGCTAGTGAAAAGGGGATAGACTCCCTCATTGTCTGGCTGATTCCGACATTAGGCTGCCTGGACGACTTTACTTACCAAGTTCTTCGGAATCTGTATCCAGTAACTCCAGACAGTGAACAGGTAATATATATAATAGGGGCAAGGTTGTGTTTATTGTCCGGTGCATGAGGCGCCTCAAAAGAGGAATAGCGAATAGATATACGCAATTTTTACACTGGCCACAGCATGAGCTTTGACTTATGCGTGGCTCCCGACAATAATCGGACGGACTGGTTTAGTTCAGTCGGTAGAGCACTTGCCTTGGAATCACAAGGTTCCTTGTTCATACCGGCCGTCGACAACTCAGCCTATGATTAGCACATGGATCTGCGTGGTAA
>CM042162.1:31650332-31652832 GCA_023376005.1 Doryteuthis pealeii | reverse complement strand
CGGATCCATTATTACTCAATCGTTAGTCTGATCCTCGTCGGATGATCCATTACAATCCCCATGTAAAAGAAAGACCTTGCATTGACCCAGCCACTCTGAAAATAAACATTAATGTCTACTATTCAGGATATTAAATGCAAAAAAATATTCCATTCTGTTATTATTTAAATTTTATTTTTTAATCCTTTTCACAAATAGAAATCAAATCTTTATCATTTTTACTCAAAAACCAAGCCCTGGTGATATTTAATGTCTATATATATTTTTTCTTTGTCATCAATTGTTTTATTTTCGAAGGTTCCTCTGGACATACAGATTCACACAACTGCCCTTTATATATGTACTAGAAACGGCTACCTGGCGTCGCCTGGCTAGAGGTAGGTTTTTAAAAGTTAGTCCTGCAGATCAATTATTACTGAATCGTGAGTTGGATCCTCGTAAATCACTACATAAAAAAGACCTTGCATTGATCGAGCCACTCTGCAAAGAAATGTTAATGTCTACTATTTAAAATATTAAACACAAAAAATCCATGCTGTTATCAGTTACATTTTATTTTTTAATTATCTCCATTAATATAAATCAAATCTTTATAATTTTTGCTCAAAAACCAAGCCCTGGTGATATTTAATGTGCATATATATATATTTACTTTGTCGTCAGTTGTTTTATTTTCGAAGATTTCACCGGACATACAAATTCACACAATTGCCCTTTATATATGTACTAGCAACGGCTACCCGGCGTCGCCTGGGTAGAGGGGGATTTTTTAAAAGTTAGTCCATTATTACTGAACTGTGTCTTGCATCATCGTGGGTTGCACCACTTAAATCCCTATGTAAAAAAAAATAGACCTTGCATTGATCCAGCTACTCTGAAAATAAATGTTAATGTCTACTATCTAAAATATTAAATGCAACAAAAAAAATGCTGTTATTATTTAATTTAAAAAAATTATCTTCACAAATATAATTCAAATCTTCATTATTTTTGCTCAAAAACCCAGAACTGGTGATATTTAATGTGTATATATATTTACTTTGTCGTTAATTGTTTTATTTTCTACGTTTCCTCCGGACATACAGATTCACACAACTGCGCTTTATATATGTATAGATTTCCAGAGGGAGTAAGGCAGTCTTTAATTTCGGAGCAGGATCTTTATATTTACTTTAATATGTTTATTTAGCATGTGTATCAGATAGATTATAAGTGTTAGATATGAATGCTTTTAAACTATATCACTGCGTAAAAACAAGTTATTATTATTAAGTAAGAATAGTTATCTTAAATCGTATCACTGTGTACGATATTTGAAATTCTGTAACGGAGAGCTATATTTGAAACTTAGTGCATTGATTGAAATCATATAACTGTATCCAGTATTTGAAACCATACAACTGTTTGCCTTATTTGAAACCTTATAACTGTGTACAGTGTTTGAAACCATACAGTTGTGAGTAATATTTGAAATCATATAACAAAGGCCGCATCCCCAAAGACCTACTGTATGACCTACTGAGGGCACCCGACCGGTAGGGAAACCACGCCTGCGCCTTAAAAATATCTGCAAGAGAGACATCAAGACATGCCACATCGACATCAACACATGGGAGGCTTATGCTGAAGACTATACGACCTGGTACCTCCTCGTTAAACAAGGAACGAAAAGGAGTAAAAAAAAGAGGAAAGAAGCCGCCGCAGAAAAGAGAGCCATAAGGAAGGAGAGACAACAGAATATCCAGCGAGCATCACCGTTTGTTTGTAATCACTGCACCAGAGATTGTCATTCAAAAATTGGTCTGATCAGCCACTCTCGCAGTTGCAGATTTTAAAAAAGAAGTGGACACTACGCCATCGTCTTTAGTAGACAGAAGGATGCCAACAATAACCGTGTGCAATATGTATGTACATACAACCGTCAGCAATATATAAAACCATATCACTGTATACAATGTAAAAAAGAAATAAAGTAGTCGGGGTGGCCTAAAGTCGGTATCAACCAGACAGCGAAGGAGTCTATACTTCTTTCACTAGCGCAAGACAAAGGAGATTATTTTGGCCTCTTAGGTGGAACACCACACCTACCATCATCTCCTCCCTTTACCGGGCAGATCCACTGAGTTGGCGAGGGCTGGTATCGAACCCGGAACGTTGTGGTTCCTAGTCGGACGCTCATCCGACTGAACTCTGAAAAATTTGAAACCATATTACTGGGCAATATTTAAAACCACGCAAAACTTTGTCTAATATTTGAAATTATACAATTATGTCCAGCTTAAATCTGTGTGCAGTATTTGAAACCATATCGCTGTGCAATATTTGAAAACATGCTATATTTTTGCCTTATAACTGTGTGAAATATTTGAAACCGTACACAATAGCGTCTAATATTCTAAATAATGCAGCTATGTCCAATATTTGAATTCATACAACTGTGTGCAATATTTAAAACCATACAATTGTATGCAATATTTAAAACCATACAACTGTATGCAAT